>JAYKKI010000127.1:2400000-3000000 GCA_039881145.1 Druceiella hillmani
TCGATGAATTTTTTCTCAATTTCTAAGTAATGTACGTGTCTAAAGATTATTAAAATAATTTTTTTTTACGTAATTACAATTAAATTTTTATTCTTTTTTTGTCAAAATACTATGCAAAATTGAACTAGGTTAAAATTTAAAGACAATTACAATTTAAGCAAATTTCACGCATTAAATTTCAGCAATATTACCAACAGCAAACAGGAGAAAATATATATCATTATTCCTATTCTAATGCACTTTCCGTTTCCGAAATTATGAAATATGTCGCTGTATTTATATCGCTTACGTTTTATGTAAGTAAATATATCTCATGGACACTATAAAAATTTACGCCGTAACTATTCACCTCTGTGATTATTGGTGATTTAATTAAAATTTAATTTACAAACTACGTCCAAATGCTACTGGCCTTTAGAAAAATAATTCAATATGTCATCCAATCTTGTCCCGTCAAGTTGAATTAAGTCTTAAATAGTTTTCAAATACTGATTTAGAAAAACTATATCTAATAAAATATACATAAAGAAGATCGTAGTGATGGTCAATCCTATCCTATCCTGCGAAATTTCATATAACAAAAATTAGAAAGAAATACATTTTTATTTTAGTTTTTTATTTCTTTATTTTTAGAGTACTTACATATCACCTATAATATGTATTTCCAAGCTTTTTCCACTGCGCATTTTTTATTTTTGCTATGCTCGTTTTTCCTGGTTTAACCGTTATTTAGGCAACATGCCTTATCCGCTTTGAGATAAATCTGTATTTTTTGAATTCATGTCCGATGGTATAAGAAGAAATAATAATATTTACGTGAAAGAATGTAAACCATTTGATGAAATTAAAATTTATTTATTAGTGATTTTTTTTATTAAAGTGACAAACAAATAACAAATTTTATCGTTTTTATTATCAGTAAAAGTAAATAGTGTCGAAATTAATAAACTTATTCCTTAATTCCTGACTATTATTCTTCTATATCCGTATGAATTTGACATGTTTTGGTCCAGTTTTTTTACCTACTAACGGGAGCTTTTTACGTGATAGTTTAATATCTGTGGTGATTACTGACAAGTAATATTACTGACAAGTTTAGAATGAGTTAAAACCAGACATTAAAAACAAACATGCAGCGAGAAAAGTTAAAAGGAAGTTAAAATTGCAAAAAATAGAGAATAAATGAAAATTTTGGGCGACTGAGAGTTTGCACGCTTGTGAGAGCAATTAAAATTTGAGTTCTGTCGGCTAAAAATAAAATTAAAAAATTATTTGATTTTGTTTTGAACGAAAATTGCATTTATATATATTTAAATTTATACTAAAAATATTATATTATTTAAAAAATATCAAAGTACAAAAGAAGTATGTTAGGAAGATAAAATAAATATTAAAATATGCCGCTACTTCAAAGTGACGTATTACGTTAATAATACTTTCCGGTGTGATCAAAGCGTAATTGTGAATTTTCTTGTTAAATAGTTGTAGTATTTAAATATCTGAAATTTTGCAATAAATGTATTAATTCTTATTTTAGTTTATAATAATAATACCTTCTTACAAAATCCATGGTTATATATTTTATAAAAGAGAAATTCCAATGGTACCTTCCATTATATAAATCCATTTGAAATTAACATTTCGGACAAGTTCAATTTCTAATAGGAAGCAAAAAGATATCGCTCGTTTTTGCTTGAAAACCAAGTCGATTTTCATATTTTATAATCACTACAATTAACACAAGCGATAGAAGTTTACTTAATATTTCATAACATCCTGTTTTGTTGCTTTCTTCTATTAGATTTTTCTATATCGCCATGCTTAATATCTAGTCCATATCTTTATGAGCAGTACTAGAATAACTATTTGGGTATTCAATACTAAAAGGATATTCTGGCTTAAAATCAAATAGGATAATTCAGAATAATATGGCCCATCCGATAAGAAAAAATCGAAACATTTTTGTCATCTCATTATATGTTACTAGTTAACATCAGTAAACGCGGAAGCTGCTAGTGTACATAAGCTGCTGTAGACGTTTGTGTTTTTATAATAACACACCAAGTACTTTTTAATTAATAATCTTGAAACCCATAAATGATTTTACAATAATCAGGTTGTAGTATTATTAGCTTAAAATTCCGTTTTTCGTGTCAAATATAACTGAATCGCAAATTGGTGTCAACAATGGCTATATCATCAGTGCAATTAGATAATATGGCCAATTTTTATTATAATATGCTGTGCGTGTTTTTACATATTTTTAAAAATTAACCTTACTCCACTTTTTGGTATAAAAACTTACTTGTTTATTGGCTGGTATACGTCAGAGACGGACTATATATAAAAATAAGAATCTAAATTTACGAGCCTATTCTATTCCAGTCCCTCGAATTATATGTGTCAAGTGCCAGAGCAGCTTAATACAAAATTAAAAAAGATCAAGCAAGTGGCTATGTTACTGGCAACTTATAAATACTTAATTTGCCATCTTATCTGCATATTTTTGACAAAATTTAAAATTACAAATGTTTCCTTTAAATTGAAATTTCATTAATAATTATTTTTGTAGTTACGAAAGTTCTGTTGCCGAAGGTGATTGGGTATTAGTTTGTTAAAGATTAAAACATTACCACACTTCTTTATTTCAGGCTACTAAATGGTTTCCTGAAAATATGGTCTCATTACCCTAAATTACATTAATGACAATATTTATACCACCATTGAAGTTCTAAATTTTTTTATAAAACAAATTTCAAGTCAAAATATTAACCAAAAATACTTTATTTCACATACACGGAAAAAATTTTTGTTTATTAAAGATCTGACATTCTTCACATTTATGCTCCAATCGGGATGCGAGGTCGACATATTTATATTTTATATGTTGACCCTTTTTCATCACATACGCATCTTTATAAAATCACAAAGAGTGAACAGATGGTTATGTTTTTTGAAATGGTTATGGAAAAGGGTTATTGAAATGGTTACCAAATAGGTCCATGTGCCCGTTCGTTGCAGTAATGCGACATGTATACGACGATATACTTGGGTTGACCGTCAGGGTTTTCGGAAAGATTCAATTGTAATGAATGTAAGGCATATATTATTTTCATTCTCATACGTATCATATAATAATATTGATAATTAATTAAAATTATCAACGAATTATGCCATTAATTACATTAAAATATGTAATTTTTGAGAAGATATTATTGTCATACAATAACAAATTACTCATCGTTATAATACGTATTGTATATTTAAGGAATATTTTATGCTATAATATTGATTATTAAGTAGAATGATCAACGAATTATGCCAATAATTACATTAAAATATGTAATTTTTGAGAAGATATTATTGTCATACAATAACAAATTACTCATCGTTATAATACGTATTGTATATTTAAGAAATATTTTATGCTATAATAGTGATTATTAAGTAGAATTACCGAATTATGCCATTAATTACATTAAAATATGTAATATTTGAGAATATATTATTGCCGTACAATAACATATTACTCATCGTTATAATACGTATTATATATTTAAGAAATCTTTTATGCTTATTATAAACTAGCTGTGTCTACAACTTTATTCACATGAACGCCTAGAAAATAAATTTAACTTTAAAATGAATACATGTAACCGTATCTATCATAATGTTAATACAAGTAAAGTTTTCAAGTAAGTGGGCTTTAAATTGAAACATCAAATTTGACATTTCCTCTGAAGATTAGGACAATATTTTTTTGTATTATTTCATTTATAATGCAGGGGAAAGTCAATGGTAAAGTTACGCAATAAATGAAAACAAAAAAATTTTGTGAATTTGAATCGTTTAGAACTGTTTTAATTAACTTTACCGTTATTATATTTTCTTTGTTTCTATCCGCAGCTTCGTTTACTTAAACTAATTGGTTGTTTACTTAGATATTTTTAAATTTTTTACTTTTTTTGCAGTTATACCAAAATATGTAACTTTTTGCCTAAATTTTAGTAAATATACTAAAATTTACTGAAAACTTGATACAAATTTGCTACCTACCTTAATTGTTATATGAGCAAAAACAAATAAGAAACCGTATTGATAGATAGGCCAAAAGACAAACAATACCAATGCTCTCAATTTCCAAGTCCATCTTAATCCTTTCATTTATAACGATAAATAAATTTCCTTTAATTTTGCTATATTTAAATTCTTACTTTTTAAATGTTTGGTAATTTCTTATTTTTCAAAAATAAAATGTTCAGTCTTCGCTATTTCGTTATACGTATGCTGAGATACGGTTCACATTCTTATTATATTTAATAATTTAAGTTTTATATTTGTTTCATTAACTTTCCCAATCTTAGAGGACGCAGCGCAAATGGAACGTCGCACAGGGTATGTATCTTGGATTTCCTTCAATGAAATATTTATTATGCACTAAGTAAGGGCTTCCTTAATCTCGACGTGTCAATCCCTTGGAGTGACAAGTGCCGAAATGTCTGCATTGACAAGTGCTTTTACAACTGATTTTCTAATTCTCTATAATAAGAAGAGACGCATAGTTAAGTATTGATACTTGATTGACGTATATTTTACATGAAATACCCGGTTAAAACCTTTTGACTTGATTTAATCCGAACGAGTACGATATGATTTTTTCTTTAAATTTTGTGGTTTTCGTATTATTTTTAGGGTTCTGAAACTCAAAATGAAACACGAAACTCTTGTAAGATCACTCCCGTATTTATTATCCGCCTATCATAACCGCTTTTCTTAGAAACTGCTTTATGCAGAAAATTAATTATTTTACATAATAATTGAACACACCAACATCAAAACGTAATATTTTGAAATATTTATATTGTATTTTTTACGAAAAAATTTAGTCTCGGGAAACAATTTAATTCCATGTATGATGTGAGCTATTATTTGTAAAATCTTATTATTAGATTCTGAAAATTTTAGGCAGTAGGTATATCTTTAATATTCAAAAAATATGTCCCCACCCATTCATTTCCAAAATTACTGAACCGAATATTATTAAAAAAAAGAATTTTCAGAAGCCTACTTTAAGAATATAGGGAAACTAGAAAACGGTGAATCTAGATATTTTTTAAATATTCACCATAATTTATATGTCACTCCTACTCGGTTATAATAAGTATTATTAAATAGTAATTGCACTAGCAAGTACATACTCTTGATGTCTTATGGATATTCAAATAATTTCACTAAACACGAAGTATAGAATCGTCGATGAGCAAACCTGACTTGCTAAGTGCCGGTATTATTTAAAAGAAGTCTTTATGATTATTTTCTCATCCCTATAGAATATGGGGTGAGGTCTATTATTATTAGGAATAATTCTTAACTAACTTATGACAGGGTGGTTGTATTGGATATTATATGGAATCATATTAATGTGTGAATTTGAATATGTATCATTGTTTTTAGTGCATTCCTTGTAACAAAATTCCAATTAAATTTATTATAAATTTTATTTCTCGTTTACTCGAAATATTTATTTTCCATCAAAATTTGTGACTCATATCTGACTAAAACCAAAGTATTAACTATAACGAAAATCAATACTTAGAAAATGTTTATTCGTATTTCTGATGAAGTTACTAAACAATAATTTAACAATGCTTATCGAGACGCAGCAGGAAACAAAACGAAATAATTCCATTCCGTTTCCGTCATTTAGCCAGATATTTCACAAGTATAATGCTATGTTTAATGTTATTTCTAATGTTTCCTTTATTTTTATCATATTAAAAAGATATTTTCGTGAATTTACATTGGGCCTTTTTCAGGTCATAGCTTATTCAGGAAGAAAATCGTGTATAGTTCACAGTAAATATATAAGAAATACAGATGATACGAACACGATAGACGTCTTCAGTTTAAAAATAGAACCACACATATAATAGTTAAAATGAAATATTGATATCAGTCCATTTTTTCTTGCACTAATTTCATATTACTCAGTTTGCAACCGAATTTCTCACTATATTTCCCAATATAAACACAATTAATTTAAAAAGAACTGGAAATCAATTATTCTCCATCCCTAATAAAAACTGTTATTTTTTTTATATTAGAAAGAAAAGATCACTTGTTAACTTAATAAAATCAATAAGTTCTTTCTAACGGTACTATTCTCGGATTCTATTTCTGTCGTCAACGTCGTATCTATCTCGTCAAGTGCTGGCATTGGCGGTTCGTCTGTTTTATTTTAGTTGTACATAGATGATGAAGGAACGTCGCTGGTATAATATATATAAAATAAAAATATGTCATGTATGTAATATATATATATATATATATATATATATATATATATATATATATATATATATATAAAATAAAAATATGTCGCAAACAATACAACATTTAGAATTAATAAAATGTACAACTTGCAGCGTTGTACACATGCTATTACCATTATATATGCATAATGGAAATAGCAGGTACATTAACAGTATATATTGTACATATACCATTTGCTATATCATTATATATGTACATGAATATACTAATGTACTAATATGTAACGGAAAAGGTTTGTTACAGCATCGTCCAAGTCAATGTTTTCTATATCTATGGGAGGTGAAAATGATGTATTGGTAGAATATTTATTCTTTCTGAAATATACCCATAAGTTACTATATAAATACTGAAATTAATTGCTGAAAAGTAACACAAGAAAATAAAATGTCATAGGTTCATTGAGGACAGATGCACCTTGCTTCATTTGCTCTTCTTAATGTCGTTGTATATATTTTCTTTCTAACATATCTGCACACGAAGCCTTTTCGACCCATGCTAGAAATAAAGTTAACAGTCAGTGAGCAAAGATTACTATTAAAAAAATTATAACTAGTCAACATATACATTTTTTCATATGAAATAATTGTTTAATATAAACAAGAGTTATCCAGAATACCTGTATAATCAAAACTAGGTAGTCGTGCTATACGGTTTATGGTCAATCATTTGGCGCGCAAAAATTCGACACACGTCCGACATTAACGAGCGCTCGCGCAGTACTGAAAACTATCGACCGGCGTATCGCATTATGTAACAATTTGGCAGTTGTAATTACGTTTATTTGAAATTTTATAAATTATTTTTTAAAAAAATACAAAATTTTTGTTTCTATTATTCCATTTTATTACTAATCATTATTCTGTAAGGTAGTAAGGAGAAATTGGAACAGAATACCCATTTTTTTTAATTTATACTCACATTAAACATACAATTTTCTTTGTTAGTGTTACATACCACAACTTAAAAGCCAAAAACAAATCAGGTCTAAAATGGGGAGTTTCCTTTTTTGCTCGGAAAAATAGAGAATATACTTATCAACGCTTTTCATTGCCACCATGCTTGATATAAATGGCTACCTTTATCCAAACAGCCAAGTTCTCATGTCTTAAACGACGCTATTTATATGTCCGAAATCAAAATCAGTGGAAAGTAATAATAAGATTCTTCAAGTCGGCAACTCCAAGTGACGTGTCCACCTTTCTAAGACAGCGATAAAATAAAGAAAAACAGTTGCTATGAAACCGATATTCCAAAGTATTGTCAAAAATATATAGACCTAAAACGGTCTCAAAACCAATTTTAAATAGACATCAAGGTATAGTTCAATAATTTAATGAAATAAATTATTAAACATAGTCGAATGGTTATCAAATATAAAGTAAAGTTTTACATAAAAATTTATTTTTATTATTTACATACAATTCATATATTTAGTGAACTTATTACTATAAGAGCAATCTCTCAGAACCTTTTGCTTGGGTTATAAAATCGACTTTCTAGTTTGTAGGTTGACCGAAAGTACCTTGTAAGTTTTGATATTAATATAAAAAAATACATTAAAAATACGCTTTAAAGGGGCATGTCTTTTTTGTTGCGTGAACTAAAATACTTAACATTTTTAAAGATATATTACGCTATAGACTTTAGCAGACGATATTGACTTGATATATTTCAACATGCTATCTCAAGCTGTTCGTGAAAAAAATAGTCCGACGGACGTACGGAGGGACGGAAAAGCAAGTGATTTTAAGGGACAATAAGGCATTTGTTCTTTTTTTCACTTTGCGTGAAGGAACCCTAAAAAGAACAATAATTGACATAGTACGTAAGATTATATGTCTATTGAAATAAAATAAATAAACATTTTCATTGAAGAAAAACTTGTTTAGTGTTAAGTTGCTTTTTTAAGATAACATAGTGTCATTTGGCACGAAATACCTTGTAAATTCAATTCACTTTTTTTTCTTTTTGTATTATTACTGCATATACTTTATGATTTTATATTTGAATAGTTAAATGAAATATCTTCAGTTGACGAGACGCAATAAATTTATGTTTGAGCCTAACAATATTTTTAACAAGTTTACACATTTACGTAAGCTTTGAATAAAAACAACGCATTTAACAAATTAACGGTCAAAACATTCATAAACGTAGATGGACAGATAAATAAGTGATTGTGCCAAAATTTCTTTTGGAATATTGAACTATGAAATACTAAGCTACAGGAAAATTGTATGATTCACGTATGAAATAAAATGTCTCGTAAGCAGTGTATGCTTACGAGACATTTTATTTATTATAAAAAATTAATATTTATAAAGAAAATTATAAAGACATTTTATGACTTATAAAAAATAAAGTATTTATAAAGAAAATTATTTGGCTTTTGCCTTGCTCGCCATTGATATCACTATCTAATCAGTGATATATAAATTCTTAATTTTTAACTCAAAAGTTTAAATGCACGAAAACAATTATGAAGCTAGACACGGAACTAAATTATAATTTTCACCACGTTTATAGAGATTCGTGCCTTTTAACCTTGTTTCACAGAGAAAATGAGATATATTTCCATTGTCCGGGAGATAACTGTCGGCTCTTTCCAGACATTTAAATTAATTAGAGCGATAATTCATGAAAAATAATTTCGTTACAGAACCAGAAGGTCAAAATGGTTGCAAGGTTTTATGAGTTGCGTTAATGTAAAATAATGACTCAGACTTCTTAATGCTTACATTTTTCATTTCATTTTTACTTTGTGGTTCTGTTAAACTGAAGAAGTTTTTTAATTTCCTTGTTTGCTCACCTTTCAAAAACATACTTCATAAACCAGGCTTCATATGCTATAATTTCAAAATTTAAATAAACATTTCAAGTTATGACCTGTAACTACTTTAGCTGTAGCCAGTGTTTTCAAGTAAAATTAACTATTTTGACTGAAACAAGACGAGGAGAGAATCTCATAAGAAGAGAAACTTATAAGGCAACAAAACCAATATTATTCCTGTGTCCTAAAATCATTAAAGGAAAGAACGTATACATTGCAGTTTTTGTTGCCAACTTGCGAATATGTCTCGTGCAAGAAAATATACGAATATTGTGCCGATCATAACGCAGAAGTAAGTCCTGGGCGTTTGTTTGGTTATTTCTCTAATTTAGATATTTTTTTTTATATTTTCATTTTTGTTACATATTACAGTATTGCTCCTTACGTCCAAAAAGTATTAGGGAACGAATATTGTTTTTTTTTATTCTAGTTGACTATTCGTATGTGTGTATATAATGTACAAACACAACAAGCGCACACGTGCCGATCGTAAAACAGAATTTATTTATGCACGATTGGTTATTTTTTTATTTTAGTATCTGGATAAATTAATTTTTATTTTTACACATTATTTTGGTAGTTTAGAAATAAAATAACTTTGCAATCCTTATAAGTTGTTTTTTTTATTTGATATCCCACTTAAGGAAAAATATTAAAAAAAACCATTCGATTCCTTGATTTGCCCGCTCAAAAAATTTTATAGATATTTTTTACTAATGTAAAAAAAAATTAGTACGCTTTTTTTCCACTAATTTCAGCTTCAATTTTTCTGTGTCAAAAGATTTCTGCGAAAAACGGCTATTACAGATAGATAGACGGCCAACTTTTGAGTGACCTTATAAAAAAATTATTTTTATTATACTCAGAGCTTTCAGAACAAATTAATGTGTACTGAAAACTCTAATGGAAGGAAATGTTAACAATTGGTCAAGATTTTCTCCGATTTTCTAAACTCGTTTAAACATTAGGCTATATAAATTGTTCGTCATTTTGAAATTTAATGTTTTACGACCGGAAATTCAGACCGAAGAATGGTGAATGAAATCTTAATTTTATTTCAATTAACTTATACAATAATATCTAATATTCCACTCGATTAAACGAGTGATAAAAGACTCTTCATTTCTACTTTACATATATTTGAAAATAAATTAAATTATTTCGTCTGAAATTATAGAAACTATACTCAATATCCTAAACACACACACACACATATATATATACATATATATATATATATATATATATATATATATACTAAACAGCTCCGTACTGTTAAAGACAGACGGACGGGCCGGTATTGCGAAAATATAAGAATTACTTGTTTCATTCCGAAACCCTGAAAACGAAAATGAAAAAATGCCCAAAACGATGATAAGCTACGTCATGTAATAAGCACGATTGAAATATGCATGTGGCTAAAGCACTATATTCTAGTGCGTACTCCGATATGTAGATATGTACTTAACCAGTATTTTTCTATTATCCCCTATAACAGAAAATGTTTGACATGTGAGATAGTTTCACTTTGAGATTCCCCATAAAAAAATTATAATATAACTTCTAGATGTCAAAGCAAAGAGTAATTGTGTATTTTAACAAGCTTTTATTAGATCGGCCTCTAACTAACCAATTAAGTAAAAAATCTATGAAACTAAATTTTGAGCATTTCCAATTTTTTTGTATTATTATAAAACATGACTGCTTCATATATAGTTCTGATGAGAATTCAAAAAAATAGTACTATCAGACTAATTCAATGAAATAAAACCGAAAATTACATACTAAACCCGATAAGGGAACAATGTATCCTAACCGCGTTTGCGCTTCTAATTATTGCATCATTATGGAACTTAGAAATTGTGTATAGTTCTGATCACGATACAATAAAATTGTACCATCAGACTAATTCAATGAAATAGAACCGTAAGTTAGCCGCTGAACTTGATAACGGAACAAAATACCCTAACCACGTTTGGGTTTCTATTTGTGGTATCATCTTGAATCTCTGCAGTTACGTGTAGTTCTGACTACAGCACAATAAAATTACATTTTCAAATTGATTCCAGGACGGAATCGGAAGTTACACACTAGAACTTCATATCGCCTGATGATGGAATTTCGTAAAAACCAATCTTAATTTTGTTTAGGCTTGTTAAGTTTATTTGAAATCGAAAGGCGTTTATAAATTTTTCTATAACAATACTATCAAGAAAGTACACAGCGGTGTATAATATATTTTATATAAAGATCCCATTTAAAATAAAGTGAGAAATGTGCCGAGGGCTGATTGTTATTAGGGTGGTTAAAAATATAATATTGCAAGTGTCACTTCAGGGCACTGGGCGCAACTCTATCGTAAGTAGCCTTGCCTGAATACAAGAAACTCTGAGGGAGTCGACCGTTTAATTGTCCGCTATTTATGGACAATTTAACGATTATCCCTTCAGACAAAATTTAAAAAAAAACTAAGAAAAAACAATAACACAAAGAAAGCAAAGATTAGAAGAAAGGAAAAGCGCGAAGAAAACATCGTGAAACTTAAATAAATATTACCTCCTTTAATATAAGACTAAGCAAAAATAAATTGAAAGTTTTAGAAACTAAAAAACACACACGCTTTCATAATATCTGCACTAAAAAGCAAAAAACAATTATCGAACCTGTTTTCTCTCTAAGGACTTTATTGTAAGCTATGTTTGTTATCGATTATAATATTTAGTGCGAAGCGTTGGGTTCTTCATACTCACATCATTTTCAACGCTCCACGATTTTACACTCAAACATACTCGATAAAAAATATGGCTTACTAAAGCCCTTACAGAGTAGACAGAGAAAACGTATTAGATTACAATGTTCTTGCTTTTAGCAGTATTTATGAAAGCGTGTTTGTTATTATGTTTTTTAACTGTTAATATATTAATAACAGAGACATTTAGTAGTATATTAATTCCAAGAGAGTTAGTAGTAGGTTTTATTATTGTTTCCCAGAATATGTTTAATAATAAGCGCAAATATTATAGAAGAACCAGTAAGGAAGATTTACACACGGTAATGTTTACATACCTTTAGTAATATTCAAATAATTCGTTATGTGCCAAGATATATCCACAACATAAACAGTAATCATCAGCTCCTTTATCTAGATAACTATATGATCACTGGTCTATCAAATAACTATATTATCACTTATTTTACACTGAAAAATACAAATCAACCACAATAAATTTCATTTCAAGAAAACACTCATTCATCTATATCCTCACAGCCTCTTTACTCTCACGATATTCGGCTTTTTAGACCTTTCCTTAACAAAAGGCAGCCAAGCTGTTAGCTCCATATCTACTATATTTGTCTCAAAATAAAATACGTATTGATAAGGTAGAATAATGGCAGCGTTTGACGGATTCCGAGGGTGACGTCAACAAAGAGAAACCCATGGCCGCAATCGACAGAGGTCTTTGCCGATTATTTCCTGGCCTTCATTATATCCATAAAAATTACTCTTTTCATAATGGACAAGAACGCATATCATGCTACGAATGCGAGGTCACTTATGAACTTGTGGAACACTCCACGTGGGCTATCTTTTGTCCCTCCGTAGTTCAAAGGATCGTGCTGTTTTGTGGAGAGTTTTCCGTGTTGTTAGCCTCGATGTGTAAAGTAATTTGTGTTTATCAAAAAGTTTTAGGATAATATATGAAATATGAGAGAATCGCGTAATAATGTTCATCGACATAGACATTAGAATATACGTGAATATGTCGTTGGTGAAATTTCATAGTTACGTTTACTGAATATATATATATATATATATATATATATATATATATATATATATATACCAATCGCTTTATGTCGGTTTCACTTATATTTTTATATAAATTGCATGAAAATATAAATGTTCTCAGTAAAACTTGGTATGTGAGAAAAGTTAAAACTTGTGAGAAGTTACAAAATATGGTTAATGCAAAACTGAAATGTTAAGGAAGTAAAGCCTAGATTTTGACAATAAAAATATTACAAAATTAATCTTAGTAATAGCGAAAAGAATGTAACAAATGAGTCTATATTTCTATTTTGTCAGCAAACATTTTTACCCTCTTCCCCCTATTTAAACTAATAGGTAGTTGATTACGGTGATTCGTCGTTTATAATCACTTTTATTCACGAGTTGGACAAATGTTGAGGTGCGCTGGAGTTTCGATTATAATATAAAATACATATTTTATTTAGCACGAAAATAAAGAAATAAATCAATAATGATACAGCTTAGAATTTACAACGCATTTATATTTCCGTTTTATAAAATTATGAAAAATAATATTTTTTTAGGTGTATTTGAATTTAACGAGATCACGCTTTACGCCGTGAAAAGTACATTGATTTTATTTGTAAGTACATTGATTTTATTTGTTTTTTAGATTTGATGGTTATATAAAAAGAAAGATAAATCAATGGTCGTAACCTTCAAAGAAACTGTGACTATTGAAGAAAATTCCTATACAAAAAGCTATATGTTTGTACTTTGACTTAGACAGGTCTCCAGAGAAAAGTACGTATAACATTAGGCTCGTCAAAACGTCATGATGAAGGGTATTACACCGAATAATGATAGGAAAGAAGCATTTAATTATAAAACTTGTCACAAATTAAAATACACTTTTGAGAAAGAGAAAAACTAAATAACGGAAAAAGTTTATTTTAACAGAATTATGGCTAGAAGTAAAGATTTATTTGATTCAGAAATTTAGTATCATAATATTTGGTAGAGTTTCTACCAGAGTCAGAATGGAATCAGCAATAATACTCAGTACAAAAGAATTCTTCACTTGTGACTTAAGTCTCAATGTCAATTGAACTCAGGATTATTGAATAATTGTATTTCCAGTTGATTTCAGAGGTTTGTTATAAAATGACAATTGCAATGAATAATGGAACTGTTTATAAATTCACTCATTTGTCCATCTGTCCGTCGGTTACAGCCGTTTTTTGTCGAAAATTGTTTAATGTATATATTTAAAATTTAGCTGAGTATATATGCAATGTACTCAAAAATATTAAAATGAAATATTTAGAAACGCAAGTAAGTATCCACAAAAACAATTACAATCCCATTATACAAATTTTGGTATTATGTACTCTGAACTATTAAATTTTCATTTGTGCCCAAATGCATTCACATTTTTTTAGTTTCACGGTGGTATATTAGAAAGAAATTACAATATATCAGTTTCTTACATTAAACCATTATGTTTTAACTCAAAAGAAATTGAGATTCGATCGACTTTGACATATCCTAAATGTAAACATAAAGTAGAACAATTTCAATACGATCATTTAAAAATTATTTTTAACATATCGGTACCCTAAATATATATATGTTTACTAAGGCTTATGATAAATATTTGTAAAATCTACTAGCATTTTATCCACAAAAGCTATAAATTCGACAAGGGATCAAAGTTCCAGTTTTTATCCAAATTAATCAAGGAAATAGGCACTTAAAAGTGAGTATAATTTAATCCGTTTTATTTTTAATTCGTATTGTATTATGATAGTTCGTTTATTAAATGACAAAGTACAAATATCCTTTCTCCATATTGTACTAGAAATTTGAAGAGCATATGGGACACATAGGTTCATAGCTAGTTTATCAGGACATGGCCTGATTTAAAAGAAATAAAGTTTGTCCAAAGCGAATAAAAAAATTCGAATTTCAAAGAAAATAAAAAAATGTAACAAACATGCATTTTATTGTTTTTAATTTAAAACCAAATAGGTTTGTTTTAAAAGAAAGTAGTTTTATCCAACCGATCGAATATTCCCCATTTTGCTTCTCCTGACGGTCCGGGTGGTGCGTGATTAGTTATCGCAGAAAACCTTTACGTATAAAAATTCAACCTGCATATGTTTGTGCTAGCAAAACTCAAAAATTAGTTGATCGATTGACTTCAAATTTTAATAAAACATTGCCTTTGTACACGTGCGTATTTTTATGAAAACAAATTTTTGTTTATTATTTGTTTAACTACTTTATTTATAGATAATTTTTTTTAATCACCTTCACATCTAATTTATTCAACATCGTGAATTCTAAAGAAGATATAGCAGACAAGGTTTTCCAAAGCATCGATACAAATTATCAAAAGCACGCATGGTTGAGCAAAAGAGCCATTCTAGAAGCTAAAAATGTTAACGTATACGGTATAAACATCATTCTAAACAGGATCGCAAGTGAAACGGTGACATACAAGTCCACTGACTTTCTGATGAATCGAAGTGAAGTAGTGAATTTTCCAACCGAATTTCTTTATTCTCTTGATATACTCAGCTTACCGTCACTTATTATAAATTTGAAAATAGTAGTGCCAATTATAATTTTCCGAAACATAAATCATCCAGTTATACAATGGCACACGATTAGTATTTACAAACTTGATGAACAATTTAATTGAAGGAAGAATTCTGATTAGACCTCATAAAAGTGAAAACTTAACTTCCACAAATACCACACAATAAATATGGCGTTCGAATTCAAGGGATTTCAATTTCCAATACACCTTGCGTTCGCCATGGCTATCAATAAAGCGTAAGGGAAATTTTTGCAAGTGTGCGGTTTGAATTTAGAAAATGATTGCTTCTCTCAAAGATAATTATAACATCCCACACTCTAGAGTCGGTAAACCATCTGATCTTTATTCTTGTGCAGAAAGCAGACAAATAAAACATGTAGTTAATCCACTTGCTTTAAAATAAAAAAAATGATTTTCTGTGAAAAACCTCGTTTTTCTTCCTTTCCTTTCATTCCACGCAAGCCAGAGTATTTAAATGAAAGATGTGTTTTCTCGATGAATCTATGTTCGCTAGGATGATTTTATTTACTTTCCCATTCATTTCAAATCATATAGACCCACAGCAAAGATTGGCCGGGTTTAGATGGTAAAGAATAATTATTGTCTTTTAAACAACAGAAGTAAAAATTAAAACTTTCCTTAATAATTTGCTCTTGCAAATTACAAAAGTTTGCGGTCGGTTTGAGCAAGGGCGGCAATTTATCGGGGAGGCCGTTACGGTGGACCGAACATTTGTAGGAGCCCGGTGCTGTTAATGTAGTGTAGTCAATGGTGTTGTTTATCTGTTTGTAAATTTACATTCCATAACAATTTATCTTATGACTGTAGGGAAAGGTTTATATACATTATCTTATTGACCGCGTAATTTAGAATAATATGGCCCGTCTGATAAGATGGTCAATGAACAAGTCTCTTTTTTTTCACTGAATGTAAATGTTTAATACAAGTAAACGACGGCTAGTAATACATGATATCTGTTGTAAATGTTGTCTAAAAAAATAACAAAGAAACTATTTTTCATCTCAAAAATTTGAACCAATCCCATATTTTTTTATATATTCATGGTTATCAGATCTTTGTTAGTTTTGGAAATTATAATATATTTCAGTTTTTATCTTTAAATATAATCGCCTACCGGAAATGGAATTTCAAAATGAAATGCAAACTAGTAAGTAAGCTAAAATTGGTTAGTTACTATATCATCACTATTATCCGATATGATGGTCAGTTTGGTATTAAGCTGGTAGAGTCACATGTATTAAAATGTGCTATAAATGTTTTTAAATAAAAATGTTACACTAATATTATTTTACTTCACGGTATAAAAATATGAGTATTCATAGCGCTTCCGTCAGTATTGGAGACATGTATCAGAGAGTAACTGTAAATTAAATCAAGAGTGTAAGGCATTATTAGTATCTAGCGCCAGAACAGATCAACGCAATTAGCAAAAAATTCTGCCAACACGAATCAACTCGCACTATAAGAACTTCATACACATTTAAGCATTTATAAACATTTAAGGGTATATAGTATTTTGTTAAACTATTTGCTAACATTAACTTTACACAACCTATAGGTTGTGAAAAGTTAATATTTAAAAATGGTTATTTAAAAAACTATAAAATCTTGGACAGTAGCTTTCATTTTCTTACAAACTTTGTATTGGCTTCTGACAATTTCATGTATAATCAAAATTTCATGTATTCTCGAAATAAGATGAAGAGAGGGGCATATTTTTTGTACATTTTTCAGCATATCTCTGAAGACATTTTTCAAGGTCAATTTTGAAAACTTTATTTTTGATCCCTTATTATTAACCCTTTCAAATGATACCCCACACTATAATCGTAATTTCTTCGGGTATTTAATTTGCCATTCATAAAATATTCATGTACTTATTTTTGAATGTTAGTTACTCAGATGTCTATTATGAATTATTTCTACGTCACGGCACACTAACAGAATTGAGACGCAGTAGAATTTTAAGATACAATTTCGTAAAAACCTTTTGAATCACTACGTGAATCTGTTCTGACGTCGAAGATGGATCTAATAACACAAAACCGTATTAATTGAGATATAAATATATTTTATGAAAGCACTCTATGGAGATTTTTGATTCCATAAAATGCATCATATCATGATATCATAACATACAAAATACATTAGGCAATAATTAGGTGACTGAGACTCCGGTAAAATCAGTAAATTTAGACAAATGGACATTACTTTTATTTTTTAGAACTTGGTGCAAATTAGCTGAATTCAGACATTTACTTAGCATAACTATTTATTCCTTATTCTCACGTACTTATTTCTTAGCATTTGTCAAGTTCCTTTTTTTTATTACATAGTAAAGAGTACTTATTTTCTTCATAACTCTACAGGACGGAAGCCGATTTTTGGTTTTAATTATTCCAGATTTTCTGCGGCTTTTAGCGGGGCGCTGTTCTTTACTTTCTTGTTTCACCTAAAACTCATTTTTTTCTAAAATATAATCGGTTGCTTCATTTGAAATCTCCATGCGTTTAGATTTATGACTGAATACGTTCATTGCCTTTAAACCACTCGAATTAGGATTCTGTTCAAACCGTTCAACAAATCGATTGATTTCTCATTTTAAATCTGAAGCCATGTTTTTATACGGAAATATAAATTGTTGAGAATTAATTCGTTTTAATAGGTTTTAAAATATTCTTTCATTATTTTGCGGGGTTAAATCATCGACTAAAGGCGGTAAACCTAAATCTTCAAATACAATCAAGTCATCTATTTTCATCTTTTCATAAAAGCTTTCATTTACTTTGTCTATATCGATTTTGGTAAACACGATGCGATCTTGATGCAATTTTAATGGATTTTTAAAACTAATGAGGCGTATTTAAATGCAACTAATTACAAAATTTTACCATCATTTTTTATCCTTTAATTATATCAATATTACGGCTCGCATCACATAGCCAACGCCAAAATGATTGTAAAAAATTAAATACACAAAAAATAGCATAGAACTTAGAAAAGTAGTTTTTACATAATTTCTTCCAGCTTTACTGTCATCGTTCATTATAACCGAGGATTCGAATAATGTTTCACATTCATTTTTTGAAGTGCTTCCTTGACAGTCGAAAAAGATCTTCTGAAAGCAGATTAGCTAGCATCAATACGGGAATTATTTGATAACATTTTAACGAAAAATGCAGATTTTTACACTCCAACAGTTTGTATTTGAGGACAATACCCCTTCCGAATGTATATCCCCAAAAACTACAGATGAATATGGCATGAAGGTCATATTATTATCTAATAAAAAATATTGTAATATTATAAACGAAAAGCAATACAAAAACAAAACAGTTGAGTTTATTTTTATTTATTTACTATTGGCACACAAAGAGTTTTGTCACAATTTTAACAACTTGAGAAACATAATGTAGACTTGTGACAACACCAAAATCAGTGAGCACAGCCTGATTAATTTGATGTTACCATTACCTTATAATGTTATTACGAATAAGAAACATTTCAATAAATTCCATAAATGAACAATAATGGAGTTGATCAGTAAAATGCACATAAAAATTTTAAATTAATTATAGTGAATTAAATAATAATTAATAAGGGATAAATGAAGAAAACATATAGTCAAATAGACAAACCAATTTAAGTTAATAAAAAACGTTGAATTATTTTAAATATAAACATAAAACTACACTAAATATCACTTTTTAACAAGCAGAAGTTACCTGTCTCCGTCAATCTCAATAAGTTTATTTTTAAATGATGAAGTTGAGGACCTAAAGAAATCTACAGTTGAAGGAAGATTATTCAGGGTACGGCTTATTCTATTTACGGGTGCAAAAAATACTAAATTCGTGTGATACTTTGATACAAATAAAGGACGATATATATGCGGTCTACTATTATTAAGTGGAATGTTAAATTAAAAGTGCTGGAGAAGTGGACTGCTGTCAATTGTATTGTGAATAAGCTTATGGAGGAATATGCAGTCAGTGCGTTTTCGTCTTTGAGCCAAAGTGTTTAATTTAAAATAGGAAAGACGCTCTTCGTACGTGAGTAATATTTTATTCAACCCAGCTTTGAAGGTGAGGTGGTACAATAATATCTTTTGAACCCTTTCGATGCGTTCAGAGTATTTCTTAAAAATTGGGTTCCATACCACACATATGTATTCGAGCTGACTACGCACAAGTGAATTGTACAGAGACATCAATGTTTGAACGTTTTTTAAATTCTTGCTTGCCCTCAAAACAAAACCCAACATCTTCGCAGCTTTACTAGTAACGTGGTCCACGTGTTTGTCAAATTTCAACTTATCGTCTACAATTATTCCTAGATCCTTATTGTTATTATGTTGAACAAGTTTTACATTGTCGATGGTGTACTGACTATTAAAAGTTTGGGAGCGAATGGAAAATTTTACATAGGAACATTGAGCCCGAGGTGGGAGCCCTGTGGTACGCCAGATTCTGATTCGCGTTCACTAGATGAAAACCCATTAATTACAACGCGATAGTTCCTGTTTGCTAAATATGATTGGAACCATTTTAGCAAGTCACCATGTACGCCGTAACATTGCAATTTGTATATTAAAATAGCATAGTTTACTTTATCAAATGCCTTGCTAAAATCAGTATAAACTGCGCCGGCTTGCTTGCGTTGACGTAGATTTTTTTGTTAAGAAGCCATGCTGGTTGGGGGTGATACGTAGTTTATTGTGATAATAAATAGTTTTATAAATAAGACACTCGACAACCTTACCAAAAATAGGTAGAATTGATATAGAACGATAATTACTTACATTGTTTAAGTCACTTGCTTTGTGAATAGGCGTTACGTTAGCCATTTTCCAGCATTTTGGAAAGTTACCTGTCCGTAGTGACAGATTAAATATGGAATTCA
The DNA here is from genome assembly GCA_039881145.1 of Druceiella hillmani. NCBI lineage: Eukaryota > Metazoa > Arthropoda > Insecta > Lepidoptera > Hepialidae > Druceiella > Druceiella hillmani. The sequence continues at coordinate 2,420,443 of JAYKKI010000127.1, forward strand.
GCGGATTTGCCAGTGTGGACACAATTCTTTATAAAGATGCCAGGTATTTGATCAGGACCTGGTCCTTTCTGTACGTCCAAATTTAGAAGGGTTTTAAGAGTCTTTTTCCGAGATATTCTAATTTTCCCTATCGTGTTAACTGAAAATATTTCGGCCATTTTACATTTGTTGACGTCATCGTCTGTGCTCTTGCTGTAAACAGAATTAAACAAATCGGCAAAAAGGTTAGCAATGCAAAGACCCGTCGAAGCAGTTTGCTCCATGTAGCTCACCTCGGATGGAATATGGCTAGAATTTTTTCGTTTTGATTTTGCATATGACCAGAAGAATTTTGAGTTATTAATGATTTTACTCTCAACATTACTTAAGTAGATTTTATAGCAGTTTTTTATGTATTATATAACTATTAACATGTTGAAGGTTAACTTATCCATTGTATTGCCGTATTTTTTGTATTTTTTATGAAATTTGTACTTTTCTGCTATAAATTTTCTTAGACTTAATGAATAACATAACGGATATTTCATCGATTTTGTATTTTGTTAGGAACGCAATCAGATATACATTTAAAGAGCACTCCGTAAAATCTATTTAATGCATTGTCAATATTTTTATTATTATTCTGATCTAAAATTTTATTGCAATCCACTTTATTTAAAGTTTCGTTAATTTCAAGATAGTCCGCTTTTTGGTAGTTAAACGTTAATCTAACGCAGTTCCCCAATAACTTTTTCACTTCGTAACGGATTGAAATATCCAAAGCCGGGTGATAATCATCTAATTTACTAAGAGGTCGTTCGGAACTATAGACAGATATTGAGGTGAAATTACTCAAAACCAGATCTAGAATTCTGTTGTTTACGTTATCAATATAGTTATATTGTGTAAAATTATTTAAATTAATATGATCTTGTTATAACTTAATAAAGAGTGAACATTTTTTACCTCTTGGCAAGGTCCAATTATTTTTTGCGCGCCAATCTATTTCAGAAACGTTAAAATCCCCAACTACCAAAATATCTGAATTTTCCTATAAAATCTGAACATTATCTAAATTTAAAAAAAAAACTCTCAACTAACTTCGGGGGTGGAGCAATATAAACAGCACAAATGTTAATAACTTTTGGTCTTGTGTTAGTGAGGAGTTTGATAGAAACCCAGATATCTTCTATATCACTCTCCCACCCACTTTTCCGAATAGCTTCATATTTCTTTAAAACGGCAATGAGGGTTCCACCACCATTATATTTCTTAATAAGTGGGGCACTAGCCCTATCACAGCGAAACACCTGGTACCGTTCGTCGAAAAGCTCCGAGTCATAAATATAGTGATTCAACCATGTTTCGGTTAGAATTATCATATCATAATTATTATTTAATACTTCCAAACAAAAATCTGTGGTCTTGGTCCTCAAACCTCTAACGTTCTGATAATATACGTTTAGTAGCGCCATAATTAAAACTAATGAAATATTGAAATGACTAAAAAAATAACCTCTACTTAATTCTATTGAGTTATTCAGTATTATGTAAAACGTGACCTGGCGAATGTTCATCTTTTCTTAAGTAGACTCTACCATTGCGTACCCAAACAAACTTAAACGCGTTTTCTTTTGCTAATATGCGCATGACGGCGTGTCTTTTGTGGCTTGAGGAAGATGCTCGCTCACGTAGATGGGATTCTTTACACCGCCGATACCCGGATGTGAAAAATTCAATTTGTCTTTTGGATTCAGTTTGTGGAATTGTTTGACGGCAGCTAAGAGTGTGTCACGGCATCGTGGACTCGATAATTTTAAGATGATTGATTTGGATCTCTTAGAATCTTTAACCACCTTAGCTATTCTATATACCGCAAGAATATTATTTTCTTGCAATCCACCCTTAACAATTGAGGAAAGTTGTATTGTAAGATTCATGAGGTTTTCGGATCGATTTCAGATCAGGCACGCATTGAATCTCTGTATTATTTTCCCTTGATTTCAGTTCAACAGCATGAAGTCTTTCCTGCTGCTCATGGTATTGCAATCGAATGTGTTAATTTTCTAATTGGAGCTTTCCAATTAATTTGGACTGCTCCTCCAAGATTATTTTATATTCATCAAATTTTTTTGATACAAAGCTTATGCTTTCTTTCACGTCGCTCATCTCTTTTTCGATTCTTTTTATTAAATTGGTACTTATTACCTCCTTTAAACTGTCGAATTGTTTGTCAATATAGGCTGTTCATTTGTCAAAATCGACAGATAATAAAGACTGACCGTCTTTACCAGATGTCGGTTTGCTTTGTAAGTTTGCACTCTGCGCACTTCCATTTCTTTTTATTCATGGGTAACATCTCCCTAAACGTTTTCTCACGTATCTCAGCGCAGAAGTGGAATTTAATCGAACAACTAGAACATATTATCAGATCATTTATTTGAATTAAATCAACACATTTAACGCAGTTGTTTGCCATATCTTACTATTAATTTTAGTAACAACTGTCTACCATATATCAAGTTTTTATCCGTTATGCCTGTTATTGTTTAAACATTTACCGTACCGAATGCAAAATTGAATAATATTTTGTCGTAAAAATATTTAGGGCGAAGATTCGAACTCGGGTCTCGTCGTTTATGATCCAGACACTGTACGACTCGGCCACCGCGACCTACAAAACAGCGAAGCAAATTAAGCGGCACGCACAACGTGTGACGATTTAACCTGCGTAGCGTAGTGACACTTTCTATTGTCTTTTCGTCTTCAAGGTCCTTCGCGACACTGGACGTACACAAATAAATTTACCCACTATACAGTTTAATTATTCACTGGAGTTTGAGTTGTTAATAATGAACAAATAGCAATAAAAGTAATACTTTACACTTAGTGAATATGGTAATCAAATAACGGGAAATCTACTTAACACTTTGTAAAATTTTCGCTGATTATGTTATGATTCAATAAAAGTATATAAATTTTTTTTTAACTAAGCACGCTTGGTAACACGTCTTTCCGTAATCACCGCACAGAAGAAACTCTTAATGACTATTACTTTTGCAGTCTCAGACATCTCCTATGCAGAGAACCGACTGAAACCTTACTTGTGACAATTGGTTTACTTCACTTCCATCAGCCACGACATTATATGAGAAGAATGTAACATAATTTTGCACTCTTGACAATATAAATGCATGCAGAGATGAAATACAAACTTTCTTTCCCGAAAAAAGTCATCAAATTTATTTAGAGTGGAATTCTAATTTTAGTAGCTTAGTTAAAGGTAACCAGAGGTATTTTGTAAATTTTCTATCAACAATGCATATTTTTATTGATAAAGATGAAAACGTGTCTTTGCTAAAAATAATACACTTTTACAGTAAAATAAAGGAGTAGTGGTCACATTTGATCAAGTAGGTCATGGTAATTCAGCGTCATGTAAAAAACATCGCTGACTTTTATGCATGCTCGACCTTCTACTGAACACAAATGTATAAACTCAACGATAATGATGAAGTTTAGTGCATCAATGATCATAAAGTGTTCTATTATATTATAGTGCTCTAATTATTTACTTCATTCTAATTATTAACGTTGTTAATATACCTTCTATTTTTTTTCGCTACAACTTTTTTAAAATTCTTTCTTCTTGGCATTAATTTTTTTCCATCGTGCTTTAAATCAAGTTTGCTGGTTGCTGTAGTTGTTCATAGATTAAAATATGTTATAACCGACAAATCATATTTATGAATTGTAAAAAGAAATTGATTTAAAACCTCAACATAATTTTTAACTCCTTTTCCTTTAGAACTTTATTAAGTTTATTTAATCTTTCAATATTTAACTAATTTTATTTAATAGATATTTTGAAGGAGAATTCATTCGAAAATATTATTATAGAATTTGTATTACGAAGGCATTATTTTTACCGCACGTCCGCAGGTTTTCCCTTGGTTGACCACTTCAAATAAAGTTTACCTTTATTAATTAACGAAGAGAATAATTAAGTCATAATTAATTGTTGCGTTGCTGCATAGAAAGGAAAATATCACGTAATATCGACAGTTTAAAAGTAAAAGCCAATAATATAAATTGTTTACAACTTCCTCGACATTTTCTTATCGCGTATCTTTTATCACATATTTAATGCAGAATTTCAGTTTCAGCTGCAGGATTTGAAGCCATCGAGTTTCGTTTATTTAAAAATTGCCTTCGCTTTTAAAAATTTAGTCTACTGGTCAAGATCAAGGAAATTACTTTTGTTCGTTCAGAATAATTCCCAGGGGTTTATTTGCAGTAATTAGGAATAACACTAGATTATTTGGCACATATTCTACAGGATAAAAAGCTGTGATACCTGACTAAATTTTTTGGTTGGCCTGGGTAATACATATTTAGAGTGAATAATTATTACCATTTTAAATAGCATAGTAATATAATCAGATTATCCACTCCGGCTTTTATTTTCGTCATATTTACTAATATTATAATATTACTAAATACGTTGACGAAAAACGAAAATTTTCAACGGAAATTTTCACAAGCAACGGGAGAAAATTTTAATCATTGCCTATTTTATTATACTTTCCGTTTTATCCCAGGTTATAAAATATATAGCTGTTTCAGTGTAAGTAAGTTTGAATATTTCATGAACACTCTATAAAAATTAATGCTGTAACTATCAATCTCAACAGATAAGCCGCGTCTAAAAGTGGCTGTACGTCACTCAGCGGAGAGACGAGACAGGATTGCCTTGGACTAGAAAGATTTATGCGGTCTAAAATATCAATACCTACTTACTTAGATATCTAGTGGTAAGGTACTTTTTTGCTATTTTGGTGGAAAATTTGGGACATTTAAATGGTATGGGAATTTGGGCAGAGGTGGTTTTTCTAAATAATTTTTTGTACAAACAAAATTGCTACTCTATGCTGTGAATACAAAATACCCTGAGAATGTATAATTCTCGTTCGAATCTGACTTTTTAATTAGGTCGTCAGTACGATTAGATGATGTGGCCAATTTTTTTATAATAATATAGTGTTCTGTGCGTATTTTTAAGTTATTTTTTATTATAAAAAATAACCTTACCACACTTCATGGTATGAAATCATACTTGCACTTAAGTCACTGCTGTTATATATCTTAAATTACGAACCTATTCGATTCTGGCTCCTGATTATATGTGTCCAATGCCAGAGCAGCTCAGTACAAAAGAAAAGAAGCTAGAAAAGGGCCAAGCAAGTAGCTGTTTTACAGGCAACTTATCCGTATTTAAGTGGCCGTCTTATCTGAATATTTTTGACAAAATTTAAAATTACAAGTTTGTGATATTAAATTGATATTTCATAAATAATGGTTTTTGTAGTTACAAAAGTTCTCAGTGTAAATATATAATTGAATATTTGTTTGATTAAAGATAAAAACATTAATAAACCTCTTTACTTTAAGGTCCTAAATGGCTTCCTGAAAATATGGTTATATTATTTTAAATTACAATAATGCTAAGATTTATACTGTTTTTGAAGAATAAAATTCTAAATTTTTTACTCAAAGCTAATAATTTAAAACAAATTTTGTTATCAAAATGTGATTCAAAAATACTTTATTTTATATATACAGAAAACATTTTGTTTATTAAAGATCTGATCTCCTTCATATTTATGCTCCAATCGGGATGCGACACCGGCATATCTGTATTTTTACAACGTTGGCACTTTTTTATCCCGTAAACATCTTCATAAAATTCTAAAGAATGAACAGGTTGTTACGTTTCTTGAATTGAATATGGACAAATAAATTCATGTATCCGTCCGTTGCGGTATCACGAAATGGATATGACGATATACTTCATCTTACTGTCTAGGCTTTTGGGGAATAATCAATTTTGATGAAAGTAAACTATATAGCAGTTTTATTCTCATAGGTCTCATTTAATAATATTGATTTTTAAGTAGAATGGTCAACGAATTATGTCATTAATTACATCAAAATATGCAATATTTAAAAAAAATAAGACTATCATTGTACAATTACCAAATTATTCATCATCACAATACGAATACTTTTATGCTTATTATGAAATAGCTGAGTCCGCGATTTCATTCGCGTGGACGCCTACAAAATATCATTAATTTATCTGTAAGATCAATGCATATAACCGTACCTATTATAATATTTATACAAGTAACTTTTTTTTAGTAAGTTGGCTATCCACCGAAATATCACATTAAATAACTTTAGAGTTATTATATTTTACTTGTTTTTATCCGTAGATTCATTTGCTTAATCTGCTTAGTTTTTTAATTAGACATTTCTAAATGTTTCTTGCCCCAAATTTTAGTTAATACGACACTGTAATCTCTAGACAAATGTTTACCTACCTTAATCTTTATATGAGCAAAAATAAATAAATAAACATATTGATGGCCAGGCTGAATGACAAAATACCAATATTTCCCAAGTCCGTCTGAATTTCTTTTTTTTACAACTATGAATTAATTTCCTATAATTTTTTTACATTTAAATTTTTACTATTCAGGAAATATTTGGTGACTTCTTACTTTTTAAAAATATAATTTTAATCTTCCCTATATTGTTTTAATTATGATGCCATACGGTTTACATTCTTATTACGTTTATTAATATAAATTGTATGTTTGGACATATTACTTTTCTCCATCTCAGGGCAAGCAGCACTAATGGAACGTCGCATGGAGTAATATATCTTGGATTTCCTTCATTGAAATATTTATTATGCATTGGGTGAGGACTCCCATAATCTCGATGTGTCAGTCCTTCTAGTGACAAATGCCGAAGTGTCTGTAGTGACAAGTGCTTTTCCGACTGATTTTCCAATTCTCTGTAATAAGAAGAGATATATGTATGGTTAAGTATTGACTTCATTGACATGTCTTTTAAATAGCCAGTTAAATCCTTTTGACTTGATATAAACTGTACAAGATGATTTTTTCTTTGAATTGTGTTGCCATCATCTCATTTTTAGAGTTCTGAACTGCGGAATGAAATACTGATTCCTTGTAATATTATTCACACGTCTGTTCGCTCATCACAGTCTTTTTCCACAGAAACCACTTTACAATTATCAATACTTAAGTCTTATAAATATTCAAATTGTCTTTTTACGCGCAAATTAGGTTCCCGAAAAAAAATTAATTCCATATGGAGTGTGAGCAATCATTGATAGAGTCTAATTAGAAGGTCCTGAAAATTATAAGCAGTATATCTTCAGACGTGGTGAAAAAAAAGCCAAAAAATATGTTTCTCCCTTTATTTCCAAAACTACTAAACCGAAAATTATTACAAGAAAGAGTTTTTAAGCGCCAGTGTAAAGTATGCAATAAAATTGTCATTGAACCGTAAATTTAGAGGTCGTATTTTTTTTATTATATTATAATAATACATATCTCACCGCTGCTCAATTATAATATGTACTATTAAATATTGATTGCACTAAAAAGTGCATACTCATGATGACCTATTATAAATAAAATAATTTCACAACAAAACGAAGTACGAAATCGTCGATGAGTGAGCTAGGGGAATGATGAGGACAAGGGGTGACGTATTAACAATAATGAGTAATTCTAGACTAACTTATAACAAGATGATTGTATTAAATATTATATGAAATCGTATTTAAACGCAAATTCAAATATATGTCATTGTTTTTTACTGTATTCCTTATAACAAAATTCTGAGTAAATTAATTAGAAATTTCAAATCTGTTTTAAGGTAATTAGTTTTCCATCAAAATGTTTAATTCATATCTGACTCAAAACCGACGAATTAACTATAGCGAAAAAAGTAATAAAAGATGCTCTTATAAATTTCCTACGTTAAAATACTAAGAAAATGATTATACGTATCACTTATTAAGTTACTAAACATCAACTTAACAAAGTTTATAGAAACGCCGTAGAAACAGGCAACGAAGTAATTCCATTAGTGTTCCGTTTTCGCAATTTTGCCACGGAACTTTATAAACAATTCTTCAAGCTATGTTTAATGTGATTTCTAATATCTTGTTTGTTTTTAAAGCAATAGAAAATAAATTTTCATAAAATGTGAAAAATAATTTTCATAATTCGTGATGTTTTCAAGTCACAGCTTATTCATGAAAAAATAATTTATAGTTCACACTAAAGATATTAGAAGCTAAGTGATACTAATAGATTTAAAATATTTACTCTCTATAAAATAAGACTGTATTTTACATGCCTAAAATGATGAACGTATGCAGTTAGAATCTACGTGGAGGAAAATAAAAGTAAGAGTGAATGGACGTTTTCAGAAAATTTTTTAGCATTAATTACGTTAGAGCCTATGGGTACGTATATATCTAATTACGTATATGCGTTTTGAGTTTTATAAAAATCAGGAGGCAACATCCAATTGACTGCAGGGTTTTGTATTTTAGAGTACATAGCGTAATGAACAAAATTATAAGAATGTAAGGAACAAAAGTATCTGTTCGTTGCATGAATCAAACACTTTCAATTTTTACAGCAATGCAAGCCTCAATGTACGATACTAACTAGTTTCATAAAATATTCCAAGATATTTTCGAGAAAAAGAGCCTTAATTGAGAAATGTACGGACGGGCTGATAACCAAGTGATCTTACAAAGGCTCTGTTTTTTTTTTAATTTGAGAGACGAACCGCCACTCGAAGAAAAAAAAGGAGACTGAAAAAATTATAATTGACACAGTATGTAAGATTATGTTTTTTAAATTATATTTGTGTAGAAAAAAAAACTTATTAAATTTTAAAGTGTTTTTATAACATAATGTTTGTTATTGGCACGAAATATTTATGTTTTTCTTTCATACTGTTACGGTTTATAATTTATGAATTCTATTTGAATTGTTGAATAAAATATTTCTATAAGTCAACTAGTCGCATTCGATTTAGGTTTGGGTCTAACAATGTTTCTAAAAAGCTTATACATTTATGTATGAGTTGGTTATAGAACAATTCAATTAACAAATTACCAGTCAAAATGTTTCGAAAATAATAAATCAATGATAGAGGGAGATAGATAAATATGAATTATTGAGCTACAGAAAACTATCGGCTCTTTCCTGACATTTAAATTAATTAGAGCGATTGTTCATGAAAAATTATTTGTTTAGAGAATTAGCAAGTAAGGTGGTTGCAATTATTTGCAATTTTTTTAGTTACGTTAATTTCAAATAATTACTCAATTTTCATAATGCTTATATTTTTTACATTTTATTTTTACGTTGCGGTTCCGTTAAACTGGAGAACTTTTTTAATCTACTTGGTAGCTAGCGTTTCAGAAATATACCTCATAATCCAGGCTTCATACGCTAGAATTAAAAAAATTAATTAAAAATTTTAAGCTACGCCCTGTAGATATTTCACTTCTGGCCGCTATTTTCAAGTGAAATTAGCTATATCCTATTTTAGGAAAAGTCAATAAACCTTCGAACTATTAGATTCCCGCCAGGTTTATAGTTTTTATAGCTATAAACCGATGTGCATGATATTTGGCTGGTATATGCTTCATGTAGATTTCTATTAATGTATGGCGAGATGTTAAAAATAATAATATATATAATTTTTTTCCCCATTATAGTTTCCATTTCAAAAGATTTCTGAGAAAAATGATTGTCAGGTAAGCCATCGAAATTGTAAGTTATCTTACAAAGAGTTCGTTTTTCAATCTTGAGGTATGGAACTCTAAAAATGGTCAAATGGATTTCAAAACATACATAGGAAATTAATTTGAATTGAAAGCTGTAATCAAATGCAAATATTAAGGTTTTCTCAGATTTTTCAAACGCATTAGTTTGAACATTTGATTGCGTAAATTGTATGTCATTTTAAAATTCAATATTTTATAAGCGGGGCATCAAATCAAACAATAGTAAACGAAATTAAATTTTGAACAACTTATCGAATAATCTTCTGCTCCATTAAACAAGTAGAAAAAGTTTATTCACCTCCATTTTACATGTGTTGGGAGATACATCCAATTTTCCTAAGTCTAAAATTGTAAAAACTGAGAAGCTATAAGATACAGATGGACTAGCCATTATTACAAAACCATAAGATTTTTCTTTGCGGGACCAAAAAAAAACTAAAAATTTATCGAAAATATTGCTAAGTTGCTGCACTTTATTCTAGTTTGTGGTCCCATATGCACTTAATCCGTTTTTTTTTATTATTCCCTGCAAGAGACAATTATTTTCATATAAAATTGTTTCACTTTAAGGTTTCTCATAAAATTTTCTAATTTTACTCTACATATTTAAATCAAAAAGAAATTTCGTATTTTTGACGCCTTGAAAGTAACCAAGAAACTCATTTTGAAACCAAATTTCATGCACTTATAAATGTTGTATTTGCATAAAGCTTGGATTTTAGTTCTGATGTGATGTTTAGTTCTGACGGCAACACAATAAAATCTTACTATTGGACTGTTTCAATGGAATAGAATCGGAAGATAGACACTGAACCTGATAACAAAGCAATTTATCCTAACCGTGTTTGAGTTTTTAATTATTGCATTGCATTGAGTTTTTCATTATTGCAATTGCCAATTTCATTACGGAAATTGGCAATTGTGTGTAGTTCTTATAACGACACAATAAAATGATATCATTAGACTGATTAAATGGTAGGACCGGAAATGTATACACTAAACTCGATAGCGGAACAGCGTAACTTAACTCTATTTTTTGTGTCAGAATTGGAAGTTGAATGAAATTCTGATTAAAACACAATAAAATGGTACCATCGCTGATTCAATGATGGAACTGGAAGTTATATACTGAACTCGATAACGGAACAACGCAACTTAACTCTATTTGGGTCCTATTTGTTGTATATCATCATCAAATTTGGCAGTTGCATATAGCTCTGATGACAATAACAAAAAATGGTACTAATGATGTTATCTAATGATTTGAGAAATTTAATTTAAGAACAAAGAATCTTAAATGTACTTGGACTTATTTAGTTTGTTTGAAATCATTGAGTTTTGATCATTTTTTTCCGCATAATAATAATAATGTAACAAATATTGAGAAAATACATAGAGATAAATAATATATTTTACATAAAAACCAAAGCTAAGGTAAGATGTTTCTAACCTTGGGTTTAATGCTATAAGGGTGGTTAAAAATATTATATCGCAATTGTCACCTCCGGGCACCTAGCGTTACTGGCGTTAGTTTTGCCTCCATACAAGGACTTCTGGTATGGTCGACAGTTAAATTATCTGCTACTCGTGGGAACAAAATAAAAAAACAGCAACATAAAGAAAACAAAGATTAGAAAAAGAAGGAAAAGCGCTAACAAAAAATCACGAAACTTGGTGAAAATGAAAAAAATATATTTTCTCTCCTTTAATCAATAAAAAATCACGCTTTCATAAATACTGCACTAAAAAGCAAAAAATAATTATCGACCCTGTTTTCTCTGTAAAGACTTTAGTATCAGCGCTGTTTGTTATTGAATATATTATTAGAGCGCAAAACGCGGGGTTCATTTTCTTCAAATCTAATTGAAGTATTAAGCATTTTCAGCACCCTACACTTTTGCACTCAAACATTATAATCAATAACGAACATGGCTTACAATAAAGTCAATAGAGAGGAAACAGATTAATATTTATGAAAGAGTATTAGTTGAGTTTTTAAACTGTTAATTTATTAATAAAATCGACATAGTAGTATATAAGTGCCACCAAAATTAGGGGCGGGTTTTATTACTTCCCCGAACACGTTTAATAATATGCCCAAATATTATAGACAAACAAATAAGGGGGTTTTGCATATATGAATGTTTGTATATTTTCAGTAACGTATAAAGAATCCACAATATGCTAAGATACCTCCGCAACTTAAACAGCTATATGTTTAATCCAGATAACTGTCGTCATCAATCGTCGTCAATCTGTCGTCATTCCCGCTCGTTGAGCGGGGATGGATTGGTGTTCTCATTGACTTCAAGAGATTGATCTCGTAGCAATAAGTCCTCCATATGTATAAATTTGATACATTAAGATACATAAATAAATAAATAATAAGGAAATAAATAAGTATGTAGTTATCCGCCACAGGTCTGAAAAACAATTTAATTATCAATTATTTTACACCGAATAATGCAAATCCACAATAAACTCCGTTCCAAAATACACTCATTCACACATATCCTTAAAGCCTCTTTACTCTCACTTGTTAGACATTCAGTTTGTTAGACCTTTTCTTAACAAAAGGCAGCCAAGCTGTTAGCACGATCTTTACTACATTTATTCACGGTGAAGTCTAAAAGAAAAATACGTATTGGTAAGACAGAATAACGGCAGCGTTTGACGGATACCGACGGCGGCATCAACAAAAGAGACGCCGGTAGCCGCGTTCGATCGAGGTCTTTACCCATTATTTCCTAGCCTTTTTCCGCAAAGGCGGAGGTATAAAGGACAGCCATCGTGTAGAAAAATTCATAAGTGACTCCGCACTCGTAGCACGATGCGAGTTCTTGTCACTTATAAAAGGGGATAGGAAAGAGACGTGATGTTTTGAAGATAGTTCTCTGTGTCGTTAACGTCGACGTGTGAAGCAATTTGTGTTTAGTGAGAAATTTTTGTACAATATATGTAATAAGATGGAATAGCGTAAGAATGATATTCAACATAAACATTTGAACAACATATAATATACATGGAAGTACCGTTGTTGATATTTCATATTTATATTTATTGCATATATAGGTATACCGTTTTATTTATGTCACTAAAATTGGTGATTAAATAGAAACGAAATATAAATATTCTCGCCAATCACCCCTGTAAAATAAAAGTTATAACTTGTGTAAGTTGAAGTTGAAATTGCATAAAACAGTTAAAATAACTGAAATTTTGAGAGAGTAACATCCAGATTATGACAAAAAAGAGTTACAAAAATTATCTTAGCAATAGGAAAAAAAGTAACAATTGTATCCATATTTCTAATATGGTATCAGATATTTTTATCAAATGCTCCTACATAATCTAATACGCAATGATTCGTTGTTTGAATGATAATTAGTCTCAAATTGGGCAAATGTTAATGTTCTCTGCAGTTTTGTTTATGATCGAAGATACATATTATATTATTTTGTATGAAATAAATAATGATATCATTAATAATATAGCTTCGTATATATTATGCATTTACACATATATGTGTGATTATTATTTTTATTACGAAAACTAATATTTTTTTATAATTAGTACATTTTGATTTAATAATTTCATTGTTTCCGCAGTGAAAAGGACATTGATTTCTTTAAATGTATATTTACGGTCTTTAAATATAATAGTTTTTATTTAAATTTTTGTTTAAGTAAAATACATGTATTAAATTGGGTAAAGAAGGAAATGACTATACGGAAATTTATAAATTTTTAAAAGGAAATTAGATTGATCTCCACATAAAAGTGCGTGTATAAATTTAGGTGTAACAAAACATCCTAATGAACTGTATATTGTAAATGGGGAACAATTATATAGAATATTTTTTTTCTTTAACCGATTTCAGAGATTTATTACAAAAATTAAAATTGGTTTAAAATTTTGTTTTAGTTACGTATCGTAATGCCAAACGGAACTATTGTAAAATCACTCACTTGTCCATCTGTCCGTCGGTTACAGCCATTTTTCGTCAAAAATCGCTTGACGTAAAATTTTAATATTTTTATAGCATATGTGCGGTTTACTTAGGAGACATTTATATAAAAATTTTAGGATAAAAATTAACGAAAAAAAAATACAAATCCTGTGTAAAAGTTTTGCATTATGTACACTGAACTATGTAAATTTTAACTTGTACCTATATGTTTTCATATCTTTGTAGTAAAAATAAATTAAATATTGTAGTTTTTTACATTTAATCATTACTTTTTAACACAAAGAAATTGTGATTCAATCGCCTTTGACATATCCCAAATATCATATCAGTTAGTTTTAACAAGATCATTTAAAAAATTGTTTTTAAAATATCAATACTGTGAAAAAAATGGTATTCTTACCATCAGTTACGATAAATATTTTTTGAACCTACTAGCATTTTATCTACAAGAGCTACAAATTCAGCAAGAGATTGAATTTAGTATAATTGTAAAAGTATATGCAAAATGTAGTTGCATGGCTAATTCGTCAGGGCCCGGGCCGACTTAAAAGGAATACATTTTGTCCAAAGCGAAGAAAAATTTTAAGTTTAAAAAAAATTGTTTCGAATTTTACGGAACATCCATTTTGTTGTTTTTAATAAAAAACAAAACAATTCAGCGGTCAACCGACCGAATATTCCCCATTCTATTTCGCCCAACGGTCCGGGCGGTGCGTGATGAATTGCCGCACGGAAATAAAGAATAATTATTGTCTTTTAAGCAACAGACAAGAAAAAATAAAACTTTCTTCTATAATTTGCTCTTGCAAATTACAAAAGTTCGCGGTCGGCGGCCGAGTTCGCAGTCGGGCGGCGAATTATTGGGGAGACAATTGCGGTGGACCGAACCTCGTTCTGCTAGTGTAGTGTAATCGAAAATATTGTTTATCTCTTTGTATATTTATATTCTATAACATTTTATCTTATACATGATTGCAGAGGAAGGTTTATAGTCAATAAGTTAATGATCGAACAACAAAATTATATTTGTTGATAAATCAAAGTGGTCAAAAGAAGTATTGGAGTTAGATAATGTGACAAATTTGTAATTTCCATAAATATAAGAGACATTTTGACGTAACCACACTAATTATGGAAATTTAACTGGAACTAATTTACCTGTCTGTATCATATTTCTTTAAATAGAGATGAAAATGCAAAAGCTTTATAAATATAAAAAATTCTCAAAATACGAACTGCCTTCAAGAAGCCATTTAGTTTAGACATATACGACCCTTATGGACTCAATAAAGTATGACTTCAAAAATAAGAATAATAAAAGTTTATTTGTAAACTAACAGAAAAATTAAACTACAGGTAACAATTCAAAATAATAGCAAGTTATATACAAAGTACTGATTTAAAAAATAACAGAATATATAATGATTTCATAAAAAGGTAGTCAAATTGGCATTAGCTGCATAAAGTGAATCACCATAGTATGGCCGATTTGTAATCTTCATGTATGTTATTAAAATAACCACCTTTTGTCACGTAATTTTTTTCATTTTATTCAATAATGGGATTTTAATTTTATATTTAAGCACGTAAGAAATATATGATTGTTCTAAAATGAATTACCTTTAACTTTTTATTGCATCAGCAGATGAATTGTTTCACCGGACTTGATTGGATGAAGCATCTGTTAAATTATAAATCCTGTAATCCATGTTTACATTAGCTTTCAATGATAATACAAACATCCTTAATTGTTATTTGAGCTACCTTAATATACTTATCTATCCACCAAAATATAGTACTTAGTTATTAGTAAATATATTCTAATCAAAACGTGAACCACGCCCGTCCAAATATTGCTGAAGAACATTTCGATTTCACTTGTCCCTTTCGACCGAAGATATATTCATAGAAATACAAATTTATTTATTAAGTTCTGAAGTAAACCTTACACTCTCTTTACAATATTCCTTTTCAAGAAATTCTCTCTAGCGTAACCTTAATTAAAGAAACTTCACTATTGTTGATACGTTGAATTCAAATGATGGAGTGAACTACATTTACGACTAACCTACTGCATAGAAAGCGCTGGAAATTTTATTACAAGAAGTTTTCTCATTACTTCTCCTGAAACCTGACTAGTGAGTCTTTCGCTGCAGTTTTAATATCGCGTAGATTTATATGTATCATAATGCATACTTTCTTACATAGTTTAACTTACCTAGAAAATCTTTGAGTTTTTTTTATTTCACTCGAGGCTTTTATTTGAAAGAATTCTTTTACAGAAAGCGAGACAGGTGGTATCCTGCTTTTTATCCCTGTGTTTGTAAGCTTAAATATGCCAGAGTTTGTAGGTGAAAATGTTGAGAAAATCTTTCTTTCAGATAGCAATAATCAAAGTTTTATGAGATTTTACATTAGATTTGTAGCTAATATGCTTAGTAAAATATAACATTGTACTTAGAAAATATATTTACATTAATTATTCGTAAAATAATTCCTGAAAGTCTTATTGCAACCAAATAGAAAATCAGTATGAAGAATGTAAGTGTAAATTTTATAATTACCTTTTTTGTAGAATTTCAAAATAATTCTCGTCTTTTACATATAGCGAGTATATACATATTACATGTGGTCAATATTTTATTCATAAATTATATTAAGAGTAGTATAAAACAATTACAAATCGACAGACAGTACCTGACTTTCAAATTATTTTCCTCGCCACGTTAGGAGGATCATAGATGTTATTCTGTATATTCAAATATGCATTATCTTGAATGAAAGTATATTATAACGTACGATATATTTATGGATTGGTCTTCATTTTTATTTTTCTGTCAGATCTAGTTCATCGTCCTAATATTGATGACGTATCTTACAATAATGACGTACCTTACATTATAACCAGTGAATGTAAATTGTATCAGTAAATTTATTTGAAATAACTAAGAGAGAGAGAGAACATAATCGCGACCAAACCATTATACCTATTCATTAATGTAATGGATTTATGCGTGTAATAAAATAAATCCATTACATTAATGAATAGGTATAATGGTTTGGTCGTGATTATGCTCTCTCTCTCTCTCTCTTAGTTATTTCAAATAAAGTTACTGATACAATTTACATTCACTGGTTATAATGTAAGGTACGTCATTATTGTAAGATACTTCATCAATATTAGGATGATGAACTAGATCTGACAGAAAAATAAAAATGAAGACCAGGACGTAAATATATAGTACGTTATAACATACTTTAATAAAAAATATTGATTAAAGATTTCTGCTTGATTAAAGAACCCATGTTAATGTGCTTCAATCAAGTTTTATGTGTGTTAATTTCTACACTAATATGTAATTATAATTTCACCCATTTCCCTTGCATTTCGTATCTTTTTGTTTCTTAATTTTGCTTTCTTTTTAGTAATTTACGAATATGAAATATTTTGCTTATGTTTTAAATTATGTGTAAAGTAAAAACGACCATAGTAGTAATTTAGTTTTCAACACGATCGGTAGGAAAATTTTATCTAGCAAAGCTTATCTGCCTAGAACAACCTGACAAGAATGGGAATATCCTCATATCTGTATATATCATACTATAGGATCAATATGAATCGTACCCTCGAAGCGCGTCTCTCTATAGTAAATATGAGTTTTTGCCCAAAAATGTCACCACAAACGATAACAGAAATTACATTTCATGTCACCTAGATTGAGTTATCCGGATGATATATACTGAACATGATATAATACAGGAAATTTATTTCTTTTATGCAGTTCGCATTTTGTCCTTTCGAGATGAGTATTTGCTTGCTTATATTAGTACCCGGCATCTAGATTATATATTGCTGGGGTGCCGTTTAATGATAAACGTTCTTTTCGTATTCTTTTCATAAATTTTAGACGAAAATAATTTTTACCACTTTCTGCCATGGACTTTTGTTGTCGAGAAATAACTTTTCATTCAATAAATTTTGCGTTATCTTAATACAATTACACAGAATCGTATCATTATAATAGATAAAATGTCTATGAAAAATGAAGTAAGGTTATAATCATGTTTCTTTCTGTGTATTAATAGTAACAAAATATGAACAGTGGAATAAGGTGTTTACCGCATAGTTTTGATGGCGCACGATACCCAGTGTGCGCGCATCGCATGACTCTTAACGCTTGCGTTAATGTTAAAATATTATATCTCGAGAAGAAGATAAGGTACAAAAACTATTAATTGAATATAATCATCTTATTTTGTACACATAAATCCACACAAGCCGATTTGCTATACCAATTTAACACTTTGTGTTTGTTGTACATATCCTTATCAGTCTATCGTTTTCATGAATCCATACAAGCCGATTTGCTGTACCAATTTAGCAACTTATGTTTGTTATATGTATTCTATTCAGTGTATCATTTTTACACTTCCTTCTCACTCACTCATATTTTTTTACGTGCTATTTCCGTCGAATGTGGGCTGTATTATTTTGTAGTTATTATGAATTTTTAAAATAGCTTTTACTCACAATTTTTTCATTGAGATTTCAATTGAGATTGAGAAATTGTGACATTTCCAAATAAAGAGGTGTGCCTGAAGAACTGATATTGTGAATAGTGATAGTAATTAGTCAATAGAACATTGATTCTGGTTTAAAATTATTTATGGGAAAGAGTGGGTAAAATGAGTTTTAGACGAATAAAAGAAGGGAGACAACGTATATGTGGCATTAAAATCTAATAAATATTCCCAGATTTATTTTCTTCGAAGAGTCCCAAGACTAGTCTTTAAAACAAGAAACGTGTCTAGAAGTAGTATTCTAGATTGAGGCAAACCAGAGAATATAATATTAAATACCAAATATAACATACTTCTCATTTTTAGGATTCTGTATCCCAAAAGGAAAGAAAGGACCCTCACATGTTCGTGTGTTACAGCCATTTTTCACCGAAACCACTTTACGTCAAAATTGAAATTTGGCCTAGTAATAAAGCATTATCCTGAAAATACAGCAATAGCTACCCAATAGCTAACACTAAAAAGAATTGTATACTAATTGAGACGGAGCATGTCATCGTCCTCTTATTTCTGAAAATTTCTTGCACGGGACAGGCCCACGCTTGGCGATTTTTTTTTATGAAATACTAATACAATAAAAACTTCTTAAGACACTATTCTTAATTTTCAGAACCATGCTCTCTTTTAAACCAAATATATGTGTAATATGTTAATTTTTAGTGTCATATAGGAACAAGGAATCTTTGTTATTTCGTTATGTCTGTTTACCCACTTTTCTGCACAAAATTTGTAGCTAGAAACCCATTCAGTCTATCTGACATTTTACAATTCTTTGGCGACAATCTCTACTCTGTGCGACTATTTGAACATAGACTATCACGTGTTTGACAGTCACAGCATGAATGTAAAAATAAATCTTTAAATCTATTTGTACTATATAATTTCTCATATTTGTAACACATATTATTGATAAATTTTACCTTTCTGCTATCCTTCCCCACATTAACTTTAAATATGGCAAATCTCACATTTTTCCGTGCGCGCAATATGTTTAAAAAGGGATAAAAGTTTTCTCTTCACATATTAATTTAAAGATTTAAAGGATTCGGATAATTAAATCGTTCACAAGTCATTAATTCGTTGTGCCAATTACGAGCTCGATATTTATGGTCCATGGGACTTGCTTGCTTACGTGTATATTTATGGCTTCATATCGCAGTTATTCCAGAGCTTTGCGCCCTGAAGTTATGTGTTAAATCGATCTGAAACATTTTGATTAATCAGGTTGCAGAAGACGTATTGAGCGATCAAAATGAGGTGGTTGTGTAATAATAAGAGTATAACTTACAGTCTAGTCAGGGTTGTAAACGATTATGTAAATGAATGGGAATATGTAAATGCTGTGTTGTTAAGAAAATCTTAGTAAATACTTTACACTCACTAGAAGTGAAAATTCTTTCTGTTACTTTTATTATAAAATACTTTTGTTAATATAATCGCACGCGCTTTGGTTGCCTTTAAATTTAAATAGTTTTACGTTTAAATGTTTTACTTAAACTGACTTTTAAAAATTAATTAATACAATACATTCAGTGCGGATATACATTATCAAGATACGGAGAACATTTCGATTCTTTTTCAAAGGTTAAATGTAAAATAAATAACGGTAATTAAAAAAAAATCAAAAAATTGTATGATTTATTAAGTACAAACTTCACTAATTCATATTTCCTCGTGAATCGTTGAGAGCATTGCATAAAAATCTATTGTTTTATTGTGATCAAAAAAGAAAAAAAGTTCAAAATCCCAAATTTTATCTGTAAGCGTTAGCATTGTTATACCATGATTGTTATAAAATATTAAACAAAATGGTAAAAATGTAATGAACAATATTTATTCAAAATAGTTTCAAACAAATTGGTATCTACAATAAATTTTGGAAAAATATGGTTAAAACCTATCGCTACAAAGCTATATCGCGATTGAATTGGATGTATTATTTTCAAACTATCATTGAGCTAGATTTTAAAATTCTAAATAATACGATAAACTTATCAGTCCCAGATATTTTGTCAGAATAATTCAAAATACCCTTATAAAATTCATTTCAGTCGACTTTCACTGAAGACCTGCAAGGGTGCGATGAAATTTATCACAGCGTTGATCTTTCGTAATAATTAGTCGCTCGCTGATTTCTTTATCATGGAACTCCCCTATATAACCGACATTATATTGAGCCGCGCCTTACGGGACAACTATATATATATTTATTCAACTGCAATCATTTTCGCGTAAAAACTTATGCTTAATATATTTAAAAATTGGCATTGCAGATCAGACATGCTTGGCCATTTCAAAACGTAATCACAATTAGCTCCAAATTAATTGAGAAATATGTTGCTGGGCCAGAAGCTGTATCACTTCATCTGTTGTATAGCACTATTAGTAAGAGTATGTACTTGTTAACTTAATTATTTAATGCAACGTTAGAAATTAATAAATCTGTTAAATACTCATTGTACGAGGTTTTTATACACTCTTAGGCACTCATACATATTTATATGTAATCTCTTAAATAATTTCAAACATTAATATTATTTTTCAGCATGGAAATATATTCAACATTGCCTAGTATATCTTCCGCAGATTTAAAAACATCGTGAATATAACGACAAACAGACGTACGCTTATGAGTATTTTCTTTTTGCTTTCGAAAAAATAGAACCTTAAAAAAGAAGCATCCAATTAAATTTTTTTTATACTTTTATGTACAGATGGCAAAAAAATATGGCTCGAATGTTATGGGATTTTAATTTACTAGATATATTGTGGGCTACAGGTTATTAAGTAAACTTCAGATTTGTTCTTGCCATAAATGTAGTTTATAAATTATATTATTCATGATCCAAAAAGCATTGGTCGAGTAATTTTAAAAATAATACATTTTTGAAATAGGTTCTTAAAAAGAATAAAAGAAGAGAGAGAAAGAAGGGTGATCGCCCTTTAAAAATTATTTCATTTTTATTTTTTAAAATATTTAATATCAACTAAATTTGCCTTGGAAAAACGACATGTATCTCCGGTTATTGGTTGGTACGTTATATGTATATCATGTGAGACAATATATATCGCAATTACTCATAGTTTTTGGGAATTCTTTCTTCTACTAATTGGTTAACTTTAATGACCCTAATAATGATTTATGACCCTGATGATTTATGACTATAAGGATTTATGACCCTAATAAACCTATGACTACAATTACCCGCCCAAATCTGGCTTGGACTCGGAAGAGCGTGATGCGAACATTAACAGATAGATGACGCTATTCGAAGAGAGGTGTAGTGCGTTTCCCTTTTAATCTGAACGAGAGCCCGGGTCCGCGGACAAATTGCTCCGCCCGACAATTGTTTGCTATTGGATGGCCTATTTTTCGTGTCTTGGAGGCACCCACATATTAATTCTGTATCTTGCTATATTAAAAGTTAAATGTCATGAGTAGGCGTTTGTTTATGCAATAGCTTAAGAAGAGATTCTTCGGAGAGCTTGAAGGTTCAGCACTTGGGATCTGTGGTTTGAACTTTGATGTCGAGGTGTATGATTAATAGTGACTGGCGTGAGTAATCGGTATATTAGATCTTGCTGCTATACACAGGGGTATATAAAAGAACTTTTATTTATGATGTTTGTCTTTTATGGCTTTATTTTACGCAATAAAACTGAGCTAAAAATGAAAAAGAGAAATTATACGCAGTTTATTATCATGTGTTAGAACATGAATTTGTGGAAGTATCTGTCAGAGTTTCAAAGTATATATAAAAGGTTTACTTCGTAACCAAACAATTGGTAGTATTATTTTTACAGGTATTTATATATTCTAGAGTAAAATTTTCCGAGAAATTCTTTAGTATTAGATCAATGTCGCTAAGCAATAGAAATCAATCTATATAAAATTTATGTTGTTTAAAGACTTAGAAATAATCTAAGCCATGTAATATATTATATTGGCTAAATCATGCTCTTAATCTTTTCACTGATCGTGCCTCTGAATGACAAGTTGATAAATTTTTGTTAAGTCTTGACATGGTATAGGAATTTTTTTATTCAGGTGAATATACAAAAAGATACATATTTCTATATGGTTTTTTATTAAATAATGAATGGTGAAATACGAAAATAAATTTTAAGTTATATTTCACCATTATAACCGAATACTACTCATGCAGTAACTTGGGTGAATTGAATAAAAATTACGAATATATCATACTAATCTAGAAATATACATATATATATATATATATATATATATATATATATATATATATATATGTATATATATATATATATATGTATATATATATATATATATATATATATATATATATATATATATATATTACTTTATTGATTACCCGTTCTAAAAATAAGGAAGTACGTATGATTTGTCAAGGGATAATATTATGTAGTTTCGCCTACATATCGTAGGTATCTGAACAAATTTTATTATGTCCTGTGGTCAGCATATCAGTTAATTTTAAAGTGTTTTCTTGCCTTATTATAGTCTTATATTGAATTAAATAGTAACGACTTCGAATTTCATTACCAACGTGATCAAGTCGTAAAAATTACAATTGTTTGTTTTCGATGCAGAATATACTTTTTCTCGAAGGTGTGATGAACTGTATGAAATGTAAAAAAAAATCATTATATTTCAGGACAATGCAGAGCAAACTTCTAAGTAATTCAACATTGTGACCACCTTCCAGAAGCAGAAGGTTATCGACTAAAAGCAGGGGCGTGCTGTTTTTTGGCTTCAGTAACCAAATACGGGACTGTTGTAATTTCATCATGTTCATATGTATGTCCGTCCATCTGTTACAAACTTGTGGTTTCTGCACTATTAGACCTACGCGCATAAAGTTATACAGTTATATGTTTAGACCAAGAACTCGTATAAAATATAGCAAACGAATTTTTTTCGTTTTCTTTTTAAGGTACCACTTATTTCGAAGGGGATGTGAACATTTTTTTATCGTATACCCATAGTGAGAAATTTACACACAAATATCTTTTAAAATGAAGTTAATATTTTATTTTTTTGTGCCTTTTTACGAAATATTCACCTCCAAACTCAACTGTTTGCGATATGATCCCTTTTTCCCATTTCCAAATAATATATCTTACATAATGTAAGAAAAGAATGGTGAGAAGTATAGAATGCAACAACCATACTCTTGAATGATACATGACACGAACGTTGCGATTTGAAAAATTTATGGGAAATTATCAGCTATGACCCTGAAGGTGATAACAAATTCTGATCGTATTGGTGAGGAAGTATATCTTAACGGTCAAAATTACTCATTAAGTATGATTAGTATTTAGTCATAGAATAATGGAACATTTCTAATGATGAAATCTGGAAGTCCCTAATGGTACTAAGAAGTTGAGAATAGTGATTGCATCGTGATTGGAGTGATTGAGATTAAGACTACTAATTGGTATCTCCATCATTTAATGTTTTAAAAATTTATTATATCTAGACCAAAACTATTTTTGTTAAATTTTGTTTGCATTTTAGGTATGTTTTGTAAATACAAGTATTTTGAGCTGACCGCTTACACTCACGTGTTCACTATTTATATTAGGAATACATTCTGACTATTCCATTACACAATACTTGCTTTAAATATAGACAATTAAATGAAACTACGTGATGTAGTATTATTTCTACTATCTTTAATTTCTTTACCACGACCTAGGTTTCGTTGTATTACAACATCTTCAGGTGGGATATTAGCAAAGATCCCACCTGAAGATGTTGTAATACAACGAAACCTAGGTCGTGGTAAAGAAATTAAAGATAGTAGAAATAATACTACATCACATAGTTTCATTTAATTGTGAATAATGAATTTCTACAAAATTAACGCCAAATATATTCAATATTTAAATATAGAGTTAAAATAATTAAAGTTAGTAATTTTTACCTGAAAATTAAATGTAATATAAGTGAATTCTGGGCAAAAAACTGTCATAGAAATTTTCAAAGCTTACGTTTCAAAATTAAATTACTTTTCCCAATAACAAGAATTATTTTTAATTTAGTATTGACTTATATTTCAGCCTTTTTGTGATTTAATGGTTTTCCATAGAGAACTAACTGGTCTCCTGTCTGCCTTGACATATTTGGTGGTATATTTCCTAGCCTAAGTTCTATTAAATGTTTTATCTAAAATAAATACGATTGCCTCAATTATATCATCAACTTATTTAATTGCTCCCGAGAATTTGGAATACGAGTAAGTTACTATAAGCGTACAGAAATGAGACCATAAACTCAAGTATACGACTCATAGTTAATATAAACGTTCCGAGACAATAAACAATTTGAATATCTTCCTCTCCAAACGTAAATGGTTCACTTCTAATTAAGGATGTCCTCATACTCAAGTTAACAGCAAATAGATGCTTAGATTCCTTCCTAACTTTATAATTTCTACATCTCTAAAACATAGAGCCGATTATTATTTTCCAAGCCGATTATTAAGTGGGGCTGGACTGGTATTCTAGTTGGCTGTAAGAGATTGGTTGCCCAGAATTAAGTTCGACATATGTCAACAATTTTAAAAAACTTATTTCTCATAGTTTTATGATCAAAAATTACGTGAATATGGGAGAAAAATTTCTAACATCAAGGAAAACTATATTTTTTAAAACTTTGTAACTAACTCTTTCAAATTGTAACCCTCATTGGACAACGAATTTAAAAAAAATGTTTTTCGATTGTTTATTTTATCTTCGTGCTCTCGCTAAATTTCCTTATAACTATTTTTGTGTGTGGAATGGTGATTACTAGGCCAAATTTTAAATTTCTGTGTCAAGTTGTTTATTAGAAAAATTTCTGTAACCTTTTCTTTAGTGGAAAGTCTTCAGAATTTTACAAAGTTATCAATTGGGTAGGATAACATTTAAAATTATGGCGTTATTTAAAATAACTTTACAATTTATAGCAAACTGATCCCGTAAATTAAATAAAGTCAGCACAGTGGTTATATAGAAATATAATATACTTTTTAAAAAGCTTTTATTTTAGGAATACAGAAGTCCAAAGAATTCAGCAATAGAAGGAAGAAAGCAAAAACTAAAATTAATTTTTTAACCGTAATACAAAACAAAACACACTACCTTAAGAAACGCACATATATCGTATTTTTAATATATCATTAATTGATTATTTCAATCAAAATAACAGTAAAAATATAATTTATAACTTTTTAGAAACGATTATGATAAAGAATCAATACCAATAGCTTTGAATAAATATCTTTTTGTCTGTTCGATTTTCCCACGACTACTCGGGCCTGTGAGCTCCACGGATTTATATGGAATATACAAAGGGATACAAGTGCAGTTTGTTTCATTTTGTTGGTTCCAATAATTCCGCAGAAAAGGTATTTAATAAATATTATGAAAAATAAGCTGACTTCATAAAACTTTTCATAACATTTTTCAAGATTTATTGTTTGTCTTATTGATGATTGAAATAAGACATTTAAGGAGAATATTTTCTTAATTTTTTTAGTTCAGGGCCCTATATTGCATGGACTTCTGTTGATATCCTATTATAAGAATTTTTATTTAATTCTCTCAAAAAATGGGCACCTACCTCAGTATGTGATCAATATATTAAAATACTGTTTATTTGAATCTATAGAAAATAAACCAAAAAATTTGAGATAATTTAGTTCTCTCTTATAAAAATGAATAGAAATTATGATTCACATACACATCGGCACGACCCACATACATCACATACATCTAGATATGTAACAACAAAGGATCATGCTTTAAACGAAGAGACTTAGAGGCGGATAAAAAAGATTTAGCTATTTAAACTAAAACAGTCTAGAAAATCTACTAAACTTCAATTAACTAACTAGTGGTACAGTTTCATAAAAATTATATTTTCGTTATAACCTTTTTGTTTAAGTATCAGCGCTAATATTGCAATATGATGTGGACCGTGCCTCCAATCGCACTACTTTTCAGTTTTATTTTCCATTAAGTTGGTAAAATCATCAAAGAAAATTTTTTCAATGCCTCATATTTAAAATCTAACAACGAAATTACCAACTGAACAAAGTAAACAAATTGAATTTTCCGTTATTTAAATTGTATTTATTTTTCCCAAATCGGAAACGCCCATATAATGAAATAGCGTAGCACCAAGCATGTATTTGACATCCCAACCTTATTTTGACGACGTGTTTCATATCATTTATGAATGAGTACTTTTATAGAGGTACCTCTGTTTTTTACAACCGAGAGAGATGTTACAGAAGTTCTATTATATTTTCACCCCAATGAAGCGTTAGAACTAAGAGTGAACAAATAATTAGTCAAAATGCCGCATCTCTTCTGGTTCAACAACATATTGAATAATTTGCCACGGTACTATTTCAATAACAACAATGAGTATTACCGTAGTCAAATTAATGCAAGTATAATTTAGTCGATACTATATATTATTTTTCTAAGAAAAATATACTCATACGAAGTTTTCAGTTTTTTTTTTAAATATGCTAATTCTAGTATAACCGCACATATAATTTAGGTTATTGTAACATATTTTCTGCATTTTAATATATACCATTTCACAAAAGAGTATTATTTATACTTCACGCCATTTCCCAAAGCAAGAAAAGCGGCAAGGCCCTGAGTACATTTTATATCATATAATGTCTTGATGAATTTGAGACCTACCTAATAAAGTAAGAAAGTTCTATTAAAATACTTAGAAAACTGCGTCATTTTACGAGGCGTTGTTACGGGAAACTGCATTTAGGCTGGCTTATCCCTCATCTATCGAACAAATATATTATATGTAACAAATATATTTTATAAAAAAGAATCCTTTATTCAGTTGCACTATTTAATATAATCTGATGGTAGCTTGATTTGTAATATTTAAGGTAGTTATCGATTAAAAATTGTAATAAAATTTTATATAGAAAATTATTTTTTTCCAAACTTTTATTCTAACATTATTATAATACTTTGTAAAAAAAATACTTTTTAGTATTTTTAATAAAATGAATTGTGATAAAATACCGACTTTTCTTGTAATGCTAATTGTATAATTTTTGAGAGCCATTTTAACAAAACGAAACGGTAAATATTTTTTTAATTCCTTTTGACAGTCAATATAACATCGTTTTATACTGACTTAGATTTTTAAATAAATTGCTCGACCGGTTTTTATAATAAAATTAATAGTGTGGTGAAATAAATAAATTTTGTTTATGTTAATTACACAGTTTTTGAGAGCGATTTATAACCAGAACTTAACGGTAAATAATATTAAAATTTTTACATGACAACTACCTTACAGTAGCTTTTTTGCAGTGTAAAAATAAAATATTGCAATAAAGGCAATAATTACCATAGTCAAGCTACACTTAACCAAACCTCATTAATTTTGCAAAATAAAGGCAGATTGGAATAAAATGGAGACAATTTATTTCATTATTTCGTTAAGCCCAATCGAGGCCGTTAGGAAATGTTTTGTTACAGTTTACTGTTAGAATGGCATAGACGGGATGCTAATTTTTAACAGGGTATTTTATATTTTTCTTTATATTAATTTGGGATAACCAACCGGACTCCTGTATGTTCCTATATAAACAAATCAGACGCTCATTAATGAAATTATTTGGTTTGTAATAGGTAAAGATTATCTATAGATACCTTATTTCAATGTTAACGCAAGGGTTAGGTGTTTTGTAGTGCACGAGCACCGAGTGGCCGGCAGCATCACTAAAGCAACACGGTGGGTTTCTTATACCGTTTCGAATATTTAGCAATGTATTATTTTACGCAAAGAAAAATCGATTATATTTTTAATTTAGGGCATTCTTAATTCTTTTTCTTTCATAGAAGTTTTGTATATAATAATGGACTGTTTAATTGTAATTATAGTCGAGATAATGAGGAAAATAAAAAAAAATTTGGAAATTAAATTATTTCTCCGTAATAAAGTCTCGAATCAACAAATATTGCAAAAGATTTTCATCTTATAGTTTTGAATGTACACGATATATACATGACATACAATCTAATCCCATAATAAAACTGTAGAATTGGCCTGTCTGTACATTGAACGTATGTACCAAAAAAAATATTTAATTGCACATAATAAAAGCAATAAAACACAAAAATGTTGTTTTTGAAATGTTTATCTCTTTGCGTCTCGGAAATATCAAAGTAATGAGACAATTATGCATTCTTCGAAATAAAATATAAACAAACAAGCCGCGCGGAAATGACTAGCAAAGAAAATAACGATCAATGGCCATGGGATCCGGTTAAAGTTTCTTTTTAAATTTATAGATTTTATTAGGACAGAAATTCAATTCCTTGGATACGACATACAAATTGGGACGATGGATTTGTCCGCGTTATTACCGCTAGGCCGATGTTGGCGTAGCGGTAATAATGCCAACTCCCATCTGCGTATTCTATTAAATATTGGACGAAAAATGTTACAAAAAACTTAACATCTAAAGCAAAACGAGACTAATCCACCAAAGCTGGCGCATTCTTTATTTTCATGACTGGCTGTTAAAATTGTTGAATATATTTTGGCGTTAATTTTGTAGAAATTCATTATTCACGACTAAATGAAACTACGTGATGTATTATGTAATTTCTACTTTATTTAAATTCTTTACCACGACCTAGGTTTCGTTGTATAACAATA
The DNA here is from genome assembly GCA_039881145.1 of Druceiella hillmani. Lineage (NCBI taxonomy): Eukaryota > Metazoa > Arthropoda > Insecta > Lepidoptera > Hepialidae > Druceiella > Druceiella hillmani. The sequence goes on from JAYKKI010000127.1 coordinate 2,449,366, forward strand.
TATTCAGGTTGGCAATTAGCAAAGATTAGATCCAATTTTTGCTAATTGCCTATCTGAAGAAAATGATACTACATTTTTCTCTTACAATTTTATATTCCCTAAAAAATAACCGCGAATATTACAAGATAATGAACGATTTCTGATAATACTCTCCAATTGTCAGCATTATCAGAATTGTGCATTGACTCAGACAAGAACTTATAAACAGCGCGGCTAATTCTCATAAATGTACATATAGGGTCAATTCAGAAGTTTTAAATGATTGCAGAGATTAAAAATTTTAAAAAATATTAGTTTTGATGCGACCGTTAAAAAAATAGGTATTCACCTAATAACAAAATGATTGTCGAAATTAGAGTTAAGAGTGAATGCGTTAAAAAAAACAAACACAGCCAAAAATATATTACTTATAATGAAACTTTTAAAAATATATAAGACGAATAAAAAATTGTATATAAAATATTAAACTAACTTCTTCAGTTTTCGTTTCTTGCACATAATAATTTCCTACGTTCTCATGGCAATAACTGTGTTTTAATACTAACAATACTTGATACCAAATCATTTTGGAACTTCCATGCTATTTAATTGTCGCATCATTCGAACAGATCGGCTATCGTATCTTAGTAGTATTAGTTTATGATGAGCGAAAATACATTTTCTATTATATAATCGTTTTTCTCTAATATTATAATAGAATTTTCACCATAACGCAAGACTTTATATTCTCACTAAAACGTAAACGAGGACATTTCCAATGTTTCTGTAACTGTATGTAAATAAATAACAAAATATCAGAAAATTTTTCAGCTAAGTTCTCGTCTTGGTTTATAAAGTAAAGCAAGAAGAAATGTGGATTATGAAAAACAAAATGATATTTGTCGAAAATCAAAGTCGTCTAATGAGGTATTGGAGGAAAATAATGTGACAATAAATCAATTTGGAATTTCCAGAAAAATAAGACATTTTAACGTAACCACACTAATTACATAAATTTAACAGGAACTAATTTAACTATCTGTAACGTATTGCCTAAAATAGAGATGAAAATAAAATACATTTATCATTATAAAAAATTTCATAAAATTCAAAATTTCTTGAAGAGAAATTAGTATCGTTTGACGTTGGAGATTTATGACTGAATAAAATAACTTCAAAAGTAATAATAAGAAGAATAATAAAATTTTATTTGGGAACTAATAGGAAAATTATACTACAATTATCAATACAAAGGAATAGCAAGTTATATACAAAGTATTGACTTAAAAAATAACACAGAATTTAAAATGACTATAAAAAGTGGTCAAGTTGGCTTTAGCCTAACTTCAAACAAAATCAATATACGGTTTTTAATTAATCTTCATATATGTTAATGAAAACACAATTTTCATGTAATTTTATTCAATTTTTCATGTAATTTTATTCATTTTATTCAATATCGGGATCCTTGTTTTATATTTACGCACGTAGGAAATATATGATTGTTTCTAAAATTGTTACTTTTGACTTTTTATTGCGTCAGCGGATGAATTGTTTTACCAGACTTTATTGGCTGAAGCATATGTTGAAATATAAATCCTGTAATCCATGTTTGCATTAACGTTTAAGAATAATAAAAATATCTTTAATTCTTGTTAGAATAACACAAATATCCTTATCTATCTACCAAAATGTAGTACTTAGTTATTAGTAAATATATACTAATAAAAATGTGAACCACGTAAGTCCAAATATTGCTGGAAAAAATTTCGATTACATTTGTCACTTTCAACCTAATATATATTCATGTAAATACAAATTTATTTGTCAAGTTCTGAAGTAAATCCTACGCTCTCTTTGCAGTATTCCTTTTTCATTTATTCTAAAACATATTCATTGAGAAATTCCTCTAAGAGTAACCTTAATTAGAGAAACTTTACCATTGTTGAAAAGTTGAATTGAAATGATGGAGTGAACTGCATTTACAGCTAACCTACTGCATAGAAAGCGCCAGACATTTTATTACAAGGAATTTTCTTATTATTTCTCCTAAAACCTGACTAGTAAAACATTCATTGCCATGGACGTAATAACCACTTCGTTTTAGTTCAACATCACGTACATATTTGTGTATCTTAGTGCAAACTTTCTTACATAGTTTTATTTACCTAGAAAATCTTTAAGTTTTTTCTCGAGGCTTTTATTTCAATAGGTATTTTTTTTATAAAAAACGAGGTAGATCGCATCGTGCTTCTCATTTCATATGTGTGTAAGCTTAAGTAACCCGAAGTTCGCAGGTGAAAATAGCGAGAAGTATTTTTTTGTAGATAGCAGCAACCAAAGTTTGATGCGATTTTACATTGGATTTGTGGCTAATGTGCATAGTAAAATAAAACTTTACGCCTAAAAAGGATATTTACGTAAATGATTCGTAAAATAATTCCGGAAAGTCTCATTGCAACCAAGCAGAAGATCATTATGAAGAAAATAAGAGTAAATATTTGTAATTACCTTTTTTAGTCTAATTTCTTAACATTTCACATATTTTACGTACAGCGAGTACATGTGTATTTCATGTTAATATTTTATTCATTCAATACAATACAATTACTAATTCAATTATATATATTTCAATTATAAGAACAATACAATACAATTACTAAGCCACAAACGTAGTTACTTTCAAATTATTTTTCTCACCACATAAACAGAGTCGTAACATCGTTCTATATATTTAAATGTGCGTTAACTTAAACATGGAAATACGTTATACTTATGTATTCATGTCTGGATCTTTATTTTTATATTTCTGTCAGATCTAGTTCATCGTAGTTCGTACGTCGCATTTATAGCATATCTTGCATTGCTGACCAGTGAATGTAAATTGTATCAGTAAATTTATTTTAAACAACGAAGAGAGAGATCAAACTATAATGTTCATTAACGTAATGGATTATGCGGGTAGGATTAAGGCTTTCTTCTTAATTATGGGATCCATGTTCGCGTGCTTCATTCAAACGTTATGTGTGTTGATTTCTTTACCAACGTATAATTATAATTTTACCCATTATCCTTGCTTTACATATCTTTTTTCTATTAATTTCACTTTTCTTTAGTAATTTACCAATATGAAATATCAACAAGTAAATGAAACGACATGATGTAGTAATATTATTACTTTATTTTCAAGACCTAGGTTTCGTTGTATGACGACATCTTAAATTGCCCACAATTTGAAGAGATTACTTTTCGATACGACCGATAAGGAAATTTTAACTGCCAATTGTATTAGCTAACAGCAGCCAGAAAAGAATGGGAATATCCTCATATATGCAATTTATTCTTAACGATAGGACTCTTTATAGTATATATGAGTTTGTGCCGAACATTTCATAACAAATGACAAAAATTTCAATTCATCTCGCCTGCATTGAGTTATCCGAATTAGATGTACTGGACATGATATAATACAGGAAATATATTTACTTCATGTAGTTCGCATTTTGTCTTGTTAAGAAGAGTATTTGCTTGCTCATATTAATAATCTGCAGCATGCAGATTATATATTGCTGGGATCCTGTGTAACTGTAGGCATTTTTCCTATTCTTTTCAAAAATTTAAGACAAAAATCATTTTTACTATTTTCTGATACGGAGCTTTGTTGTCGAGAAATAACTTTTCATTTAATCGAATTAACGTTACCTTAATATAAATACACTTCAACGTTATTATAGATAAAAAGGTCCATGAAAAATTAAGTAAGAGTATAATAATTTGTTCCTTCTGTCTATTAATAATAGTTGAATATTAACAGTCGAATAAGGTGTTTACCGCATCACGTTGATGATGCCGCACGACGCCCGGTGTGCGCGCATCACATGGCGCTTAACGCTTGCGTTAATGTTAAACTATTATATCTCGAGAACAAGATAAGATACAAAAACTATTTATTGCTTATAACCATCTGATTTTGTACTCAAGAATCTATACAACCCTATGTGCTGTACCAATTTAACAACTTTATTTGTTGTACATATCCTATTCGGTCAATCGTTTTCTTTGTACATTTCTTTACGTATTATTTCCGTAGAATGTAGGCTGTATTATTTTGTAGTTATTGTAAATTTTTGAAGCAGCTTTTACCCACAGTTTTCCCACTGAGTGACCACGTATATGTGGCATTGAAACTAAATGTTTCCAGGCTTATTTTCTTCGAAAGGTCCCAAGACTATTCTTTGAAATAAGAAACGTGTCTAGAAATAGTACTCTATCTTGAGGCAAACCAGACAATAGAATATTAAATGCCAATTCTAATATAGTTCTGATTTATAGGATTCCGTACCCTGAAAGGAAAGAAAGGTCACTCACATGTGCGTCTGTAACAGCCATTTTTCCCCGAAACCACTTTACGTCAAAACTTGAAATTTTGTTGTAGTAATAAATATCTCACACATACCTCAATAGCTCTAACACTAAACAAAAATTTATAGTAATTAAGAGGGAGAGAGATAGAAAATTTTTAAATTCCATATGTAGTATGGGATATCGTTTGAAACAGAGCGATTTATATGGGCTAAAATATCGTTATACTCCCCTTATTTCTGAAAATTCATTGCGCGATACAGACTCACGCTTGGCGGTTTTTTTGTGTATTACTAATGTGATTAAACTTCTTAAAACACTTTTCTTAATTTTAAGAACCATACTCTCTTTCAAATCATATCTTCATAGTTTATAATTGTAATAAAATTTATAACTATCTTTTCTTGCAAAATAAGTATCGGCACGTTCGAATAGGTCTCTCATTAAATATTTCATGCCAGGTTTTTTTGTTCGTTTTGTAATCTAAAAGACGGTAAATGGTAAATTCCCGAGTATTTAAGAAGCTACTTTTGATATTAGTTGTCACCAAATAATAAGAAATTAGCAACTAAGCGAGGTACTATCCGATATGAAAAAGTCAAGCATCGAATGGATTCAAATATTGTAATCAGAGTAGTTCGACTCTGAAAACAATCAAATTGTGATAAAAAGAATTTCATAGTCAAAAAATATTTAACCTTAGTTACTCTTAATTACTGTGCAGCATTAAATAAAAGATTTTATTTTGAATCTTTCTAAAATCTAAATTAAAATATTTATCACTGTTTGAAGTTGAAGTGTTCTCTGCTTCCGTTCGATTTTATTGAATTCTATTATAACGTGGGGTGTTTCTTGAAAGGGCTAGTCACAAAGTTCTTAAAAATATTTTTTTAATTGTAAGTATTATATCTTTTGAGATATCCTGAAAAGATTTTTAAAAATTGCTCCTCTCCCTTTATTTCCAAAACCACTGAAACTATAATTATGAAAAAAGACGTATTAAAAGGTCACGTAAAGATTGTAGGTAAACTACGACCGTGATTTGAAATATTATGATCTTTTAAATATACACCACACTATAATTTTTTTAAATATGTATAGAAATTTATACGTGTGAAAGAAATAATAGATTGTATGTAGGTTGGGGAAAATTAATACCTGTAAATAGTTTAATGAAATTTCCAGGAATATTTAAATATTTATTGATGCGGGCAAAAAGTTCTGAGACATTTTTTCATGATTATTCTAAAAGTATCTCGAATGTTGGAAAATAATTTGCAATTAGAAACCCATTCCGTCAATCTGAGATTTTAAAATTCATTGGCGATAATCTCTATTCTGTGCGACTGTTTGACCATAGACTATTATGTGTGTGACACTTACGGTATGAACGTAAGAAATGAATCTTTTAATGTATCTGTGCTATATAATTTTACCTATTTTAACACATATTATATAAAAATCTTAGCTTTTTGCAATCCTTCATCAAATAAACTGTTAAAATTTATGCCAAATTTTACACGAGGAGTGTGAGATTTCACGCACGCAATATATTTAAAAAGGAGTACAAAGTTTTCTCTTCACATAATAATATAATGGCTTAAAAGATTCGGGTAATTAAATCGTTCACAAGTCATTAATTCTTTGATCCAATTACGAGCTTAATATTTATTGTCTATTGGACTTACTTGCTCAAATGTATATTTATGGCTTCATATCACAGTCTGTTCCAGAGCTTTGCGCCCCGAAGTGATGTGTTAAATCATTCTGAAACATTTTGATTAACCAAGTTACAGAAGACGTATTGAGCGATAAAAATGAGGTGGTTGTGTAATAATACGAGTATAACTGACAATCTAGTCAGGGCTACAAAGGTTTAAGGGAATACATAAATTCTGTATTGTTAAGAAAATCTGAGTAAATACTTCACACACATTTGAAGTGAAAATTTTTGTCCGTTGCTTTTTTAATAAAATACTTTTGGTAATATAGTTGCACGCGCATTGGTCGCCTTTAAATTTAAATAGTCTTTTAAGTGTTTACTTTAATTGACTTCAAATATAAATTTAAAAAGTATACAATATATTTTAAACTTTTTAATACAATACATACAGTGCAAATATCGACACTTTGTCAGTAAAATTTGTTTACTTCATATGATAATTGAAGAAAAATGTAAAATAAATAAAGTTAAAAAAGTGAATCAATTGTATGATTTGTCAAGTACAAACTTAACTAATTTACATTGTTTCGTACATGAGAGCGTTGCATAAAATTTATTGTTTAATTGTTATAAAAAAAAATCGTTCAAAATTCTAACTTTTACCTCTAAGCGATAGCATTTTTTTCCACAATTGTTATAAATTATTAAACAATATTAGAATAAATTGTAACAAAGTAATGTACAATATTTATTCAAAATAGTTTCGAACGAATTTGTACCTACAATAAACACTGTAACGATGTAGTTAAAACTTATCGATGCAAAGCAACATCGCGATTGAATTTGCTGTGTTATTCTGAAACTATTAATTAGCTAGATTTTAAGGTTCTAAATAATGCAAGAAACTCATCGGTCCTAGATATTTCGTCAGAGTGACTCAAAATATCCTTATAAAATCAATCTCAGTCGACTTTCACTGAAGACCTGCAAGGGTGCGATGCAATTTATTACAGCGTTGTTCCTTCATAATAATTAGTCCCTCGTTAATTATTTTATTATAGGAAATATTTATGGCCAAGTTTCAAATTACGGCACGGTATTATGCCACATCTACTTCGTAATAATAAAATTGATAGGAAAAGCTCAATGTTTATTAAAAAAAAACGTACAAAGCAACGCATTTTCTTGATTGATTATTCTATGTGAAAGTGAATACATTTATATCGAAATAGATAAGAAATAAGATTTTAATCTCGACGAAATCAGTATGCCGACACCGAAACTTAAAACTTATTTATGGCCTCGATATTTTAGATAGGGCGATGGAGAATACATAATGGCTGACAACGCTGCTGGATAGTTCTGTATAGCGTTGTCAAATCCTCGTCCAGGCTCCACTTTTTTTCTGGAAACTATTTGTATATTTTTGATTCAAAACGTTTATTCTATAAGGCTGCTTTGAAAAATAATTTGCATTGAAAAACGCACGCGGTAGTTGTAAAATTATGAGAGAAAAAAATGGAACCCGTAAACAAGAATATAAGTAAAATGTAAATCATCTCTGTTCTGTTCTTTGTGGAATAGGCCTGAATAATTAATTATTTCACAAGATAGTCTATATTTGATTCAGCACATGTTTCACCGTTTCATTTTTATGTTGCAAATAATAACGAATGAATGACATTTTAATTAAGAAGGCGAATGTTCTCTTAAAGATCAATATAATAAAAAAGCAGAATTATTAAAAATACCTAATAGACAATTTTCTTTCATGCGCACTAATAAAAATTATAAAATGATATTTCTAAAACTATGAAGCCCAGGATAATAAAATTTATTGCTTCGTCTGTATAATAACCCCTATAAAACCGACATTTTGTTGAGCCACGCCTTACGGGACACCTGTATATATATTTATGTATCTGTGATCATTTTCGCGTAAAAACTTATGTTTAATAGATTTAAAAATTGGCCTTGCAGATTAGACATGCTTGGCCATTTCAAAACGTAATCACAGTTAGCTCCAAATTCATTGAAAAATATGTTGCTTGGTCAGAAGTTGTATCACTTCATCTGTTGTACAGCATTATTATTAAGAGTATGTACTTGTTAACTTAATTATTTAGTGCAAAGCTAGAAATTAATAAAACCCGTTAAGTACTCACTATACTCAGTTTGCATACACTCTCAGGCACTCAAACACATTTATGTGTACATCTATTAAATAATTTAAAAACATTAATATTATTTTTCAGCATGGAAATTTATTAACATTGCCTAGCATATCTTCCACAGGTTTAAGAATATCGTGAATTCATCAAGAAATATTATATTTAGAATAATCGCTGTTGTTTTCCGATAATTTTCAGCTAAATTTCTGATAACACCCTTTTCTTTTATGATTCGAGAGCGAAGTAATTTGTTTTTTGAAGAAGATTTTCAGCAATATTACTACAATAATCTGAAATAACATTTTGAAAAACAGTTTTCGAATTCTGATACTTCGAGCTCTTTAACCCAGAAGCCATCAGGATATGTAAAATTGAAAAAAATACATATTGAGATGTAGGTACACATTTAAGGGGAGGATGGGGTGGAGTGTAGAAGGCGTAATGTGCCCAATTTCAAGTTCCAACGTCAATCTCCTTTCTGCGAACGACAGACAGACGTACCCTTACGTGTATTTTGCTTTTACTTTCGAAAAAATAGAAACTTAAAAAAGAAGCATCCAATTCAATTCTTTTTATTCTTTCATGTACAGATGGCAAAAGAATAGCACTTGAATGTTATGGGGTTTTAATTTACCAGATTTTCAATGGTTTCTTGTGGGCTACAGATTATTAAGCAAATGTCAGGTTTAGTTTTCGCCATAAATATAGTTTATAAATTTATATTATTCATGATCCCAAAAAGTATTAGTCGGGTAACTTTAAAAATAATATATTTTTGTAATAATTCCTTAGAAAGAAGAGATCGCCCTTTAAAAATTATTCCATTTTTCTTTTTAAAATATTTATTATCATCTAAATGTGCCTTTGAAAAACAACATGTATCTCCGACAATTGGTTGGTACATTACATATGTGTCATATGAGACAATACATAACGCAATTACTGATAGATTTAGGTAATTCTTTTTTCTAATAGATTAAGGACTAAAGCAAAACTTAATGATTATTAAAATGATTTGCTATAACGTTGAATTTTTGTAAATAATTTTCTGTAAAATCTCTCTTTTTCCGTGCTCAGACGTTCTCACTTCCGTTTATTGCGGATTTTCTTACGCCTTCTCTATTCTCCTTGGTATATTTTTTACTTCTTATTTATTTATTAAAAAATAAGAACTTTTGTTGTTGACATTTTATCAATGATTTTCATCTTTTTTTAACAAATTTTTAATAAGTCCAGCTGGAGTATTTTTAATTTATATATAACTTTGGTGTATCCTAGCCATCAAGTAAATTTTTAAAATTAATATTTGGTCAGACATTTTACTAATTTAGGAAATTCCGTGTGCTCTTTATTTATCAGCATCAATCGAAACAATTAGCTGCTACGAGGACAATAACTTTCATGCATATATATGCCTCGCCTACTAAAACCATAACTTTCCTTTCAGCCTCGCTGTTTGCAGGTAAACCCATTTTCCTTGGTATTCTATGCATAACGGAAGCAGTTTTATAAGGAGAAAAAAATTTATAATATTTAAAAGGATGTCACTTAGTGGCACACACTAACTCGTGTTTAAGACATTTTATTTGATATATTTATTTATACACACACATTTATCAATACATTACACGTAACATTTTTGTAACGATATAAAAGTTAATACCTTAAAAAAGTTTGAATTATTAGATTAAGCATGAATATACAAAAACTACAAAAATTTCTTCTTGTGATCTGATCATGTTATTTATATACATAACATATACATTTATTGTTTGTTAACATTTCTACTCACAATAATTAATGGCAAATTAAAAGCTCAAAATATTTGATGTAAACGGAGTGTAAGTTTTATGTATATATATATATATATATATATATATATATATATATATATATATATATATATATATATATATATATATATATAGCAAAGTAGAAAGAACTTTCGTGAATGAATATTGCTTAAATAATTGAATTAAGCAAACAATTAAGGAAGACAATAAATTTATAAAAACAAGAGGACAATATTATCACAATTTTTTGTTTTCCAATCCAAAGTTGAAAAAACTAAACACTTATGGACAAATCTCGTTATCAATTTGATTGGCTATCCTAGCTTTTTAAATAAAAACCATGTGTATAGCTTATATTTAAGAAAAATATAGATTTTGAAAATAAAATATAATTTACGGAAAAGAAAGCATCTTTTTATTTTTAAATGCTTTCAAAAATTGTTGACTAATTTATTTAGCAAAAAACATTATTTTCGTATTTCCATTGTTGCAGATATTAAATGACAATTGATGTAATCATAATGTCCGGTAGAAGGTAATTCTATATGAAAAAGGTAAAACCTTCTCTCTCTTTTTTCCTCTAAACTCCCAAGCGGAAAATTTTAAAAGTAAAAACATATTTGTGTAATATTCCGATTCTAGCAAAGCGTTTTTTGACGTTGTACTAGATAAATTATTAGACTAATTAAGCATATAATAATGTAATGCAGTTCGTGTACTAAACATAATGTGCACTCCACACACCATAGTGTACTTTTTATGCATTTAAGATCATCCGAACATCCAATTATTTCCGCTCAGCAACTTATATTCATCATATCTGCTAAGGAGTTCTACAGTGAGATTCTTTAGGATAAGAGAGCGTGCAGCGTATGAAACAGTAAAATGTAAAGTCAAAACACTCTATAAAGTAATTTTAATCTGTTATTAAAATGAAACTGTAATATTCAACGTACCATGTTTTGATTTGTTGAAGGCTGCAAACGTTCTATAAATTTTACCCCAAAACGGGATAAAACTGAAAAAAACCCAACATATGGTGGCTAAACTGGCCACAGTTAATAAAAAGCTAAAATCGACTACATTCAGCCCTGCAAGGTATTCCACCGGCTTCTGCACATAGATTTATGAGCCTAATAAACCTCTGACCACAATTACCCGCCCAAATCTGGCTTGGACTCGGGAGAGCGTGAAACGAACATTAACCGATAGATGACGCTATTAGGAGAGAGGCGTAGTGCGTCTCCTTTTTAATCTGAATGAGAGCCCGGGTCCGCGAACAAATTGCGTCGCCCAATAATTGTTCGCTCTTCGACGGGCCATTGTTCACCTCTCGGAAGCACCCATATATTAATTCTGTATCTCGCTATATTAAAAGTTAAATGTCATGAGTAGGCGTTTGTTTATGCAATAGCTTAAAGAGGGATTTTTCGAAGAGCTTGAAAATTCGACACTTGGAATTTGCGGTTTGAATTTTCGATGTCGAGGGGTCGGTAACTAAAAGCGGCTGGCGTGAGTAATCGACTTATTAGATATTATTTACGGGGTGTATAAAAGGACTTTTATTTATGGTGTTTATCTTTTCTGATTTGATTTTACGAAATAAAAGTGAACTAAAAATAAAAAAGAGAAATTATTAGCAGTTTGTTATTTTGTGTTGGAACATGAAACATGAATTATATATTTGGTAGTATTATTTTTACAGTTATTTATATATTCTTGAGTAAATTTTTCAGAGAAGTTCTTTAGTAATAGGTCGATGTATCTAAGCAATAGAAATTAACCTATATAATATTTATGTTGTTTGAAGATTTGGAAATATTCTAACAAGTTTTAATATTAAGCCCTGTAAACCTATACTGAATATATCATTCTCTTAATCTTTTCACTGATCGTGCCTCTGATGGAGAAGTTGAAATTTTTTTGTCAAGTATTGGCGTAGTATAAATATTTTTTTATTCAGATGAATATATCGAAAAGATATTTATCTCCATATGCTTTTTATTAAATAATAAATGATGAAATACGTGCGTAAATCATAAGTTTATATTTCACTAATATAACCGAATATTACTAATGCAGCACCTTGGGTACATTCAATATAAATTAGGAATATATCATACTAGTCAAGTAATACATATTACTTTATTGATTACCCGGTCTGAAAATGAGACAGAACGTATGGTTTGTCAGAGAATAATATTATGAAATATTGCCTACATATCGTTTTGTCGGAAACTGGATAAGTTTTATTATGTCATGGGACCAGCATACCAGTTAATTAAAATTTGTCTTGTGTTATTATTTGATTATATTGAATTAAAGATTAACGACTTCGATTTTCATAACTAACGTGGTCAAGTCGTGAAATATATAATAAAGCATTTGTTTTCAATGAAGAATGTCCTTTTTCTCGAAAAAATCATTATAGTTAAGAACAATGCAGAGCAACCCTCAAGATGATTCATAATTTTAACCGACTTCAAGAAAGAGAAGATTATCGACAAAAAGCATATGCGTGCTGTTTTTTGGCTTCAATGACCAAAGAGGGGATCGTTGTACTTTCGTGATGTCAATGTGTGTCCGTCCATCTGTCACACTTTTGTGGTTTCTACAATATTTGTCCAAGACAAAAAAATTTGTTTGCTACATTTTATACGAGTTATTTATTTAGAAGGGAAGGTGAAAATGTTTTTATCGTATTCCATAATGAAGGATTCATCCAAAAATGTATTTTAAAATGAAGTTTATGTCTTCATTTTGTTAGCCTATTTACCAATTATGCACCTTTAAATTCGACTGTTTACCATGTGTTCCCTTTTTTCCATTTTCAAACAGGACGGAAAATCGCTTAAGAAGGATGGTGATAAGTTCAGAATGCAACAACTTTTCTCTTGAATGATAAATGACACGAACATTGCGATTTGAATAATTTATGAGAAACTATCAGCTATAAATTTGGTATTGGTGTCGAGGTATATCTTAATAGTTAAGGTTACTCATTAAGAATGATAAGTATTTAGACATAGAGTAATGAGACACTTCTAACGATGAAGTCTGGAAGTCGCTAAAGGTACTGATCAGTAAATGTATCGTGATTGAATGGTACATGCATCGTGATTGAAGTAATTGAGATTAACACTACTAATCGATGTCTCCTTCATTTAATATTTAACAAAATTATTATATCTAGACCAAAAGTAATTCTATTAAATAATTATTGTATTTTAAGCATCTTTAGTAAATACAAGTATTTTTAACTAATGCAATTGCAAGAAACGCACTTATGATCTCAATTCGGAATTACTGTTTGCAGCGGTTATATTATTAAGTGAACGGTAATTAGTAGATAACTTCTTAAAAAAATCTCCTACACCCACGCGTTTACTTTTTATATCTGGAATTCATTCTGACTATTCCATTACTCGGTACGTACTTTAAATATGGAGTTAAAATTATTAAAGTTTGTAATTTTTACCTGAAATGTAAGTGTAATGTAAGTGAATTCTATGCAAAAATCTGTCAGAAATTTTCAAAGTACATGTTTCAAACTTAAATTACTTTTCTAAACCGAAAATTTTTTTTGGAATTCGGCAATGATATATATTTCAGCTCTTTTTTGATTTATTGATTTTCCCAAGAGATCATCTTTTTTATTATATCTTCAACTTATTTAATTGCTCCCGATAATTTGAAAAACGAGTAAGCGTACAGAAATGAGACCATAAATTTGAACGAACAAGCAATAGCCAGTGTACATGTTCCGAGACGATACACACGAGTTATTATCCTATTTCTCGGAAAGGATAATACAAACATCTTCCCCTCCGTACGTAAATAACTTCCCACTTCTAATTAAGGATATTCTCATACTCAAGTTAACAGCAAATATATGCTTAGCTTCCTTCGTGAAGTTATTAGTTCTACATTTCTTAAACATAGAGTTTCCACTATATTACCGTCGTCACCGTGATGTATTTGGTTGATCACAGGCATACGGTATTTGACAGAGCTGCGCATCTCAGGAACCCAGGTCCGATTCCCCGCTGCTTATTGAGCAGAGCTGGACTGATGATCTGGTTGAATATAAGAGATTGCTTTCGTAGAAACAAGTCCGCCAAATGTATCAATCAGATACGTTAAAGTATATAAACAAATAAATAAATATATTAGAAACCCAATAATACCCAATCGTACATACGTTACTACATTTATAATTTTTCTCATGATTATCTGAAGGTGGTAGCTTGTTTATTGAAAATTTATTCTAGAAATGGAAATCAATTAAATACATATGTCTCCTGTTTCTCATAGTATGTCACTAACTGATTTTTGATATTTCGACACATCTTCAAAAAGATGTAAGTTGAAAACAATTCAAGAAAATAAAAATATAAGAATTTATTTTACGTTTCAAATGATATTATGAAATAGAATATAAATTAATAGCACAATATACTTTGTCTGAAATATTAAGCGTTATTGCTATTCTTTTTGATAATATTTAAAAGAAATCAAACAAAAAAGCAAGCATAATAAAATGAAGAAATAAACGAAACGGTATAATTGCGAATCTGACTCGCGCATCGATGGAACCCTTACTTGGTCGAAGTGAAATGTTTTACTTATCACGCGTCATCACCAATACGTAAGTGGAATATAAATATTTCATACATAATATTATTTATTAAGTAATTTCATATTCTAGAACGAAGACTTCTAAACACCTGATTTTTCGTAATTTTATGGTCAATAGAAGGAGGAGGATAAAAAATAACTTATTTTGTGTTTTTTTGGAATACTACCTAAAATTAAGAAAAACAATATGTTTTAAAACTTTGGAACTAACTCTTTCAAATGTTAGCCCTCATTGGACAACGAATTTTACAAAAAAATGTTCGATTGCGTATTTTTTCCTCCAGCCCTCGCTAAGATTTCCATTTAGCTATTTTGTTATATGTGGGTTGATAAACCGTATTACCATACCGAATTTCAAGTTTCTACTTTAAGCGGGTGGGTGAGAAAAACAACTGTGACATTTTCTTCCGTGGCAAATCTTTAGAATTCTACAAAGATATAATTGATGAAGATATCATTTAAAATTATGGCTTTATTTAAAATAACTTTACAATATACAGCAAACTGATCTCGTAGATGGTAAATATGTCAGCAAAAATGATTATATAGAAATATAACATGATATTTAAAAAATCTTGTATTTTAAGAAAGTGAAAGTCCAAACAATTCAGTAATAGAAACACTAACTTGAGAAACGCACATATATTATATTTTTAATATATCAGTAATAGATTTAGTAAAAATCTAATTAATAAATTTTTGAAATTATTATGATAAGAATGATACCAATTGATTTTAATAAATGTCTTTTTCTCTGTTCGATATTCCCACGACTACTCGGGCCTGTGAGCTCTACGAATTTATATCGTACATCTGTATATGGAATATATAAAGGGATCCAAGTGAAGTTTGTCTCATTTTGTTGGTTCAAATAATTCCGTAGAAAAGATATTTACAAAACCTATGAAAAATAAGCTGACTTCGTAAAACTTTTCACAAAAATTTTCAACATTTATCGTTTTTCTTATTGATGAATGAAATAAAACTTTTAAGGAGAATATTTTGTCCAATTTCTCGGTCAAGGGCCCAATATTGCATGGACTTCTCTTGATATGCTTTTATAAGCATTTTTTTTAAATTCTCTGAAAAATGGGCACCTCCCTCAGTATGTGATCAATGTGTGAAGGTACTCCTCATGTGAATCTAGAGAAAATATAGCTATAATTCTGAGATAATTTTTAGTCCTCTCTTATACAAAAGAACTGAAATTGTGATTAAATTTTACTCACATATACATCTAGATATGTAATAACAAAGGACCATGCTTTAAACGAAGAGACTTAGAGGCGGATAAAAATGATTTTGACTACTGAAACTAAAACAATCCAGATAAAGTAGCGCTTCAAATTAACGAATTAAACAGAGACATGTTTTTATAAAAAAATTCATTTTCTTTATAAACTGTTTTGTTTAAGCATCAGCGCTAATATTGCAATATGATGTCGACCGTGCCCCCAATCTCACCACATCTCAGTTTCCCTTCCATTAAGCCGGTAAAAATCATCAAAGGAAAATTTTCCGATATCCCCATATTTAAAATCGAACAACGAAATTACCAACTGAACAAAGTAAACGAACCGAATTTTCCGTTATTTAAATTGTATTTATTTTTCCCGATTCGAAAGCGCCCTCATAATGAAATCTGAGATAGCGGCAAGCGTGCATTTGATACCCCCGGCCTTATTTTGACGGCGCGTTTCATATCCTTTATGAATGAATACTTTTATAGAGGTTCCTCTATTTTTTTCAATGGGGGGAGATGTTATGGAAGTTCTTTTATATTTTCACCCCAATGAAGCGTTAGAACTGAGGGTGATCCAATAATTAGTCAAAATGTTGCGTCCTTATGGTTCAACAATATATTGAATATCTTGCCAAGTACGACCAGAATTCACACACTGAGAATTCCGTATCTAGGACAATATAAATGAAAAAACAAAATTATTACACTCTATCAATTTACACATTTCTATATTAACTATGTTCTAGGAATTAAGCAATGGGTGATGGAAACGTTTTGAAGTTTTATTTTTTTCTTGAAAATTGTAAATGCCTCGAATTTTGTTGTCATTTTTCCTGTAATATAATATATACATATAAAATAATACATATAAAATCTTAAATAAGTGAGACTAACATTTCACTTATTTAAGATTTTTCAGCTTACATACTTTGGAGACATATGGTTTTTAAATGAATTTTTTATCCACAAATAAATAACAGTACCTACCCTTTTATATGTCTTTCTGTTTGACCTTGTAACCTCACTTCTAATTTTTTTACAGATCGCATGCAAAACAAAATACAAAGTGATAATCTGACTTGCGACAAACGTGTTCCGTACCTTGTTTGAAGTAAAAGTATTTTATTTATCATAAGTTTTCACTAATATAGATTTTTCAGCTCTATAAATATTTAATTACACTGAATATAACTAATTAAGCGTTATTAATTATATTATAGCTAGTTAGTTATAGCTAATTATTCTAAGTACCTCAAAAACTATGACATCAAGAATTATCATTATAAGTGTCATACAATTTTTGTGTAGATATTTAATATCCATATTTTTCCCAATTTTAGGTTCAGTAGTTTCGAAAATAATCGTTATGGAATATCTTAATTTTCACATATTTTTCAGTACATCCCGGAAAATATTCTACCTAAAATTTTGAAAAACATCACATTTTTGAGACCCTTTAACTAGCCATTTGAAACGACACTGCACTGAAATATGCTTTATTACTATGCCAGTTTCTATGTCAAGCGGGCTTTTATATAAAAAATGCTTTAGCCGAGAGACAGATTAGGTGAAGAGTTCAATTTTCTTTTCCTTTTGAGATATAGAATTGATAAGAAAAGGATTACATTGAAATTTGTCATAACTGACGTGTCTTTGTATCAGTGATAGGGTTCGGGAAAATATGTAAAAACCATTTCTATGATTTGCGGCGTCTACCTCCACTGCCATGGAAGACTACGTTATGTTAAATAGAATTTTCTTGGTTTTTTGGAAGATACATTTTTGTATATTAATAGTTAAGACCAGTAAATCGTAAGCTCCTAGGTAAAATATGACCCTCTTTTTACCGTGTTGTAAGGTAGTGTATCTGTTTGCATTGTAACATGTGCTTTTCCTCCAATAAAATCTATTGTATTTATTTATGCAAAGAGTTTGTCTCTCCATAATTTCACATGATCATATAACATTTGGTGTTTAAAATAATATTTTTTGTATAAAACTTATTCACCGAACATCGTCTTGTTTAATTCTATTACGTACAGTTCACCGAAATTCGAGATCAGTTAGTTCACAGCATGCATAATGTCTTAATTTTTTGTGCGAATGTTGTTGATATGAGGATAAAAATGTTTAGATTAGTATGGGTAATCAAATAACGCAACCTAATTTAATTATAATTTATTTTTTATTTTACAAAATATATGTTATTATAACAATACGACACTAGAGATGAACATAATTAGGACTGGTTATTCATTGCGAATAATAACATAAATTCATCATTAGATATCAAATAAATTATGAACAATTTTAGAATGAAAGTAAAAATTCGTCGTGACATTTTGTTGCTCCAATTATGTTTTACTATAATTAACTTCTGCCTTTCGTATCAATATAAGTTTCTTTGAATTATAATTATGGTATGACTACAATTTTATACCTAATTTTCACATAAAATTAATGTATCAAATATGTTTATTTATTAATTTATATTTTAAAACCTCACCATATTTCCAGTAACTATTACCTTTATTCTGATACAAGCAATTAACAAGTATACACAATTAAATTTGACTGCGCTACGCTTTAATTGCTTTACTCAAACATGTTCTGCGACAGAACATGTCAACAGTTACATCTTAAGTTGATGTGACTTCAATTTATAAAATGTATGAGTTTAAATATATTTAATCTAGGTACTATTTTAATAACAATAATTATTACCATAGTCAAATTAATGCAAGCATAATTTAGTCTGTTCAGTATTTTATTTTTTAAGAAAAATATAATCACTCGAAATTTTTCAGTTTTTATAAAAATATACTATATGTTTTAATAACAACTGTACGTTTACCTTATGTTATTCTAACTTGTTTTTTGCATTTAATATATCATTTTAAAAACGAGTGTTATCTATATTTCGCGCCATTTTCCAAAGCAGAGAAAGTAGCAAGGTCCGGAGGGCATTTTACATCATACAAGTCTTGATGAATTTGAAAACCTAATAAATTAAGAAATTTCTATTAAATGCTTAGAAAACCGGGTCATTTCACGAGGCGTTGTCATGGGCAGCTGCATTTATGATGGCTAATCCCTCATCTATCGTTGGAACACGTATATTTTATGAAAAATTATCTTATTCTGTTGCACTATTTAATAAAATAGACTTGTAATATTTAAAGTACTTGTCGGGTGACGGTAAGATCCAAATATTTTTATAAATTTGTTTATAGATAATAATTTTTTTTCGAAACTTATTATAATATCATTTTAAAAGTGTGTAAATATTTTTTTCTTTTTTTTAATAAAGTAGATTGTGATAAAATATTGACGTTTGTTGTAATGTTAACTGTATAAATTTTAAGAGCGATTGTTGCTTAAACTTAAGAGTAAACAGATTTTTTTTTAAATTTGAATATGACATCATTTGACACTGACGTAGTTTTTTAGATAAATTGCTCGACGTGTTTTTAAAAAAAATAAGTGTAGTGAAATTACTATTTTACCTGTAATATTAATTGTACAACTTTTGACAACAAATTTTGCCAAAACTAAACGGTAAATACTTTTTTTTTCGAAATTTTAATATAACATCATTTTACATTGACTTAGTTTGTTGGATGAATTGCTTGACGCGTTTCTTAAATAAAACGAAAAGTGTGATGAAATGACTACTTTTGTATGTACCTATAATGTTAATATTTTTGAGAGTCATTTTCACCGAAATGAAACGGTAAATAATTTTTAAATTTCTTTTACAGTTAATATAACATCGTTTTAAACAGACTTAATTTTTTAAATAAATCGCTCGACAAGTTTTTGAAATAAAATTATAAGTATGGTTAAATAACTAAATGTTGTTAATGTGTAAATAATTACTACTCTACCGAGTCTAACGAGTTCTCTCTCCGACCGATGAGATCGGTGATGCATTTAAATGATTGCAGCACAAGTTGTATCGAGCTTCATGTGAAGATTACCGTCGAGCTGATTCTTTGGTATTCTTTAAATTTGTGAAAAAATTTATAAAGACTTTGAAAAATGCAACTATCCACATTGTGCAACGCTTCGTACGGCGGTGAATACTTCATGGTTTGTATTATATTTCGACTTTAAGAATAGCTCTCATGCTTTGAATTCAAATATTTATTGCAAGTCAGCGTATTATGTCTATGGCACTGATTCAATATAAAGATTTATTGAGACAAATTATAATTGTTTACACTTTTCTATGTATTCTATATCACGATTGATGAAAGCTTCAAATAACTTGAAATAACTTAATCATAAATTTAAATAATTTGAAATTAAATTATTTGGTAATCATTGTGAACAGTTTTAATAATAAAATTATATTGAATATATTTGACGTTAATTTTGTAGAAATTCATTATTCACAATTAAATGAAACTACGTGATGTAGTATTATTTCTACTATCTTTAATTTCTTTACCACGACCTAGGTTTCGTTGTATTACAACATCTTCAGGTAGGATATTAGCAAATATTAACTCTTAGGAACAACCAACAGCATTTATATGTTTCAAACACAATAGCGGAAAACTGCTTTGTGCGGATTTTTCCATTGTTTATGTTAGTGAGTTTATTGCAGGGGCGCAGATTAGGTTTTATTATACAATTGAAATTATTACCCAACTACTTTGTGCGGATTTTTCATTCACCTGAAGATGTTGTAATACAACGAAACCTAGGTCGTGGTAAAGAAGTTAAAGATAGTAGAAATAATACTACATCACGTAGTTTCATTTAATTGGGAAAATTATATTGGTTAGAGATATTTCTGTAAATATTCTGATTATCATTTTTATATTTGAGGGGGATAAGTCCTCAATGGATTCTCACAACGCTAGTCTTTAAATAATGTAATAAGCAACCGAACATAACTTCATTATTGATAATTGCGCCTATGAACAGACATGTTCGTAACATACGTACATACTCCTAGCGATTTCTGGAGTCGTTGCCAAATGAATTGTAGCACAAGTCTCTTTGTGGGCGCTCATGTGCGTGAGAGAGAAATAGAAGCATCGATTTAGTACCGGTTCCAAAAACCTCAAGCAACTAATTCGTTTTTGTTTTTTTATTTAAACCGTAGAAACATACCCTTGCTAATTTTATTGGTAGTACAAATAATAAAGGTAAAGAAGAAAAGTCGTGTGACTGAAAATTAGTTGTATTTTTAAAGGTCTATCCAATGACATTTGTCTTTGATGGTTTGCCCAAAAAATATAAATTTAATATGAAAAAATCTCTGCAATATTTTATGGAAATTTCACTTTAAGCCTTTTGTATAAACAACATAAAGTTACGCACTAGCAAAATTTCATTGCAAATATTGATATATGGAGTTAAACTTGTGATAGAGGGACGAAAGGACATGCCAAAATTATAATAGTACCTAATTGCAATGAATCCCTGCGGATTTGAGTTGAGCATTCATTCGATATTAAATTTATTCAAAGAAAGCCAAGGTCTCCCAGTTTCTATGTGGTTATTCATTTAAATACTGATGGCGTTCTACATTATTTATTAGTATGATTTTCCATTGTCAATTTTACGTATCGGTCATGTATTAATATTTTTATTTTGTAAAGTAACATATAAAAACATAAAATAAGGGTGAATAACTTAACAAAACAATTCATATTTTATTGACATAACTTAAAACAATTATTGGAACACGTGTACTAAATTTATTTAAAAAATGAATGTATCAAATTAAATAATACTACTAACGGCAAAGGATAATTTAAATCAGATTATAGTTTAAATCATCTGATCTGATGGTATTCACTTAATATTAAAAATACGATTTTTTAACTTAGCCTTTCCAGAATGTGCGGAATGATGTAAAGAAATTCTTGAATTTTTAGATAATTTTTCATAGTTTATTCACTTCGTAAACTTAGCGAGACTAAACCGTTTACTGGTTCTTAACAATTTAGCCTACATTATTACTTCTGTCTTCTTCAATTTAACCATGATTTTCTTTTAATTGTGGTCATGTGATATCACACGCTTTCTTCTTACGTAGCCTCTTTGTTTTATTTAATTGTCAGAATCAATGTAGTTAAGGATCAACCATGTTAATTTGACTGTTAAATATAATACATCTCTTATGTATATATATATATATATATATATATATATATATATATATATATATATATATATTTAAGTACTATATTTTTTATATCATAGCTCAGACTAAGGCAATATTTTAACTACGGATAAGCTATTTTTGAGCTCAACGCTAAAAAGAAAAGTTACTTACCTTTCCATAAAATTAGTGCGATTTGCTGAAGGAAACTCACAGAAAAACCATTTTCGACCAAAATATAATGTATCATATGTGTGTGTTTAAAAAAGGCTAATCATTTTTCTTGCAACGTTTTACTTTATTTTCAATTTCGCAGAAAAAAAATTGTTGTTATCTTTGTTCACTAAGATATTGGTATTTAAATTAAAATAAACGTTGTATTGCACGAGACTTAATAATTTTTTGAAATCTGTGGTTTCATACTATTTACATAAAGTTCTTTTAGTATCATATTCACTTTAGAGAAGTCGAAATATTTGTTTTCAACCTATGTATGTGAGTTTTGTTGAAATAACTTGATCGAATAACGAAAAATAATTTTCATAGGTTTTTGAATCAAAAGTGGGGCAGACCGCCTGGCAGGTTTGTGTCACTATCAAAAGATTATTTCGCCTAATAATTTTGTTTAGTATTTTGTTTACAACAGTGACGTTTTGTTGTTTTTTGTGATAAGATATATTTAGAATATTTTCTCACTAAACATATGATAGCGCGGAGTGATTATATGTTTATTCATATCCTTTCCTACAACACGGAGTGAGGCCAGAACAGACTCTGAATCTATATCAATAAATATAAATAAAAATTTTAGAAATGTATAAAACAAACAATGGCATAAAATTATACGAAGGTTTTTTATAAAAGTCTCATATATTCGAAATCGGTGAAACATGAAATTACATTTTGCCCTTTAAATTCATAGATTCTAAGAAAAACTCTTTTGCATAGATATCAGTTTTTTGCCATTGCCGATATAAATTTTAGTAAGTTTTAAAATATTGACAAAATTTATTTAATAATAAATTTATTATTAACAGATATTTTTAAACCTACTTTAACATATTTTTCCAAGTTAACGTAAAATTTAATAAATTTTAAGTTTCATACCAGGATATAGCGAAGATGTACACATGCGACATGAAATAAATATGCGACGTGATCATTAGAAGCCACGGTACTAAAAAATGGCTAAACAGGGACTTATTTTAGGATGTTTATTGCATTTTTTTAATTCGCGTATTACTAAAATAACTGTCAATTAAATAGAAATCATTAAGGTGAGGCACAGATTGCTTTTAATTATTCAAGTTTGCCAAGTTATTCTCATAACTTGCGAAATTAACATACCCATTAAGGGGATTTGTTCATCATAATATTAAATAGAATAAACTTTAATTGCTTATAAATATTACTTTACGGTACTGATATCGATTTATTATATATTTTTTGAATAAAATGATTAAGCATTCGACATTCGACTGCATTCTGCGCTATTTATGTTCAAAACATTAAACTTACATATTTCGCCCGTCTAACCACTTCTGCTTTGCTCAAAGTAAATTTCATTTATGTTGAGATTTTATTTATTGTTGAGATTTTATGAAAAAAACACTTTAAAGTAATTTTGATCAATTTCAGGATTAGATGCTCAGGTATTCCCCAGAGTGGCACCCCGTAGAAATCAGCAAAGTAAATAATTCAAAATTAAAATTTGCAATATTTTTATTGCTTTAGAACTTGTACACCTTGACTTTTGGCCTTTCACATTTCGCTCGTATTTCTTGATCGTTAATATAATATTTATCTTAAGAATACATTAAAGTTTAGGGAAATATTATGACGGAGATCAGCAAGGGATGACTTAAAAGTTCAAAAAATTTCATTTAAATTGTGATTTTACGCACGTTTCGGGTCTCGACATTTAAATTAGACGAGGTTAAGTTAAAGTTAAAGAGAGCGATCTATATATTTAAATGTCCTCGTTATGATTAATGTACCATCTAATGCATTTGTTTTACTTGAAATAAATTCGAGTTCTTTTACGAGTTAACAAATTGAAGCATAATTCCATTTGCCATTCTTTTGTCGTAGTAATAATTCATCGAATAATTTATGTAAAATTAGGTTTAGTAGTGTTTTTGGTACTTTTTTAGTCTCATTTATAGTCCTATCGCATTCAAATTAAAGATAATTTTAGGCTTTGAGTAATTCTAATTTTCCTCTGTAATATTGGATATATTTACTTATTTTGTATATCATACTTGGTAAATTTTAGTAGAACTACGTTTTTTACAATATTGGAGGAAAATTACTTTATAGTACATGGCACGTGTAAAATATCTCACTTCGAATGCCTAAATTTCAAAAACGCGTAATTGTTATATAAATTAAATATTTTATCAGTTCAGTTTTAATTCAACAAATTTCAATGCAGTGGCTTTGAAAAGTTTAGGTAAATTTCATAGGATTTTCTATGCCATGTTCTCTTGTAGAAAAAAACGGTCAAGTGTAAATCTGTTTCGCGCATCGATGGTTCTGTACCTCGTTTGAAATTCAATTACTTTATTTGTCACCACTAATATGGATTTCCTAACGCGATCACATAATTAATTTTATACATTACCTTGAATATATCAAATCTATGACATCGTTACAGCTATGTAAATCCATACCATCTTTAATAATTTAAGTTCCGTAGTTTCAGGAAAGGGAGAAGTAGAGGATATCATTTTGCATATTCTATGGAACATTTTTGAAAACATTGTATCTAAATAATGAAAAAAATATTTTTGGGCCCTTCGTAGCTAGACTTTTTAAAAGATACCCCACAATACATTTAGGGAATTAAAAAAATTCGAATACTTGTCTTGTTTAATTATCGTCTGAAATATAAATTTAAAGATCAAGTTATTAAGAATTTAAGACACTTCTAAAGTGTTGCTGAAAATTATCATAACATATATTTCTTGTCTTTTTCTCAACTACGAAAGTTAAGATTATGAAAGAAACAGTGTTATTAGCAGAGTAACTAAAGTTTGGGAAGGGTCGTTTATTACAATTTTTACTTATTGTAACACATTAACTTCAACCTCTTGAAATGAAGAAAATAATTTTACGTAAATTTGTCTTGCAGTCTATATAAACCACTAACATTGAATGATCAGGCCATTTATTCAGCATTAGTACCTAACCTGTAAATTATTCACAGTTTAGGTACTAATGCTTAGTTAGGTACCTTGTTAGGTACTAACTAGGTATCCTTGTTAGGTACTAACTAGGTATCCTTGTTAATTACTGATTATTCGCAGGTTAGGTAAAAAGCTAAAACGACTTAATAGTTTTATTGAATACGAATCAGATTACATTACATATACTGCTCTGATTGTGCAAGATTTTATTTAATTAACATTTTTCGTAAATTTTCCTTAAGATAATGCAACTTTTGGAATTAGTAAATAAATGTAGTTATATTTTATTACTTCAAAATACTTTTCCCAAAAAATAGCCAAGGGAGCGTTATTCGTTTGGATTATATTGCGGACTTACGTCATTTTTTTTCTTGTAACTTACTTCTCTATAATCATTCAGAACATTCGTGTCTACAATCTTTTCACACGATATTAATGAAATGAGTTTTTGAAATGAATTTATTATTATTCTTGAGTGGAAAATATTTGAAATGTTATAATCTACAAATTTTTGACATACACGGCTAGCAAATAAAATCGTCAAATCTATAGAACACAATAACATAATTAGAATTACTTATCGATGTGTTATTTCATTCTGTTTTACAAATGACTATGAATGTAGAAAAATTTTAAAAATTCTCTATTCATTTTATTTCACAATTTATGATATAGATATGTCTCAAATTAAAGCAAATTACCATAAATAGATGGCACTGGTTGCCTATTTTCTTATCGTCATTGTTATTTACATACACTAAAATAATAGAGAATCAGTGTTTGTAAGTTTGTTTGTACGACGTAATTCTTAAATCTCGCAATCAATTTCAAATATTATTTCACTAATGAATAGATGATGAAGAGTATTCTAAAACGAAAACACGGCTCATATTTAGAGATAGGATTTTTTATAGAGAACATGCTACCTAATTTTATGTAAAGGATTCGCTGCAAGGAAAGAACAAAAATTACAAGAGTCCGAAAACAAAGGCCTATATTTCAGAAAAATATTTTCAAATTAAGTGGCGTAGTAAATGGAAGTTTGCACGGTCATTTTCAGAGGCAACTTAAATTAAAACCAAAACGTGAAAACATTATTCTTACTTTAAGTTTTACATTTGAAGAGCGAAAGTCAAGTGTCTCATGACATTTGACTGGAATCATTTTTTGCGTATGGTGTATCAAAAAATGGCTTGATATGAAGTGTACGAAATCGCAGGCAAATATTCTGTTATTGGATTATATGTAGAGTTTTGTTACTAACTGATGGTAAATAAAATTCTTTACTTAATATTAATATCATATTGCTGTTTTTTATAACAAATTATCAATTGAAATAAACAAATTGTAGCGTCATAAAAGAAAACCGATTGTGGAATAAAGGTATTAATATGAAAATTTTAGGAGTTTACTTAATTAGCCCAATTAAGTATATACCCCTATATGTTTAAAGTTTAATTTGTGCATAAATGTGTTCTCAAATTTGATAGTTATAAAATATTAGTTTTTGCATTAAGTCATAAATTTTAACTCGAAATTAATAATGATTTAATCAACTTCGATTCATGTTTCGTGACATTATAAATATTACCTTAGTGTTTATATACAAAAAGCAAAAGTCCTTACTCTATACCAAAAATTAACATACTTATCTAGTTCAGCAGTCATCAAAATTGGTCTAAAACGAAAATAAATTCAAGTTTAAAAGAAAATTACAACTAATGGAAAATGTTATATAGAATTCGTCTTGTTGTTTTTAATTTAAAAGGAAAAAATTTAGGGACCAACCTTCTGACTATTCCTCATTTTGTTTCGCCCAGCGGTCCGGACGGGATGTAATGAATTGCCGAACGGAAATAAAGAATAATTATTTAAGCAAGAGACGAGAAAAATAAAACTTTCCTTTATAATTTGCTCTTGCAAATTATAAAAGTTCGCGGTCGGCCTGCATTAGGGCGTCGAATTTTTGGGAGGCCGTTGCGGTGGACGGAAAGCCTGAAAGTGCCCGGTACTGCTCGGGTAATGTAATCAAAGAAATTGCTTATCTGTTTGTATATTTATTTTTTATGATATTTTATATTACGATTGTAGGGGAAGGTCTATATACTTTACCTTAACGGCGGGTAATTTTTAACTCAAAAATTTTAAAAACCCAACCCACAATACTTTATATATTCTTGGTTATTAGATTATAGTGTTCTCAGGTTTGTTAATTATGATATTTTTTATTTTATTCGTAAAATACAATTGCTTACGTGTAATGCGACATCAAAATGAATTGCAAAATTTTAAGTCAAGCTCGATTTTTATATGTTGCCATATAATCAGCTCGATTGGTTAAAGTGGCCAGTTTGGTATTAAGGTAATAAAAGAAATGTATTCAAGTGATCTTTTTATAAATTTACATAAAAATGGTAAATTAATGTGACTTCGCGGTGACCCCGCCAGTATATATTAAAGAGAAACTATAAACAAAACTAAGAATATAATGGTATATTAAGGTGTGGCTCTCTGACTTATAAATGTCTAGTGACAGAACAGCTCAGCACAGTTAGAAAAAAATATGTCGAGCATGAGTAAAACTTACACTACAAGAGTTTCGTAGCTTAGGTACATATAAACATTTAAGGTTCCACACTACTTCTATTAAACTATCTACAAATAATTATTTTCCACAAAGTATAGCTTTCACAGATATAATAACATGGTGAATACGGTAAAAAGTATAAGATCTAGGACAACCGCTATAATTTTCCTACCAGCTTTAAGTGGGCTCCTAATAACCCTATTTTTAATCATAATTACAGGTAGATTAGTTCCGAAATATAGGGGGAGATACTGTTTTGACGATTTTTTCTATTCAAAATATCGAAAGCTTTATTTTTGACGCTCTCAGTATTAGAGCTTTCAAACGATTATTTATTACGGAATTATCATAATTAAAATAGGAAGTTAAAAGGTAACTGAGTTACTAACTTATTTACGAAAATTACCGGAGTGATATTAAAGTTGTTGCAATATTATCTAGTATATTAAGAAGCAGAGACTATAAGAGACTAATCTCAGAAAACTGATATTCTGTAATATTTTAAACTCACCGTTATTAATAGATAATGAAATAAAATTAAGTGGGTTTAAGACGGTTTTAGCACTATTTTTTTACAAAGCCTCCATATTATAGATTCTTTTATATATAAGAAACTATAAATGATAAAGTTCCAAAATTAGAAGTATAGAAAAAGCAGATGCTTTCCCATGGGTTTCGTGATTGTTTATTCCACGCGTTTTAATATGAATGTTGCCTGTCTTTCTGGTCTTCTTTTATTTCCAAAAGAGACTGATGTTGATATTCAAAATAAAAATAAAACTTCTGTAATTAAATTTGACAATATTATAATTTTCTTGAAGTATTTAAAAATAATTCTCAGCGGTTTTTTTGAGTTTTATTACCTTGATGTCTAATTTTTTGACCAGCTTTAATTGAATATTTTTACATAGGTTATTAATATACAAACTTATTTCGTTTACGAAAGGTAAATTAGGGTTAGCGTCATCTATTAGAAATTATTCTCAGCTGCAAACAGATAGAAAAAAGGCAACAATGATTTTAAATGCTTGTAACTTTAAGTAGAGAAAGAAAAAAAATAATTACCTTATAGATTATATTTAAATCAGACAAATGAGAAATATTGAAGCTGACAAGCAAGATGAAACAAATTACGCAGATTGTATCTCGGTATATCATTTATACATAGATGTATGTTAAATCATTAATAATTGAAACACTCAAGCCCCAGACGGTTGGGAAGAAATCATGTAAAACTCAAAAAAACATTAAAAATACGTTCATTTTGATAACGGCAGAATGAATACCAATGTGAATTAACAGTTAATTTTGTTTAATTTAGTCAAATGACTTTAAATTATACAAAAGTAATGTATCCCGACTACTTTGAAAATATATGTGAAAAGTAATTATGTACTTCATTAAAT
This sequence comes from Druceiella hillmani, assembly GCA_039881145.1. Lineage (NCBI taxonomy): Eukaryota > Metazoa > Arthropoda > Insecta > Lepidoptera > Hepialidae > Druceiella > Druceiella hillmani. Next base: position 2,478,517 of record JAYKKI010000127.1, read on the forward strand.
TTTCATTATTATTTTTATTTCTTATTAACGACTGTTTATATATTGAAAAGAAAATTCATGTACCTTAAAGAAAATACCTTTTTTGTTTTGTATTATGGTTGGAAATTTTATTTTATATTTTTGCTCTTTCTTATTTGTCAATCGCTGAAATATTTTTTATATTCTAAAAAATACCAGCTATTTACAATTTTTGTTCTATTTATGTTGGACCGCCATCATTTTATCTGTGGACTCACGTGTGTTTATATACATTTTCACACATAATTATATTGATTATTATTTTACTACATACTTGAAAATTCATTTTCCTATTTCTATATTGCTAAGATTCTAAATTATTAATTTTATAGTCGATATTATGGAAATTTTGATTTTTCAAGCCAATCTCAGTTAATATTATCAGAATTTTTTTAGGACCCAAAAAAATTCTATAAAGAGAAAATACCCTTGTAATTATTACGGCATTAATTTATTTTAAATATACCATGTATCCTAACAGAAATTGCAAATTAATGAAATAACCTCTGAGATGAAATTTCGAAAAGTTCAGATAAGTTCAGATGATTATTTAATTACATAACAAATTATTTAGAAGCAAAACAATATGTGACTTGCATTCAAGTGGTCTATGCATATCTTCTATATGACAGCAATTGATAGTTTCAGAACTGGTAAATATTTTAAAAAACAAAATTAACAGGTATCCAGCAGCCTGTGTAAGAACTTCTTTTTTATTTTAATCTATATAAAATAAATAGGATAGCAATATTATAGATGCTGAATTCCTTGTAAGTTTTATGGCTGTGTATTGCCATAGTTTCATAAAATCTTGTTGTCAAGTCGAACTGTAAACGAATTTTGTTAAGATTTTCTCTGTATATAAAGAGGATTATTGCAAAGTGGATAATATTAAGAACTTTTATTGATAAGGAAAAATTAAAATATTCTGACTCAGGGGCTAAAAATGGTAAAAGCTATTCTCGTAACTTTCGAAGCTTAAGTGAAAATGTATTTAATAGAAGTCAATAATGGATTTTGATAGCGAAACAAAGAACCATGTCTAGTTTAATTTAATACAGTTTGTGAACCCTATTGTTAGCTTCTAATAAATTTACATATTAAGCCAACGCCTAAACCAATTATTTCTAAATTATATAATTTTATTACTTTTGTGGAAAAATTTCAACAATATTTAAGAGGAAAATTACTTATACAGAGGACAATGTGATTGGTTTTTAAATGGAAAAATGGACTATTTGCTGAAGATTTATATTAATAAACGCTACGTAGAGCAAGGAAGTAATGAATACATGCAAAAAAATACGAATGCATAGGAAAATCTGAACACGTCATCCCTATTTTGGTACTAAAAATTTACATTTGTCTTATAATATTTGATGTGGAACTATGAAAATAAAATTTAATATGAATTGGATCTAGTTTTCTTGGTACGTCTTCTCGAAAATTGTTTGCTTCAGGGCGTTTCCCATTTTTCTCCAATTAGCGTATTTTTAAAAAATAATATAAAATAAGTAATTTCATGTCTTCAGCAGAGTTTAGGAAATTCTTGGCAACAAAAATATAAAGAAAGAGTTATCGGTTCTTCGAAATAAAATATCCCGAATTTGGCCGGGCAAAAGTGACTAGCAAAGAAAATAACGTTCAATTGCCATGGGATCCGAGAAAAGTTTCTTTTTAAATTAATAAATTTTATTGAGAATGAAATTCAATTCCATGAATGCGAGATACAAATTGGAACGACGGGTCTGGTCGCGTTGTTACCACTAAGCTAATGTCGGGGTAGCGGTATTAACGCTAACGCCTATCTACATGTTCCATCCAATATTGGATGTCCTATGTTATGAAAGACTTAACGTAATAAAAGAATAACCCTTTTCAAAATAAAACTGACCCCTCAAAACTGGTACGTAGTTTATTTTTCAATGGTTATTAAAACTATAATACGAACACATCTCTTTCCAATTTTATATTCATTAAAAAGTAACAATATACATAAGAAGGTAACGAACAGTTTTTGATACGTATAAGTGAAGTGTCGGTTTAAGTGTCTGGGCAGAGATTAAAAACAAAAAAATATTAATTGTAAAGTGTTTATTAAATATATTAATTTCACACAAAAATTATTTGTCTTAATTACAGTTAAAGGTGAATGGGACAAAGAGAACAATGACAGCCACATCTATGTTTAACTACTTAAAGTGATGTAATTAAATATAGTTAAAATAATTTAAAAAATTAGATCTATAATTTTAAATTAATTTCTTCAATTTCCTTTTAATGCACTTAATCATAATGTTTGCATAACTATAATCTCCATGGAAAACTAACAATATTCAAAAGCGCTTATGTAGAAACCTCCATGGCATTCAACCTGTAAATCATGACATCAGATTAGCTTTCGCTTTAGACTGGTATTTATTTATGATGGGCCAAAATAAATTTCTAGAGATGTGTCATATTATCATAGACCTTATGCCATAATATAAGTCTTTATGTCTTTATTGAAACGTACACGAACAATTGTACAATTGTAACATTGTGAACAATTGTAACATTTATGTAAATAAATAAATAAACATTTCGTAGAAAACAAGTTTTCAGCCAAAAGTCATATTGTTTTATTATAGAAAGCAAAATTAATTATGGATTTTGAAGAATAAAATGATATATTCTCTATAATTCAATATATCGTAATCACACTATATTTAAGAAATTATTATACCCATCTGTAACGTATTTCATTAAGAATAGATGAAAATGAGATAATTTTATCGTAATAAAAAGTATTTAGTTTCACAAAACATGAAGTTCCATCATAATAAATTAATACATTTTTACCGTAGATGTTTGTGGCTCTTATGAACTAAAGAAAATGTCCTAAGAAGTAACAATATTGAAAATAGTAATATTTTATTTCTTAACTAACAAAAAAATCCCACTATGGAAAACAGTGTAAAGGACGATGAAGTTATATAAATTAAAAATAAAATACAGTATTAATGATGAGTTTATAGAAAGTTAATCAATTCGGCTTTAGTAGCATGGCTGGAATCATTAATAATGTAGCTAATTTTTAAACAGATTTCATGTATTGAATCAATTGAATTAATTTTTTTAAATTGGGAACCATATTTTACATTTACGCATATAGAAATGTCAAGAGTTTTTTAAACTAATACTTCTTTGGTTTTCATTTGATCAGGGGATGAATTTTTTCACCACACTTGATTGGCTGAAGTCTCCGTTGAAATATAAACCCTACGATCCTAGTATGTATCAGGTTTTACCTTTTAGTATGTATAAGGTTAAAATTTGATAATTCTTCACATTTTTTAAGTATAATAACGAATACATATTTACTTTAAATCCTCAATGTTTTATTTATTTAATTACGAAGGAGATAATATAAATGCTAAGCTGCAGGCGTAGTTACTTTCATTAAGAGGATTGTAAATATCATGCTACATACATAATGTGCATTAGCTTGAATAAAAGTATATTGTAATCTATTTATTTGCAACCAGGTCTTCATTTCTATTTTTCCGTCGAATTTAGTTCATCGTAGTTCATATACCCAATCGTTGATCACATTTACATTGCATTGATGACCAGTGAATGTAAATTTTATCAGTAAATTTATTTTAAATAACTAAGCAAGAGGGAGTAATCACGATCCGACCATTACTTCCATTAACGTAATGGATTTACGCGTATGGGTATTTATTAAGTCTTTCTGCTTTATTACATGACCCATATTCACGTGCTTCATTCAAATATTATGTGTGTCAATTTCTGTACCCACATATAATTAAACTTATAATTATGTTTGTGCATAGAAATTCCCTTGCTTTACGTATACGTAGCATTTTTACTTTTTCATTTCGCTTTCTTTCTGTAATTTACCAATGCGATATATTTTGCTTATATTTTGACTGTTGTTTAGAAGTAAACCAGCTATAGTAGTAATTTAGTTTTCGATACAATCGATAAAAAGATTTTAACCGGCAAGTATATTAACGTACAGCAACTGAACAAGAATGGAAGCATCTTTATATTTGTAATTTATTCTTAACGGAAAGATTAATCTGAATCGTATCCTCAGAGCGCGAATCTCAATAGTAAATAGGACTTTTTACCAAAAATTTGATGAGAAATTGTAATAGACATTTCAATTCAGTTTCGCCTAGATTGAGCTATCCGAATTAGATATAAGATGGTTGGTCATGATATAACATAAGGAATATATTTATTGATGCTGTTCGCATTTTGTAACTTAAAGACTAACATTTTCTTATAAATATTAGAAGTCTTCATTATCTAGATTAGATATTGCTTTGGTGCTGTTCACTATTAGACTTTTTTTTTCAAAAATACAAGGCGAAAATAAATTATACCACTTCCTGATATGTACCTTTGTCAACTAGAAATAAATTATCATTGAATAGCAAAATATTATTTATATTTATCGTTTTTTCAATCATAATTGCATTTAAAGGTTTTATGATCATAGATAGAAGGTTCATGAAAATTAAGTAATAGTATAATCGGGCTAGTGCTTCAATCTGGCTAGTAACTCTTTTGGCTTTAAAGCTGGTCACAGTACCTCAATTGCCCTTGTAAAGATTACTAATGATATAAGCTTGGCTATGGATAATACACAAGTAATTTTTCTTGTGCTTCTTGATTTCAGCAGTGCGTTCAACTCTGTTCACATTTGCCTGCTTGAAATATCTTAATATATCCTAACATTCACTTGAGTTGTTTAGCTCATATCTCTATGGACGTAAGCAATGTGTTAAGTCGTCAGATACATATTCCGGGTAGACTGATCTTACATCTGGTGTACCCCAAGGTGGAGTTCTTTCTCCTCTCCCTTTCTCAGTATTTATTGATGATGTTGTTAAGAATATCTACATAAATAGGCGCATTCAGACCTTCATTTCTTAACAAAAAGAATCGACATCCCTAAATGAGATCTCGCTTCAATTGGTCAGTGGGCTCATGAAATGGGTCTTTTGATTAACTCAAGCAAGTCTCAAGCTATCATCATTGGTAGTCAAAGACTAACCTACCTAGTTTACCAAAATTAGTGACAAATAGTACAATAATACTATACACGTCAACTGTTAAAAACATGGGCCTACTGATAGATCAAAATTTTAGTGGGCGTGCTCAAGTAAATGATGTTAGACGTCGTTTTTTCGATAAGATACACTCTGAAACGTCTTCAAAGTTTTCTACCAATTAAAACGAAAATCTCCCTTTGTCAAAACACTTTTATTACCACTAATTGATTATGTATATGTGTGCTATCCCAATCTTAATGAAGAATATTTGTACAAATTGGAACGTCTTCAAAATCAATGCATCCGGTACATTTTTAGCCTCAGGTCACTTTTCAAATGGCTGAAGATCTGTGATCAATGTCATCTTTATATACTTACACTTCTTTTTAATATATTGAAAAATCCTCAGAGCCCAGATTACCTTACTGGCAAATTTAAAGATTTGTCTGACAACCTTGGGCTACGATTTGAAAGTTCACCCACCCTACTTATTCCTGAACATATCTCTACCTCTTACGAAAAATCCTTCACTGTCCAAGTAACGAAAATTTGAAATCCCCAGGATCCTGACACCAAGAAAATCACGTCCCTAAATATTTTCAAAAATCGAGTGAAAAAGTCCTGCCTCTCCTGAACCTTTTTCTTTGTGCCCTTGTTCTTTCCTGTCTTTCCCATCCCAAATCATGTCAATAATTTGTATTACTTATACTTTAGCATATTTTGTATATTTTCTTATAAGAAGAGAAGAAAACAAGAGAGACAACATTTGTATTGCATTGAAATCTAATAAATATTTCAAGACTTTAAAGAATGCTATAGAAATTCTTTGAAATAAAAGTGAATAAATAGAAGAATAAAAAGTTAATATTCTATTTATGATACAGGTTATCGTTTAAAAGGGCTAGTTATAAGGGCCAAACAATATTTGTCACCCTCCCTTATATTCGAACATTCAATGCGCGAATCAAACCCACAATTGGCTGTTTTATTTCAATAAATTACTATTATGATGAAAACTTCTTAAACTACTTTTCGTAATTTTAAGAACCATGCTCACCTTCAAACCAAATATACGTCTTGTATCTTTATTTTTTGAGTTCTGTAGTAAAACAAGGATCCATTGTCACATAATTATATCCATCTGTCCGTCCTTTTGTCGATCCCAACCCCACATTTTCTGTTTTTAGACTTATGTGCGTTCAATTTTACAAGTTGATTTTATATATGGAAATTCGCGTTAAAATGCATTGAAACAACATAGCTTCATGACCCAAGTATTTAAATGATTTATTCATGAAAACGTTTTAGGACCGGCGCCAAACTATATTTAATAACATTTAAGCTATAAGCGAACAAACATACGGATGTGTAGAAAGACATTACGTTTTCTATACATTATATACATAATAATTCAAATAATAACCCACTCTTACTGTTATACTAAAAAGAAAAACAACAAAACGTTATATATAAAGAACTCTAGCAGACGGCCAGTTGACGAGTTCTTTCTTACTAAGTTTTCTTACCTTGAGACAAAAAAGGTTATTTTTAAAAGAATAAAGTTAGGCCAAGTTATAGATATATTTACGTTTATGTATATTAGCATATATTTGCGTTTATGGATAAATGGTGCAGACTGATGTAGACTAATGTATTAGAGATAATATTGACATTCAGTAGGCAGTGTAATTTATAAATTCATTAATGCATCCATTATCTTTATAAAGAATTGAACGGACGAAGTCAAATAGTGTAACGGAGTAGATGTCATTGCAGATGCCAAGGATCCCAAATTTCACGTACCTACGAGTATCTAACTAAATAAACTTTTGGGCTATGGACCTCGAAGAATCGTGGATATAGGCACTTACTGACGCACCCACAGATCATTAAAACCTATCAATCACTTCAGAGCACTTAGAACATTGAATTTTGGAACGTAGAATATACATCCAACATACGTAGAATATACATACAATATCGAAAATTCATCTGGAGACCTGAATATTGGCAACAAAGTAATGTTTGTGGTTACTTTATAAGAATTGTATCACAGTCCATTGATAACGTTGTTCTAATTTATTATAAACTAACTAGATATATGCATCTCAAGTACCTCACTATTTCTTTTCTAGCTCTAGCGTTAATATCCATTAAATTGCATTAATTTTTATTATAAACTAACTAGATATATGCATCTTAAGTACCTCACCATTTCTTTTCTAGCTCTAGCGTTAATATCCATTAAATTGCATTAATTTTTATTATAAACTAACTAGATATATGCATCTTAAGTACCTCACCATTTCTTTTCTAGCTCTAGCGTTAATATCCATTAAATTGCATTAATTTTTATTATAAACTAACTAGATATATGCATCTTAAGTACCTCACCATTTTTTTTCTAGCTCTAGCGTTAATATCCATTAAATTGCATTAATTTTTATTATAAACTAACTAGATATATGCATCTTAAGTACCTCACCATTTCTTTTCTAGCTTTAGCGTTAATATCCATTAAATTGCATTAATTTTTATAATTCTATCACTTCCAAATTTGTGCATGCATTGCCAAAACTAGGAGACTTATAAACTTTTCATTACAGCCTACGTTATGTACTTTACTTGTAACTGTAATTGGAATATATATTATATGTATATTCCGATCACAGTTACAAATAACGTAATCAAATTACTCCGTACTAATATTGAATATATTTGGCGTTAATTTTGTAGAAATTCATTATTGACAATTAAATGACTACGTGATGTAGTATTATGTCTACTTTCTTTATCTTCTTTACCACGGCCTAAGTTTTGTTGTATTATAATATAATTTATTATTTAGTCAAGAATAAAAATTAAAAAAAATTAAAATTTAAAACTTTGCCAAGTTTATTTCTTTGTAAAGATTGTAATTAAATATTGTATTTTCCATTTAATATTGAGATTTGCACAATAAATTATAAATAAATATGGATTTGCACAATAAATAATAATATATTTACACAATTTAAAGGATTAGGTTAATCAATTCGTTTCAGAGTCATTAGTTCTCTGAGACAATTAAGGTCTCCATATTTATTATCTATGGGAGATGCTTGCTCAAATGTATATTTATGGATTTATATCGCAGTCTATTCTAGAGCATTGCGCTACGGAGTAGTGTGTTAAATTGATCTGAAACGTTGCGATTAACCAAGCTACAAAAGACGTATTGAACGATAAAAATGAGGTGATTGTGTAATAATACGAGTATAATTTACAATCTAGTTAGGACTGTAAACGATTATTAGAATACGTAAATGCTGTGTTGTTAAGAAAATTTGATTAATACCACACACTCACTCGTATATTGCACTTATTATTTATTTAAATAAAATTCATTTGGGAATATAATTGCGTAGGTATTAATGACCTTAATTAAAATTTAAACAATAATTAAAGATATGGAATATATTTGGCGTTAATTTTGTAGAAATTCATTATTCACAATTAAATGAAACTAGGTGTACCTATCGTGTCCTATCTTTGCTATCATGCTTTATATCGTGTCCTATCTGTCCTATCTTTGCTAATATCCCACCTGAAGATGTTGTAATACAACGAAACCTAGGTCGTGGTAAAGAAATTAAAGAAAGTAGAAATAATACTACATCACGTAGTTTCATTTAATTGTCAATAATTTAAGAGTTTTGCTTTAATTTATTTCTGATATAAATTTGAAATATGTGCAATATAAATAAAAGTGTTAACACATTTGGGGAGAATACCGACACATTGTCGATGTAAAGAGCTTTCTTCGTGTGATAATTATCAACATATCGAGACTTCCAATTTTTTACCAATGGAAAATATAATAAGGTAATTAAAAAAAATCAACTGTTAGATTTCATATGGTTAAACTTCCTTAATCGACATTTCTTCCTGAAGCGATGAGAGCGTTGGAAACAAGACTTTTGTTTTTCTATTATCAGGAAAGGGAAAAAATAGATCTAAATTCCAATTATTACCTGGAAGCGATAAAAAATATTTTTTAATTTTTTATACCATGAGTGTTATAAACCATGATTTCTCATAATATGAATCACTTGTTATATACAATGATAGTTCAAAATAGCTCCAAACATATTGGTCTAATTAGTACTGACCATTCCTTAAAAACTTATCGGTGCAAAACAATATATCGATTGAAAATGATTTGTTATTGTAAAACCATTAAATGGGTTTTGAAATACTAAAGAAGGCAAAAAATTCATCAGTGGCAAACTTAACATCAGAGCATCTCTTTATGGAATCTCATTCAAATCTCACTGTGAATCTGCCAGGGTAAAACGAAATTTATTACAGCATTGATCTTTCAGAATAATTAATATCCTATTAATTGTTTAAAATATTTATGGGCTAGTTTCACAACATGTCTCGGTGTTATGCCACATCTACTTCGTAATATGAAAATTGATGGAAAACGGCTCGATGTTTCATAAAGAAATAACGTCCGAAGCAACCCATTTTCTTGATTGATTATTCTGTCTAAACGTGAATAAATTTTGTACCTAAAAAAGATAACTAATAAGATTTTAATCTCGACGTATTCAATATGCCGGCCACGAAACTTAAAACTTATTTATGGCCTCGACATTTTAGATAACACAGAGCAGAATACATAACGGCGGACAACGGTGCTGGAGAGAAGCTAGTTTTCCAAAATATGTTCCTTCCATTTTGTGTAGTATATGTCAAGTCCACTTCCAGGCCCCTTTTTTTGGAACCACTTTGTATATCTTTGGTTAAGAATCAAACTCTATAAGATAATAATTACTCGTCACGACTAACATACATAAATAAAATCGGCCAAGTGCGAGCCTGGCTCCTGCATCTAGGGTTTGGAACCCTGTTCGAAGTGAAATTACTTTATTATCTAAGTTATCACTAATGTAGTCTTTTTAGCGTAATATATGTTAAAAAACCACTTTTATAATTAAGTGCTTATATATTCACAATTAAATGAAACTACGTGATGTAGTATTATTTCTACTTTCTTTAATTTCTTTACCACGACCTAGATTTCGTTGTATTACAACATCTTCAGGTGGGATATTAGCAAAGATTAATATCCCACCTGAAGATGTTGTAATACAACGAAACCTAGGTCGTGGTAAAGAAATTAAAGAAAGTAGAAATAATACTACATCACGTAGTTTCATTTAATTGTGAATAATGAATTTCTACAAAATTAACGCCAAATATATTCAATGCTTATATATTATCGTGAATATTGCAAGAACTACAGCGATGATTGTAGATGACACACATCTAGAATAGTGGCTATAGTTTTCCTACAACTTTTACGTAGGCTTCTAATAACCCGATTTCTAATAATCGTTTTGTTCATACGGAGAGTTACACACGATGGTTACATTTAGTACAATAGTTTTAGAAATAAGAAATGGGGGTGGCAATATGACCAGTGGTTTGCTTTGAAGGTATACTAACTAATATTTAGAAACAGCAAATCTTTTCAAATTATACCTCACAATATATTGGGAAATTTAATTTTTTCAGTTGTTAATTTACTAACCCTAACCCATAAATTTTTCTATAAGTATTTTTAAGTCGATGTATTTTGATATATGCAGTTTAATATGCTTTATCTCTATGGTATATTACATTTCATAATTTCATATTTCTACGTCGCAGAGTTTCCGAGAAAATAGCTTATGACAAACAGATAAACGGTCATATAAGTAATCTTATAAGGGTATTTTCTTATAAATAGTTTGTCGAAATCAAATTTCCTACGACTATAAAAACGAGGTAGACTCTGTCATTCTATTTAGAATACAATGCTTTACAATGCAATGGTTATTATTTTGTTATTTACAATGAACACAATCCTAAAATTCGAACATAATATAATTAGTCACTTTTGGCAATAATTATAATTAGACTTTAAGTATAAAAATATATAGTTTGACCATTTAGCTGAGACCTTGGGTAAGGGAAAGGCACTTTCCTTACCCAAAGTCTCAACTAAGTGGTAATTTTCAATGATTTGAAATACGTATAACTTATCAGAAACAGCCGATGATACAGATGTTAGTTTTTGTAACACTGACTTATTGAACGTTCTGCGGATTGAGACGTTGTCATGACAAAAAATCAAAGCGCGATCGCTTTAAAGTAATAATATTTATTATTTGAAAGTTAATTTTCTAATATTACTATATATCCTTTATAAGTCTGTTTTGAATAAATACAAATAAATATATAATAAATCATTCAGTATTTGAAGTTATGAAAAACGTCACGAAACGAGAACGGAATGTTATAATCTTTCTGCTCTGTCCTGTCTGTGAAAAAAATGTGAATAATCAAATTTATTTTTTAAAAAGTCTTGTCATTTTTTTGATTTAACTTAATTTTTTTTATTTTTAATTGTTGTAATTTTTTTTTGGTAAAAACTTATGCTTAAAAGTGGCTGACTCTTATGGCACTGGCATCTATTAACTGATATTTATTGGTATTATATATCATTTCAAAATGTGGTTGCTTTCAGCTTCAAACCTGTTGACTAATAGTTTGCTAGGTAAAGGTACCAGAAGCTTTATCAATTGATCTAGTGTACAGTACTGTTAAAAAAATTATATACTTGTCAATTTAATAATGTAATGTAATCCGTTGAAAATTAATAAAACGTTTTAATTACGAGTAAAATTCGTTGTATGAAGGTTTCGTACACTCACAGGTACTTTTAAATACTTAATAATATACATATTAAACAATTTATAAATGTTAATTTAGTTGTTAATCAAGTAAATATATTGAATATTGACTATTATATATTCGACAAGTTTAAAAATTGTGAATTTCTCAAAAAATATGATCTTTAAAATAATCTTTATAGTTTATTTTTTGTACCCAATAATTTTTAGGGAAATTTCTAATGATGGCGTTTTTTAAAATTTGGATTTTAGCACTTTTAGAGTTAAGAAGGAGGCAATATATTTTTGGAAAAAAATTCACTTCAAAGCTCTACGGGTTACGCGAAATAGAAAAAAAATGCGCATTACATTTGTGCTAAATTTTAAACGGTAAGTATTGAGATATAGTTAAATAAAGAGGGGAGACGGGGTGGGGTGTAGAAAAATGTTTTCATCAATATCAATATATATTTCATTGTCAAACGGCTTTTGAGAAAAAGGATTACGAGCAATAGAGGGATAAACACATGATGACTTTATAAGGATTCGGCTTCTTTTTTTGAGAATAAATATATATATATATATATATATATATATATATATATATATATATATATATATATATATATATATATTTCATATTTTGAGAATAATATGAAATATCAGTTAAAGGTTACCCTGTTTCAATTCATCAGTTTATCATTGGCCTCTCTTGGATTACAAACGATTAAGCAAGCTTCTAACTTATTTTTGCCAAAAATATAGTTTATAAATTAATATTATTCGTGAAACAATTGTTACTACTTGAGTAATTTTACAAATAATCAAATTTTTATACAGTTTCTTGGAAAGAGGAAATCTTTCACTAAATATGGTACTATTTTTAGTTTTATTTTTTTAATGTTTGTTACGATTTGAATTTATTTTGATACATTACATGCATCTACGTCCATTGATCGATATATATGTACGAGTACCGATGAGGGCACACTATATGACGTAATCCTTAAGCGATTTTGGTGTTTCTTCTTTCTATAATTATTGAAAACTTTTACGAGAATGTATTGATACTCACAACAATTTGCCAAATTATTTAATTTTTGTTAACTATTTTTTACAAAAATCCACTCTTTTCGTGTTCGGTGACTATGCTGGCTTCTTTTTTTTTGCAAATATTTTCCCCTTTCTTTCAGTAGCTCGCTGTTTTAACTTTTTAAATTTATTCTCATTATTTATTTTTAATTCTTTTTACAATTAGTTATTTATTAAGCAATAAAATTTATGTGCCGATTTTACTTACAATTTTTGTCTTTTCAAAAAAGTAGTTTTAAAATATTCTGACTCCTTAATTTATATTATTATTTAATTTATACAAGATTTCGAATATATTACTTATTTAGGCAAATCCACGTGGATTTTATTTATCAAAATAAAACAGATTTAACTGCTACGATTAAAATAACTTTCATGCGTACATAAATATGTACCGACTACTAAAACTATTTTAGCCTCGCTTTTTAAAGTAATACCAGTTTTCCCAAATATATTGTGTATAAGGAAAGCAGTAATCTAGGGACAAAATAATTTTGAGAATAATTAATAGGACGTCTCAAAGTGGCATATATTAATACTTATTAAGACTCTTTATGTAGAGCAAAAAAGAGAATTATTGACTTTCTTCCTGGTACTCTTAAGTGGAAAAAATGATAAGATAGTACTATCTAAGAATTATAACAATTTTGGATATACTATCTAACCGTTATTCAAAAGTTTACCCGCTTTATCTATACAGAAAATGCTGGCAATAATTTTTAGAATTCTTGTAGTTGTAGAATAATTGGATTTATCATTTTATACAGTATATTAGAATGCATGAAAACTTCATTTGTTATAGTATAAAATCTTTTGAAATTACATATAAACAAAGTTTCCTGTACTCATGTAGACGTATTAGAATTATACTTCTTTGGCATAATATAAGAATCAGTTTATTTAGCACGCCAATAATTAATGGAAATAAAATAAAAAAAGGGTTGAAGCGTGATTATTAATACCATTGGTAAAATCTAAATTCAATCGAATAATAAAATTTTTACTAATTTATAATTTGTAATGCAAACAAATTCATAACAAAACATAACCTCGTTTAGAAAAATACACTCAAAACATATTTTAAAAAGCTTATAAGCACTATTTCCACCACAGATATTCAAAATAAATAAATGTTTTTTTTTATTATATGGACATAGTGGTTTCTTTTCAATTACTAAATAATATTATTTAAAAGCAGAGCTTTAACTTAGATTTATATGAATATAAAACACGTGTTGTTTATTTAGAAATACTTCAATAACTGTCATGAATATGGTATCAGTCACTGCATGCATGTTTAGTGAGCAACTTCATCCTATCGATTTGTGTTGCATCATACTCGCGCATCGTTTAATTTCACTCTCATCATTTTATTCATAACGCACCTATAAAGTATAATTTGAATAAAAGGATGGAAAATAATTTAAAAAATTATTTAAATTTGGTCTCATGACTAATGGAAATATTAATTTGTAAATGTGTGTTTTCAAACTTATGCTGTTCTTTGAAATTATTCAGCTTGCTATAATATATAATGACTTGAATACTTTAGTATACGACAGCTTCATTGTTAGGAAGATAAAGAAGGAAAGGATAATTGGTGATAAAGAGGGAGAGAATTAGAGATAGCGGGAACTATACTCGTATAATATATAATAATAGCTAACAACGACTTATACTAGTGATATTGCTTTTTTTCTCCTTTCTATATGCTTACTTTACCCACAATAAATAGTACTCTTTTATGAGCTTTCATAATTTTTTATTGATAAAGTAAGCGTATTTCTTTGTACAACTTAAACAATTTCACCGAACATGAAATAATCCGATTAGTTTCTGGAATGGGTGAAGTATTTTTCCCAAAAAATATTACAGTAAACAGACCCAATTATAACGCAGAAATAACGATGTCGCTTAAATACTTTATTATTTTGAGTATATTTTATTTAAAATGTTGTGAATTAATATGTCAATATAAAGTCACTGTATATGTGATTGCGTGAGGTCGCTGCAGGAGCAGTGTCCACTCACGAAAGGAAAAATTGTTTGAAATGTGGAACACCACATTAATTTAGTGCATATACAAGGATCATAGAGAAGCAAATTGTTTATAATTTGGAATATGTTTTAAACTTAGCAGTGAATATCGCCTAGGATTAACCCATGAAACTAAAAGGCTAATTATACATTGTTATTGAGTGCTCCGTGCATTAATGGCAAACTGTAGATGTTTGCTGTGTCTGATCATATTATTTATATGTAGTATAATATGTACATATACTGTTAATTATCTTTCCCATTACAATAGTTAATTACAAAATAAGAGCTCACATTGTTTGTGTAAAAAGGTCATAGGTTATATATATATATATATATATATATATATATATGTATATATATATATATATATGTATATATATATATATATATATATATATATATATGTATATATATATATATATACAAATATGCATACATAAATAAGGAAAAAAAGAGAACTTTTGTGACTTGATTTGGAGCAAATTTTAAAATTTAACAAACCATCAGGGAAAAAATAAAGTAATTATAAAAATTAGGTCAAAATATTAAAATAGTTTTTAATTTTCCAAACAGTAGATGAAAAAACTGAATACATACGACCAAACTTCATTATTTGTCAGTTTAATGGTTTCTCCTGGCTTTCTAATAGAAATTGAGTAGCTTAAAATGCTTACATTTGAAATAAGTACAATTTTCTTGATCCAAAATTATTTCGGGAAATGTATTTTCATGTATCATTTTAAAATGAATTTAACCGGAGGCAGAATAATTGAATAACTAAAAAAAGGAATTAAGCCCGGTGGGAAATATATTGAACGAAAGATGATGTACTCGTAATGTACAATAGAACTCACTTTTATGTGAAAATTATAGAACCTCTACGTCCTTTTCTTCTAAAGTATTATTCGGAAAATTTTCTTCGAATTGAATGAATGAACACAATATGTATATATGAAATGTTCATATTGGAAGTAAAATGTTAGACATACTACTGGTATTGAACTTACGCACAACGCACATGACTGATTGTTGTATCATTGTTGTACCAACTTTAAGAGGTACGCGCCACCTACTGAAGCGCGTTATCACTTGTTCTCTGTTAGCGCGTTATCACTTTTAACATTTGAACTAGCGAGGGTCAGCCAGGATCATATCCATTGGCAGGTTCTAATTTCTACGAACATTGTCGAACCGATTATTATTGCTGATCTGCCTTGTACGTTAAGCAAAATTTCGTCAAACGCCACGTACAACGTCTTCGACTGTTTTGAAGTAAATAAAATAGGTATGGGAGGCTGAATATAAATAATAAAAAGATAATTTCCTCTGCATTCATGCCTCCAAAACATTCCTTAGGCAAATAAACCAAAACTTATGGCCCCAATAAACCTCTGACCACAATTACCCGCCTAAATCTGGTTTTCTACTCGTGCGAGCGAGAAGAGAACATTAACCGATAGATGGTGCCATTAGGACAGAGGCGGAGCACGTTTCTTTTTTAATCTGTATGAGAGCCCGGGTCCTCAAACAAATTGCGCCGCCCAACAATTGTTCGCTTTTCGATGACCCATTGTTCGTCTCACGGAGGCATCGATATATTAATTCTGTATTTCGCTATATTAAAAGTTAAATGTCGTGTGTAGGCGTATATTTATGCAATATCTTAACGAGGGATGCTTTGGGGAACTTGAGGGATCAACAATTGGGATTTTCGGTTTGAACTTTCGATGTCAAGGGGCCAATGATTAATAGTAGCCAGCGTGAGCTATCGGCTTACCAGATCTTGTTTGCTGTATATCAGAGTGTGTGTAACGAAACATAATATTTATGATATTTATATTTTATAGCTTGGTTTTAAGCAATAAATGTAAGCCAATAATGGAAAAGATAAATTATTTGCAGTTTTTATTTCTTATTAGGACCTGACTTTGTGGAATTATATGTAAAAGTTCCAAAACATATTCGAAAGTGTTTGTTTCGGAGCACTTAACAGCGTTATTTTTATAGGTATTTATACAGTCTAAAATTTTTGGGGAAAATTTAGTCAATGTTCATTTAATTTCATAATATTTGTGTTGTCTTTACAATTTAAAAATTATCTTACAAGTTTTAATATTAAAATTCATAAAATTGAATGGTATAAATTAATATCCTAATATTTTAACTGATCATACTCTCTATGACATATTATTAAATTAATTTTCTAATTCAAGATAAGGATTCTCTGCATAAATCATCGGGATCTAAATGTGAATATATCCAACAGAAGTCTTTAACCATAAATCGTACGCAAGTCATGATTCAGTTGATTAATTAAGGGTAATGAAGAATAACTACGTAGATAATTATAAAATTGTTCGAGAAGTATGACGTAGAAGATGATACAACAACGGTACTTCTCAGTATTAAATAACATATACATTATGATTGAGACAATTTATTATAAATTATCAGCAATGGCTCTCAAGGTAATAACAGATTTGTGTGTATTGGTGACAAATTATACCTTAACTGGTTGATTAACAATGACTCCTAAGGTAATGAGACACTTGAAGCGATGAAGTCTGGAGGTCATTAAAGGTAATTTTCCATTATATACGGTACGTACATTACGAATGGGATACATTATTAAGAAAACTAATCAACGTTTCCATTTAATATATATATATATATATATTATATATATATATATATATATATATATATATATATATATATATATATATATATATACATGTATATATATATATATATATATATATATATATGTATACTTTTTTATATAATTACATTAATTTGAACATACATTAGGTATGTAGTAAAAGGTACGTAAAAATAAGAATGGCCGTAAAGAATTGCCTGGAATAAATTGAATACTTGTATAATGGCCGGTCTTGTCGCAACCGAAATTTTATTTACTTTTTCTTTGAGTATTCCGAATTACTTTGGCAACACTGACGGTCTTTTTGTCTCTATGTCTGTCCTTCCATATATTAGAGGTTTCTAACTTCTAAACAAAATAATATAAATGTACTGTTTATTGACCCTAAACTAGAAACGATACTGTAAATACCTAAAAATAAAATTAGATTTTAATTTTGTTTACATTAAAATCAACGCTTTGGATGAAAATTAAATTTTCCATTTTCAGATTCATTTTGTTACCAACCTTGTACCTTAAAAACACCATAGCCTAGAAAACTATTTTTGACTTCTAAAAAGAGTAAGTAGTTTAACAGAAATACTATGGAGATTTAAGTGCATACATGTGTCTAATTGTACATGGAACCCTCATAGAGCGTGTTCGACTCTTACTTGGCAGGTTAATTTTATATACACAGTTATAATAAATGTATGATACGCAATAATAAATTTGGATTTTCTGATTGTAGCACTTAATATGCTACCTAAGAGAACAGCAATGAGCAGGCAAGTTATTCATAAAACTTCCTACGTATGAGTATGCTTGTACTATTTATGTTAAAATAATCGTAGTTATCAGTATTCGCCCGAAAATGAAGTGTGATTTTAATGAATGCTGTGCAAAAAACTTGCGAAGTTTAAGCCTGAAAGCTGAATTACTTTCGTAAAGAGAAAAAGTAATTTGGAATTTAGAATTTCAGTCCTTCTTTGATTTAAAGATTTGCCTCAGCAAACTGGCTCCAATTTTACATCTACTTTTTAGTGGGATGTATTACTTGCTCAAATTTTATGAAACATTGCATAAAATAGCTATGATTGCTTCAGTTGTATCTGCAACTTATTCCATTGCTCTCAAACATTTTAAATACCTCTAAGTTACTTTAATCGTACAAAAATGAGACCATAAATATACGTACGCGAGTAGTAACAAACATATATGTTCCGGGGAAACACATATGATTAATTATTCTATTTCTCGGAAAGGACAATTGGAATATCTTAAGGGATCTTATGGGAGAATATCTTATCTGGTAGAGTATCCTCAAACTCAAGTTAGCGGTAAATTAGTGCTTAGATTCCTCCCCGAATATGTAAGTTCTACATCTCCCAACTATGTAGTTTTCACTGTATTACAAACCCAATGGGTGTATTATTACATTTATAACTTGTTTCAAGGCCCAGCTTGTTTAAAAAAATGTTATTCGAAGAAATGGAACTTAAGAAAAAAATATGTCTTCTATTTTTTACAGCACATCAATAATTAATTATTGATCTTTCAACATCATTTGAAAATGATAGTAAGTGGAAAAGAATTCAAGAAAAGTTAAATAAGGGAATAAGTATTTATTTAAAATTTTAAACTATATTATAAAATGAAGAGAGTGGTAACAATATTAAGTGTTTTGACATTATTTCCTATAATATTTAAAACAAATCAAACAAAATTTACAGCAAAATCAAATAAAGAAAAATTAACGAAACCGGCTAATTGAGAATCTGGCTCACGTATGTATGGAGTCGTTCCTCGTTTGATATAAAATATTTTGCTTATCGTACGTCCCCATTAACATGTTCTTTCTAACTCAATAAATATTTAATATTATCTAAATAATTTGAGGCAGTAACATATGCCGTGATATCTCAAAAATTTGTTAGGTATCCTATAATCTTAATGAAGACTTCTCAAAACTTTTTCATAATTTTAGAGTCAATATTTACGAAAATGTTGGAAGGCTCATAATTTTCATGACAAAATAATTTTATATTTCTAAGTATACTACCTAAAATTAAGAAAGTAACGTATTTTTTACAGAAATAATTATAAGGGTACTTATAACTATCTCTATCAAACTTTATTCAAGACTGTGTCAAGCTGTTAATTTGTCCTGCCGCCTTCACCAAAATTTCCATACAACTATATTTGAGTATTAGCTACTTAATTATATTCCGGTTGATATTTCGTACTATTATACCAATTTGTAAGTTTCGACATCAAGCCGTTCGTGAGAAAAACGGATGTGAGTCCTTCATTGTAAGTTTTCAGAATACTACAAAGACATAATTTTATTAGGATACCTCTTAAAATTATTACGTTATTTAAAATAACTTTACAGTATATAACGAAATAATCTTGTAAATGGAAAGGGGTTTACGTATGTCGGTATGGAGAAATACATACAATTTTTGAAGAAAACTTGTATTTTTTGAATGTCAACAAAACTGTCTTGATAGACGCACGTTGTTACGTTTTTTTAATATGAGTATCCCAAGAAATTTTGAGGAAAAATAAAAATTCCAAAAAAAAATTTACTTTCTTTTAATTTTTTTTTCTCTTTATTTTTTCGAATTGTTTACTAAAAGTATCAATATCGATTGCTTTTGTTCCTCCAATTTGTAGTTTATTCCATTTTGATGGTTCAAATAATTCCGTGGAAATAGAATTTATAACTATTATGAAAAATACCTGACTTCATAACATTATTCAAGATTTTTCCTTTATCTTGTCGACGATTTAAATAAAACTTTTAAGCAGCTTATTTTCTTCAGTGTCCCTCTTTAAAGCTTTCATTTTTATTCTTGTAACATCTGGACCTAATGTTATATGGACTTTTGCCGGTCTCCTTCTTAAAGCATTTTTTACACTCATTTTAAAATCAGATTCCCTAAATCAGTTTGTGATGGGTAGAAGTTTTGGGTACCGCTTGTTTGAACATATAGAAAACTTTTAAGAGTACGGTGTGTTACTCAGTTTTTCTCTAAAAACACAATGGCAAAGTTTTTAATGTAAAAAATAATTGCAACTATGGTTGTAATTGTCATGGGTTATATATATACATCTATGTAGGTTATTGCAAAGGACCATGTTATAAAGAAGAAAATTTACATATCGATAAAATTTATTTAGTTAAATAAACTAAAACAATCCAGAAAAGGTAACCCTTCTCAAACTACTTCCAACTACGCAATGAATTTTTTATAAAAATAATACTTTTATTTTATCGTTTCATTTGAGTTTCAACGCTAATATTGTAATATGATATTAACTTACCTCCAACTATATCTCAATTGACTTTCCATTAAGCTAATAAAAACTTTCAAAAGCATTTTCCGATATCCCCATATTTAAAATAAAACAACGAAATTACAAATTGAACAAAGTAAACGAACTGAATTTACCGCTATTTAAATTGTATTTATTTTTCCCGAATCGGAAAGGCCCCTATAATGAAATCTGAGATAACGCCTGGCATGCATTAGACACCCTCAGTCTTATTTGATGAGCGTTCGATATCCTATATAAATACATGTTGTTATAGAAATCTCATTGTTTATACAAGGGAGGGATTTTCCCTATGGAGCATTAAGGCAGAGAGTATTCCAATAATTAGTCAAAACGCCACATCTCTTGCGGTTCAACTATATATTGAATATCTGGCTAAATATATAGAACAAAATTTCAATACTATCAATGTATAAATATCTACGTAATTATATTTTAAATATTAAAGAATCGAAGAGGGAAAAATTATAGTTTCATTTTTGTTCTTAAAAATTATGAAAGTTTTTTGTTTTAATTTTTCCTGTAATATGTAAAAGATCCTTTTTCGGTCTGAATTATTAACCATTTTTGGGCTTGCAACCTTCGGAGATCTATGTTTTTTTAGATGGTTTCGTACATTTCAACCTTTCATATGTCATTTTACTTGATCTTGTATCCCATCTTAAATTGCATACCGATCGCGTACGAAACAACGTACCAACTAAGTGAGATCTGGGTCTCAAAGAGAATGTTCCATACTTATCATAAGTACACATATATTATTGTAAATATATGTGACTCGTATATTTGGGTGACACATATATTATTATAAATATCTTAAGGATTATGTAATCTGCAATCGTCAAATTAACGTTAGAGCTTTCCTACAATTTTTCGCGTAGTATTCTAAAAAATCTGTTCTTCCACAATTGTAGGTTCAGTAATTTCGAAAATAATTGGGAGTGAACGTACTTTTTTATTATTTTCATATTTTTCAGGATTTATATAAAAACATAATACGAAAAAATATAAAAACATTTTTGAATCCTGTATAAATTAGCTTATTATAATATAATGTCCGGTATTAAACGATATCGGAGTTTATGTATGGAGTTAAAAACTGTTTATTACTATGCTCCGTTAGAAGTTTCCATGTCAAATAGTGCCTGAAAAAAAACGGCTGTGACTGACAGAAAGATCGACACGTGACTGGTCTTATAAGGATTCTGTTTTTCATTTTAAGATATGAAATTAACAAAAAAAAGATCATATTAAAAATTGTCATGACTGGCGGCAAGGTATATCAATAAAAGTGCTCAGGGAAATATATAAAAACCAATTCAAGCTCCGTACCATAGAAGATCATATCATGTTCAATAGAATTTTCTTTATTTTGAAAGATGAGTTTTCGTAAGCCATTTATTTTGACAATTCGTTCGATTTTAAAATCGAATTGCCATCGATTTTAAAATATGCTTCTACTCCAGTGAAATTTTATATAATTATTTGCGCAAAGTATTTGTCTTTTCCTAAGTTCACATGACAATTATATATAATGTGTAACCGAAAATAACGCTCGTTGAATATAGCATTTTTTCGAACTTCCTATTTTTCAATCCTATAATGTACACTTCGCAGTTATTCTGTATTGAGTTCATTTAGCTCATAACAATTTGCTTCATAAAATGTGTGAATCGGCGCATGTAATCGAAATACTATAAATATTATTTTATAACCATAATACATATGTTATTATAGTATGGTATTATAGCAGATGCACATCATTACACTGGTTATATATTATATGCTTGCCATAAAATATTTTATAAATTATGTAAATTTTTACAATGAATAAATTTCGACGTCACTTTTTACCGCTCCAATATCAATTAAAATAATTAACTACTTACTACCTCTCGCATCAATGTAAACTAATCGGAATTGTAATTATCATATAGATTTATTTTAATATCCAATTTGTACGGACAACGTAATTTATCAAAGATATATATTTATGCATTTATAATTTAATGCTTCACAGTAACTGTTTTCTTATTACTTATAACTGTGTTCTTAGTAACTTTTTACTTCCTCTTATTGCACTTTTTCCCAGTAACTGTTACCTTTATTCCAGTGCAAGTATGTAATATGTGGATTCTCTTAAAATTGACTGTGCTACAAATAAATTGCAAGCAGCTTCTTTTGTAATATCGTATAATAAATGAAACAATTTTAATTATTTTTATTTTGGGAAATATTTAAATAACAACAATAAATATTGTGGTAGTCAAATAATGTAAGCTTAATTTTAGTCAATGCAGAATTTTATTTTTCTAAGGGAAATTTCGAATGAGTATGATACTCATTCGAAATTTTCCAAGTTTTGTGGAAGCTAGCACTAATAATAACCGCACGTACAATTAGGTAATTGAAACTTGCTTTTAGATTTTAATGTACCATTCCAGATACGAATATTATTTATGCTCTACACCATTTTTTTACGATTGCATTTTACGTATGTGTCTTGATAAATTTGGAAACTTAATAAAGTGGGAAAATTATATTAAATTAGTAAATCTTGTCATCACACGAGGCAATTTTATGGGTTGCAACATTTGTGGTGACTAATATCAAATCTATCGTTGGAACAAATATATTTTATGAAAAAGGGTATCCCCTATTTTGTCGCAGTAGATAGTGTTATCTAATTTGTAATATTTTATATAGTTTTTTTGTAAGATGAAAATAGAATATTACAATAAATTTCATAAATATTATAGCCAAATTATATTTAAATAAATCGATGCCCATAGAATCTACCTTGACACAATTTGCCGCTACAGAACGCTACAGACTTTTTAATAGCGAATTTGGAGATGCTGCAAACATAGATCAGCGTCGCGTGGTAAAATTTTGACTCCACTCTAACAAGTTCTCTCTCCGATCGGGCGATTCATCTCAATGATCGGGGCACATATTGTACCATGCTTTATATAGAGTCTGCTCCTAGCAGATTCTCGTGTTTTATATAAATTTATGGAAACATTGAAAATGACTTTCAAAAATGCAACGATTCATATTATGAAACGATTCCTACAGCGGAGAAAAATTCATAGTTTTTTTCAAGATATGGAAAAGTTATCATATTTTGAATTCAAATATTTTTATATCATAGAACGTCTGTAGTATTGCTTCAATATTCGTATAAGTGTTAATCAAACAAGTTATGATTGTTTATGCTTTCCTCTTTATTTTTTATCATGATTTAATGATATGCAATTAAAACATATTTAAAATGCTTAATATATCTAAATTCGATTATTAGATAATTATTGCGGAAACTTTCATCAATAACAATTATATTGGTCAGGGATGTTTTTTTTAGATATACCCTTTCTTATTTTTAGGAAAATTCATTTAAAATATTTACTTTATATTAGAGTGGGATATATTTTCAATGGATTTTATTTATCACATTAAGAAAAATAATATCCGTAATTTGCAACCTATCGTAACTGAAAAGACGCTATTACCTTGTCTAATATACGCAAACTAACATACAGTATGTTTTAAATAATGTCCGAGATGATTTGAACATATTTACGTTCTAAGATTTGTAACTGAGTTTAAGAAACTGAAAGATACAACGAAAAATGTGATTTTTGGTTATCTGTATTTTTGGGGCTCCAAAATCAGCCCCAAAAATGTTGATTATTATTACACTTTGGTATGACAACTTTTAAAATGATAATTTTGAGCTGATAGACTGGAAAATCAGTTCATGTTTGATCGTATTCTTATTTGCATACGATTTTGTTTAGAAAGATTATTTTCAATTGTCTTTTCACTCGCTTCCCATCCGTTACATTTATGTATCTATCCAGAGCGTTCCTATTGATATATGCTCATTTATAGGAATATAAAACCCTTCCACAAATTTTAATAAATTTTAAGTCCTACATTCAACAGATTTGAAGAACATGTTCGCATTTATTGATTCCATATTTAGAAACTCGATTTTTTATTTATTTCTAATTAAACGTTTATAAATATCTCTTTCCTGTTTTTTGAGTAGGGGAGAAAATTACCAATATCGAGAATAAACCATATTACTTACCGAAATTTTCTCTAAACCCACCTGATCACATTTTTTTAGAAAATTAACTAAACAAAATCATATTTAATGAGATAATTTACTGACCCATTTCTGTTAGGCTTACAGTTGTTAATGATAATACTCAATTAGTGTTCCATCAAAAAAAAAATGTTGTCGTTCTCTTTGTTTAGCGTAAAAAAATATTTTTAAAAATTTTTTAATCTAGCGGTCCATCTCGGCTTCACACCGAAAAGATTTATCTTGTATTAATGCGTACCACGTCAATGTGTGAATTCATTTTTATTACTTAAAAACACTGTCATAACTCATAATTAACGTTTAAACTATTCGTTTGAAAACTATGGTATAGGAGGAAATTTTATTTTTTTTTTTAATATTCCTTGTACTTTGAGGAAAGTTATGATAAAATTAAATTTTATCATAACTTTTTATAATTAAGACGGTTTTGCGCATTAAGCTCTATAAAATTGAGTTGACAATTAAATTTTTTTTTATTAACTTCAAAGAGTAGGAGGATCTCATGTCGACTGTATTTTCTTTTTGTGTATGTAAAATTATATCTCTGGTATTTACCTATAAATTCCGATATTTTTTATTTATAAGAGTATAACTCCATTGTAATACTAGGTTAGAATTTGACCAAGGAAATCGAGGGTACGTCATTTCATTCCTTAACAATGTACAGCTCGGGTGCCTTGGTTGAGTTTGCATGATACAGGTCTAAAAATAACCTAATGTTAGAGTCTTTAAAGTTTTAATAAAAAGGACAACATAAATCTGCTCTTTAGAGAAAGAAGGATACAATGATTAAGCCGGAAAATGGTGACAGGGATTTTTCAATGATGAAGACCAAAGTTGTTGAGTTTACACACGTTTCACTTGTAGTAAGCATATGTAGATAAGTACACAAGTACAGGCAAAGGCATGGCGCAACTTTCAGGTAGGTAAACATATGTAGGTAAGTAAGTAAGTTTGCATCTACCAGTGTACTTACCTACATATATTTACCTTTGGCGAAATTTTTCTCGTGTTACCTCTTATCTCCGGCATTTATAAAAAAACACGACGATTCAATATAAGACGATAATGACGATTCCATATAAGTTATTTAGAAAACTGTTTTCATGAAAATTTTGTTAGAATTTAACTATGGAAATTGAAGATACACAAGAGAATTATTTAACAACGAACAGTACAGGTGCTATGATTGAATTTGATTGATATAGCTCTAATGATAATCTAATATTAAAATATTTTAGTTGTGATATAACTAAAGGCGATGTAAATGAGGCCTTTAACGAAATCGCGGTAAATGATGAAGCTGGTAAATGGTAACGGAAAATCTTCAATTATGAGGAGTGAATTCGTAGAATTTGGACTCTTTTGACATGCTTCGATATAATCAAGAAAGTTATAAAGCAAATGGTTACGTGAGTAAGTAAAGACGTGAAGCAACTTACATATTAGCAAGTAGATAGATAAGTAAGTATAGATATACAGAAAATGCATGAAGTGACTAAAATATTAAAAAGTATGTAGGTAGCTAACTAAATATATACAAGTCTATACGAAGACATGAAGGAAACATTTTAATAATTTTTACTTTACCAAAATAATTTAAATTTATTCTTATAAGGCGAGACGGTTCTAAATTTTCATAAAAATTTTACCTTGTGCAGAACTTTTAGAAAGTATGTTAGAAAACTTGAATGTAATTGCGGTTAGTTCAAAGGTCAGATGTTCAAGTATTGCCAAGAGTCAAATGACGCTCCGTAGAGGTCCGTAGAGGAAACGACTCGAAGTGAAATTTTGCATTCTTTTCGTCGGTTTGGGATTAGTACGATTTGTTCTTCATCCCTTCACGTTCCGCTCGCATTTCTTGTTTATTATTATAATGGTTATTGTAAGAAAATTTAAACAAATGATGTGATGAAAATAAGCAAAAGATGACTTAAAAATTCATTAAAATACATTTACATCGCGATTTTATTCATGTCTCGAGTTTATTTGTCGCATTGACATTTAAGTTAGGCGGTGTAAAATTGAAGTTCAAGAGAGCGATCACCATATTTAAGTGTCTCTCGTTATGCTTAATGTACCTTCTAATGCATTAATTTTACTTGAAATTACTTCGAATAAAATTCGAGTTCTTTTACGAGTTAAGAACTTGAAGCATAATGCTATTTGCCATTTCTTTACCGTTGAAATAATTTATCAGATGATTTTTGCACATTGGGTATAGAAGCATATTTTAGTTCCTTTTGTACTCATATAAAGGCTCAAGCAGAACAAAAGTTTAGACTTTATATATTTCTTATTGTTTTCTCTAATATTCAATAAATTTGATTTTTCATTAAAAATAAAATCATTTACAATTATTTCGTCATGGAATGAATGTATCACATGATTTGTGCTAATTAAGTTTAGTAAGACTTTTTAATGCCATGTATATTCTTGTAAGTATTCAAATTAAAGGAAACTCTAGATTTTGAATATTTGTCTTTATTTTTGTCTATAATATTCAATATATTTGACTTATTCGTAAATCATAAGTGGTAATTTTATTACGCGAAACTATATTTTTGGCAGCATTAGATTGAGGTTGCTCTCATAGTGTGTCCGAAATGTAATCTTTAAGGACTAAAGTATTTAAAACTCATAATGTATATCATACTTGATAAATTTTTAAGCAGAACTACGATTTTCTAATAATGAATGGAAATCACTTTATAGTATAGTACACATTGTATGGAGCATCGAAAATATTACGCTTTGAGCGCTGCCTACACCTTCGTATATCATATTATATTTTATAATTAGTTTTTTTTTTAAATAGAACTACGTGCATTGAAAATACCATATTTTGAAAGTTAAAATCTAAGTAATCAAAATATATTATGAGTTAAATTGTTAATGAAACAAATTTTAAATCCCCACACATTTTAACTTTTGAATGCAGTTGTAGTACAAAGCTTATGTAAATTCTACGCATATATCCTCTTCTATAAAATAAAATCGGCCAAGTGTCAAAGAAGAAAAAGAAAATAATTTCACTTTAAATTAGGTACAGAACGTACCTAATTTACAGTGAAATTACTTTATCTCTCATAAGTCATCATTAATACAGACATATTAGTAAAATAAATAATTATTAATCCCAAATATATTTAGGGGGGGTGACATATGAATTATAGTGAATATCTAAACAACTATGATATCCATAGTCATTGTTACATCTACCTTAAACCTTTTTCACATTTTTTTTTAAATCATAAAAGATTTAAGAAAATTCATATGGTGGGGATATCAATTTTCTTTAAAGATGAGCCCCCTCCCCCCCCCCCTCATCGGGTGAGTATTATTTAGCATATTTTATAGAATATCTTTTAATATGGTCTCCCTAAAATCGTAAAAAACATATATTTGAGTCCTTCGTGATTAGCCTTTTGAAATACGTACTTAATTTATATTTAACATTTTTTTGTTCTTTTCAATTATCGTTTGAAATATTAATTAATAGAGGTAGGAATAGAACTTTGAAAAAAATTTTTACGAAATTATTTTATGTATTGCAGAAAATTACCATAACATACATTTACACTTTTCTTCGAAACGGTTAAAGTTAAGATTATGAAAAATATAGAATTATTAGACATCCACCTGGAGGTTTAACAGGTTTATTTATTTTAATGTTTACATGTTATAATCGCATTAAATTAAACTTCCAGAAATAAAGAAAATATTTTTGTGTAAGTTTGTTTTGCGGTCGATATAAACCATTAACGTAAATGTAAATCACGGTCGGACTATTTATTCAGTATTAGAAAACTGTATATTATTTATCATTGTTTCTGGTAGATGCTATACATTATGTTTGTTCAGGAAGCAAAATATTTTATTAGATACCAATGAGAATATATTTGTTTTGGTTAATTACTTTCTAAAATATTAGTTTTAAGTCTACTTTCATTGTTCGGTGGCTGTAAAAATTTTGGTATTTTTTCAGTTTTTGGTATTTTTTTCAGTCTATACAACGTGTTCCCAAAAATTTTATTTACAAATTTATATTTTACAGTAATCACATTATTTAAAAAACCGCCTAGATTTTTGCACGAATTTACCCATAACGTTAAATTAAAATTATCTTCATTATTAACACTTTGGCTAATTAAAAATTATTATTGATAGATAATGCTTTCAACCCATTTTTTTGTAAATAAATATTTTAAAATTATTAGACAAATGTAGTTAAATCAATGATTACATAGGGATTTAAACTATTTTACTTAATTCGTTAAATAATGTTTTTACAAAAATATAGTCTAAAAGTAAAAATATATAAGGGCGTTACTTACTCTCTCCATTCTGATGACGTAATATTTACTTCTTACATTTTTTTTTTTATTTTAATTGAAAACATTTATGCAATCGATGTTCAATGTTTCACGTCGTTTCATATATCATTTTCAAAATAACCTAATGTCACTTTATCAGTGTACAACAACAAGTGGATTTAAAATATTATAATCTATGTAGTTTTAACATACATAGCAAAAGGGACCCAATTATCAAAATAATCGAAAATAAAAATATATTGAGAATTACTTATTGTCCGTTACATCACTATTATTCACAAAAGCTTATAAAGTTATCCCATACTCCAGAAAAATTAAATTATTCTTTACATATTCTATTTCATAATATTACGATATAAATATGTCTCAATTCACAGTAATGTGCCACAAATAGATGACTGTAGTGTTCATTATTTCCTTCCTTAATATATAAAAAAGCAGAGCTCACAAATTCGTTATTTCCAGGTAATTCCTGAAAGTCCCAATCAATTTAAAAGAACATTTCACTCATGGATAGATGATGGTGCATATTCTAAAATTATGACATAGATCACATTTGAAGATAGCATTATTTGCAGAGGACATTTTACAAAATTTTATATAATGGAATTGTTAAAAGGAATGAGTTGAAATTATAAAAGTCCAAAAAAACACCTACATTTCGCAAAAAGATTTCCAGATTAAGTATTACATTAAGTTGAAATTTGCATAATCGTTTACAGAGCCAACTTAAATAAAAAGATAAAACATGAAAATATAATATATTTAAATATATTTTTAATTTGGATTTAGTTTTAAAAGAGAATTTTAAGTGCCTCGAGACAATTGTTCTTTATAGTGTAATTTTACACCTTTCTAAAATAAATATCCACTTATGTCATTTAGAACCCCTGCTCTTCCCATTTTCCCGCTCTTCTTTCTCCCTCCGTACTCGCGACCCATTTACAGCCGCATGCTATCATCGGTAGCAATTTGAACTGTGATTGTGAGTGCGGGCGAACCGGATGGCCGGATTACTGGAAAATATGTATTCCGAGTATAATATTTATTCCAATCAATGTGCTATTCTATTTCAACTGATCACAGTCCCCAGTGAAACTAAAATTTGCTCCAACAAGGAAGAAATCCGAATCATTGGAATCGATTTGAGGTCACATTGCATTTCGCTCAAGAACGACTATATATATATATATATATATATATATATATATATATATATATATATATATATATATATATATATATATATATATATATATATATATATATATATATATATATATATATATATATATATATATATCGGGTTTTGCAGAGTAGGAACTTCAGAAAATCAGTATATTTTTTCCCACAAAAACTAATTAAAATCCAATTAAAAATCCGACAATTCTGATCAGGTAGCAGCATTATTTGAGCTTGCAATCTTCTTCGCATAGCAGCACTATTTAAACAAAAAAAGTTCTTCGCGTAGGAGCACTATTCGATCATTGTTTGATCCTACAATCACATGCCGTCATTATTGATCCGACAATCTTTTTTACGTAGCAGCACTATTTGACCCTAGAATCTTATTCACGTAGCAGCACTATTAGGTCCGAAAATATTGTTCACAGGGAATCACTATTTAATCGGACAATCTTCTTCGTGTAGCAGCAATAATTAATCCAAAAATCTTATTTATGTGGTAGTACTATTTGACCCCAAATATTTTTCACAATAGCTTGGTAATTTAACCCCACAATTTCCTTCATTTCGAAGCATTATTTGACCTGGCAATCATATACATAGAGAGCACTATTTGACTAAATAGTCATATTCACCGAGAGTCGCATTCAAGTATCAGACTCGGAAATTTTCTTCTCGTAGCAATACTTTTTGACCTCATAATCATCTTTACGATTGGCAGGTGGCATTGTTCGTCGCGAACGAAATTACTTATATGCTTATAGTTTTAATATACTTATTTTAGTACAGTTCATTAAAATCGATCAAGGGATAGATCGATTAAAATCGAGAAAGGGAATCGATCAAGTATTTGTGTTACCCGCGTGTATAACGCGGGTAACACAAATACCATAATGAGCCATTCCTTTTTGCGTTATTAGTGACAAGATCTTATAAGACGTGTTAATTAAAATAATAAAATAATGGGAAATGGAAAATGGAAAAAAAAGATTACTTCGTATAGACGTTACTGTTACATTTATCAATTCGAATTAAATTTAGCTACTGCAGCCAGCTGCACTTTACTTGAAAGTGGGTTAATATTATTTTCATGACAAATCTGACCACAATGCAGCAACTATTTAGCATTGAGAACAAAACTTGGCACAGGATATGTACAAAATGTTGTTTAAAACATAACGGGTTAAAATTGTATTACTCATTTGTGGCTGTGGTTTTATTATTTATAGTTCAAGGAATAAAATTAAAATTACACATTTATACAGTTTGGAATTTATTATAGTCTTGATATAAATAGTTAGCATAGTAGTGTATATACTTTAGAAACTAATTAAATATGAGTACAACTCACACTACAAGGTTTCAGTATACACATAGTTATATAAAACAGTTTAAATATTAAGGAATATTCAGAATTCTTGTTAAGCTATTTATCAATATTGACATTATTTGTAATTATGCAAATATATTTCTTATCATTTTTAAAGGCGAGAAAAAATAAATTGTTTACCTGCTCTTTAATTTATGTTTCAAATGGTAAATTGCGAAGTAACAAAAATAGATTTGCATTAAAGAACATACTAAAGGAAATAATATTCAATATTTTTTAGAATTTTTCCATTCATGATTAAATATTTAAAATACACACAGTGTAAAACTGATTATATAGTCTTATCTCTCAAAAAAGACACCGTATCAAAATATATTAACAAATATTTTCGATTGTAATTAAAAATATATCTTCTAGTATAACCCACTCGATGAGTTTAGCGAGAGAAAATTTTCCAGCCCTAAATTAAGGGTTAAAAAATATACAAAATTATTTCTCTTTAAAGAAATACCGTATTTTCATGAAAGTACTTGCCAATACTAATATCATTTTTACTATATAAAGATATTGTGTAATATATTTTTCACAAACTTAAAACACTTTTCCTGGCGAACTTTAAGAAAACCTCTGGAAACGCCAATTTTTTCAAAATTTTGATTTTAATATTTTTGAATATGGAGTGGCGAGGGGTTGCACATATATTTTGAACATCTTTATAATTATCCCACAGATAGTTGGAAGAAATACATTTAAAAGCCTCGTAACTTGCACTTTACAATGATTCTCCGTAAGAATCGTGAGACTAAAAAAATGCGTGCGTTTATTCGCCTCTTCCGTAGTTTTAATAGCGAAATATTTAAATTTCAAATATTGAAATATAATAAAACATAATTTCTCAAAATAATTGAGAACGAATTATTGAACAATGCTTACTCGACAAACCGATAGACGAATTAATAAGTCGAGCGTTTCACAAAAAAATTAGCTTTAATTTTTTTCCAGCACTTTTCGAAGGGGAAATATCCAAAAATGTTATGGTTTTAATAAAAATATTTTTTGTATAAAAAGATGGAAAATTGCTAATCACGTTTCGGAATTTTTCTCCAAAAATAACACCATTTTTTTAAATTTTAGTAATATTTATTATCACTGAAATTGGCCTTTTAGATATGGCACGCAACTCAGTTCTTAGATCTGTATGGACGTAAATGTACTTTTGAACATATGTTGCTATAAGAACACACTAATGATCACAATTCTTAACTAATTTTGGTGACTTCTTTTTGATTGGTCTATCGAGGTAGAAACCCATTCATTTTCATAATTATTTGTCAATTATTTAAATTTTTGTTAACAATTTTCTATCCAAACTCCGTTTTTTGTACATGGTGACTTATCTCGACCACTTTTTGTGCAAATCTTGCTCATTCTCTCTGCTCCCTGTTGTTTTAATTTTTTTTTGTTTTTAACAATTCCTTACATAATTGTAAGGAGTTTAATAGACACTAAAAATGTTATAAAATTTTTTCCATTAGTAAGCTCTATCTCTTTAAAAAGTTATTAGTAAAATAAAACACGTTTCTTTTTAACCGTAATTGAACGTAATTCCCCTTAAACATTCCATTTTCGTTTAAGTAGGATTTTCAAAAACTAATGAGCCTCGACTCGTCAGTTGCTTAAACTTGTAATTTTACATCTGAAGGGTTCCAGCAATATTTGTAATGTTTACAGGTTCCAGAGTATCGGTATTATGTACAATGTACTACAGAAATTGTAAAAGTAAATAGTTTCGATTTTCATAATATTCTAATAAATGATGTTTAAATCGTCGAAATCATAGCACCTCTTTGTTTATTACGAGAATGGAAAAACCAGTGTAAAGTAATTTCCCTTTGTATGTTGCTTATATACTATTCAGTGCCTTGTTATTTCATCAATTTATATATTTGTATCTTAAAAACATTTTCTTCATCCGTGCTTGTATAAAAGAAGAAACCAAGAAAACTTCGGCCATTTTATTACCTATAAAATTTGATCAAGCGGTGCTCAAATAAATCTAATTAGATCAAAGTTTGCAGTCACTTCGTACTGCTGTCTATCTAGACATACGGTACTTTATCATCCAAGTCTGGATAATAACCATTTGCATATTAACCCAAAAACAGACGTAATAACCATCTGCATATTAATATGAACTATTTCGAGTTGCTTTCGATTTTCCTATAACTTAATACAAATATAACCTACAGACCTGTAATTTTGTTTGTCTTTTAAATCATCCAATTACTCAAAATCTTTAATTTTATAAACGCAGTCCAAATACATAAGACGTCATAAATTTGCTACTTTAGATACTGATACATTCATCAACAACCAAAATACCTCCCAGTTGATTTACAAACTTAAAATTAGGCATAACGACTTAATCGTTAGACGTACATAAAGACGACAGTTAGAAAATAACCAATTGTATGTCGAGGTTAGGGATGAATTTATACATTATTTACGGATAAACAGAAAACTATAAATTCAAAGAATGGTGGACGGTAAATAAGCTAAACGCTCTAATGCAGGTGAACTGTGCAAGAAAATACAAAAAATTATGAAGAGAGAAAGTGTACGGTGGAAACTAAAAATGACATTGAAAGAGTAATTCAATAATCATTTGGTATAATAATTGCTGATTAAAAAACAAATTAAAAATAGTTATTTATTTGTAATAAAAATTAAATAATAATTTTGAAATATTATCAAATTCAAGGATAATGTAACTTGGCGAAAAGAACGAGAATAATTCGCTTTGCTGGATTCTCTACTGTGCAGACTTACCTCAATCATATGTAATTTCCTTCAATTCTAGCAGAAATTGTTTTTGATGGATTGTTTTTTAATTGTTAAATAATTATATTTAAATCTATGCTCCAGACTGTTACTTGGGAATTAGTCTACCTAGAGCGTACACGAACATTCTACAGCCTTCATTAGCGTTTGGTCACATCCGTTGGTATTCAGATTATTGCAAACGGCGCCCCATCACGACATTTTTTTCTGCTCCATTAGCTACTTTAGGGAAGCAATCATGCTAAACTTCGTGACTAAGTTGCGTATTGCATTAGCGCACGGGCTCGAGAGTTTATAATGCACCCACTCCTCTTGAGATGCAGTACAGAATGTAGCTCGTCTCTTCCTTATTCTGAAAATAATAGTGGATAGAATCTAGTAGTGGATAAAATGCAGTGTAATATTTTCAATTTCAATATCATATTTTTCATGTGAGAAGTAATATAGCATGGATATTATATGCTGCTTTGGTATTAATTTTTACTTATCTTCTTCCAAATTTATCAATTTTTCGTAAGTGGAAGATTAAATAATTATAATATGGTCTAATTTTGCGTCGGTATGTATGCTTTGTTCTTGTGCAGGCATATCGTTTATGACCAAATGTGCTTATTATCTAGAGTGACTGATAACACAACCAATAATTATTGTATGGTAAATAGGTATTTGCACTATTACACAAATTAAATGCCGCTGCTATTGGCAATAAAATATTTTAAATTAGGATTCAACGCTTAATCACTTTGGTTATTTAACAATTATATTACAACTTTACGAAAATGATCGGCTGTGCCATTACTACTCACGTCATAGTAAGTAATGATTGCATATTTAATATTTTTTCTTCATCTTAAATTAATCCATAAGATACTTATGTGTTATACATATACTTATCTTTTGTGGAGATCATAGACTTACTATACTATGAATAAACTAACATACTCCACTTTTCCCGATCACCAAAATTTAATATCCCTTGTGTGCGTATATATACATATGTGTGAATGACAAGTAATGAATTTGTATACCGATATTATAACGATAACAGAAAAAGAACACTATGTAGCCAAAGTTCATTTAGGATTTATTTACTATAATTAGGAGCTCGACTAAAATACCTCATGTTTTTGATGATGATTAAATTCCATACGAATAAGCCATGGCTCAAAAATTAATTATTGATTGAAGTTTTATGCAATAATTTGTATGTGGTATTTCCACACGTTATATTTTTCTTTGTATAAACTTAAATATTTTGGATATATTATTTGGGTACACTGTGAAAAAAATATGAATATGAGCGTTTTTACAGGATAAATAAGATATATATTATTATCTAAATAAACTGTAAGTACTAGTTAAAAAGTAATTATATGCATTTAAAAAAAAAATTATTATGAGCAGATCCTCATATATCGCAAAAACAAAATTTAGTATTTCTACGAAGTTGAAAAATCCTTTTGTTGGACATTACAAAAATGACTGGATTTTATATAAAATAATTTGATTTAAACGGTTTGTTAGTTTCGTTTGACATTTTTTTCACTATATTTTTTTCTTTATCTTAACCTAATTGATAAATTATTTTCAATTACATGTTTTAATAATGGATATATTTGCCAATTAAGGGCGTCTCGCACGTATACTATGAAACTACAAAAAAAAATCAGTGTAATTCAATTAAATACTTCCATGACTATTTCGATTTTAAATATATAGTAAATACA
The DNA here is from genome assembly GCA_039881145.1 of Druceiella hillmani. Classification (NCBI taxonomy): domain Eukaryota; kingdom Metazoa; phylum Arthropoda; class Insecta; order Lepidoptera; family Hepialidae; genus Druceiella; species Druceiella hillmani. The sequence goes on from JAYKKI010000127.1 coordinate 2,514,957, forward strand.
ATTTTTATTGGATAAACGATAAAACTCTTACCATGTATTGTGAAATATTTACGATTTATAAATTGTTAATTAGTTCGTGATCGTATTCTAAAATATGTGCAATCTTTATAATATATACTTTTTAGTATCTTTTACCACGATTTCATCTACATATTCAATAACAAATTTACTAAATTATGATAAATAGTGAGATGTGTTGAGTAATGTATCTAATAACACCGAGGACGTTTCTTCAATACCACCTTGATGATCATTCGGAATTATAATCGCCCAATCGAATTTATTTTTTAAAATTATAAACACATAATTCATATAATAGGTATGGTGTATAAATGCATTTTTCAGTGGAAGATAAACCGGAAAGAATATTACTTTCATGAACTCCTAAGCAGTTTCTTCTTTCATTTAATTGTAACTCAATAGAAGAGTAATATTATTCATACCTATATAACTGCACGCCTTGATCGTATGTAGCTAAAAATATTTCGAAATGGTTTTATTTATAGACTTCAGTCAAAAATGTCACTTGCAATTTCTACCTGTGTGGTTCCTAAAGAAGTAAATTTGCTAATGGCTTTTTGAGTGTAGTCTACAAGAATTTCAATTTTTTTATATTTATTGGACCTAGATTAATTGAAATGTTTTGCAGAATTTATGATATTTGTGACATATTAAAATTTTAAATTTCTAAACTGTTTGTAGTTTATAATTTTGTCCAAAACTTATTGTTTATTAATTACGCGCAAGGTTCTTTTAAATGCAGAAGAAAAGAAAATTTCTTGAATTAAAAATATTAAACATGTTATCGAAAAGGTAATAAATTGCATGGTGGCTTCCGAATTCTCATACTGAAATGAATTCAAAAATCATGGCGGTACTGAATTGTTCTTCCAAAAGATCAAGAAAGTAATTGAGCCGCTAGTACCAATTTCACATTTTGTATGAAATATTCAATCTGCTTAAATGTAATTTCGTTCTCCAATTTTAGATCTTCTTTCACTTGAATATTTTGTGAATATATTGATATGACTAAATAATAAAATCACAATTCCTATTTATTTTTCACGGATAACCTCATAATTTATTTACAATGCTGAAAAACAAACAACAAAATGTAAAATAGAACATATTTTTTATGATATATATATTTAGCAAAATCTATTTAAATAATAATTTAGCGGAAAATAAGTGATAAAAATAAGTGTATGCTTCGCATTTATATGTGAATTGTCTCTATATTTTGATGATTCCTTTATCACTTCACAATACAATACTGGATAAGACGCCATTGCTTATACTAAAATAATATTTAGCAAATATTGATTGAAAATATACAAAAAAGTAAAATATGGCGGGACGCTAACGAAGCGGGAGACTATAAGAGATTTTATTTGTTAAAATAGTTTTATCTGTGCACGTATTTTAATCCCATTGCCACTCTAAGTAATGTCTAAATAATATGCTCTCGCTTGCATGCTTTGTTTGTTCATTCGTAGTATATTAAGTCTATGGTGGAAATAGAATGGGGAACTGAATAAAAATATTTAGACCTTTTCCACCGGAAAAAAATCTAATAAGATTAAATGACATAGTATCCATAGCATCTTTTCAATCATTCCGTCCTATGATACTGACTCGTTCATCAATCCAGTAGTACAATATTATTTCCTATTAACCTAGACATTTACTACAAAGAATGGTTTCATAGCGTCACTCAAAAAAATCCGACAACATTTAATTACATAATAATTTTATTTAGAATTATTACGTGATAATTGAAATATCTTTGGTTTTTTACTCATAATAATTTATTTGGTAATATCATCTAATGGTGCCGAATCCTCAAGATACACATTCTATTCAAACTTTATCACCTTTTTTAACTCTCTTTAGACTTAAGAATAAGGTTTTTATGGTTCACGAAAATAATATTTACACATAAATCTGGCAACAGATCAAAACTCGGCACGGCGGGAACATTTTTGGCCAAATTTAAGTATTCTCTAATTTTTATTTCATGTATTGTCATTTTTAGTCTACTAATCTCGTGGCTCTTTTCATTTTCCAATGTAATATGTCCTTTTGGGTTGGTTTTTCTCAGTATGTGCTACCATGTTCCATAAAAAATTGTGCGAAAGCTTCCTTAATAAAAATGCCAAGAATTTTCTCTTTTATTTTTTAATTGCTTTCCAGACTAACCTTTTTAATTTGTTTAAGGAAGATAATGTTCCCCATTACAAGTTAAAAAAATGGTTTTTGGCATAACGCCCAGTATTCCACTTTGAGGATTATTCATAAAATATTCACCAAATTACATAAAAAATTCATTGAACAGTGAAATGAAGCCGACCACTAGGGCTGTGGGGTTGTGGTGTGGTGTGGGTCAATTTTCATTAGTAGGAATTTTGAACCTTGTTCTTTTATAAATTTTTTTAATAGAATTGCTGTAACTAGAATATTTCTAAAATAAATACGGGAATGAAAAAAATTTAACAGAATGAAAATTTACATTATTTAAGGTTTCATTCGAGTTTTTCCCAAAATATAATACCTTAACCATTTTTAGGGTTCCACACCTCAAAAGGATTAATGTGATTGTTACAAGATCACTTAGTTCTTAACATGGAAACTTTAAATTTGGCATGGCAATTAGGCATAATAATGAAGGATAAATACTTTAATATCAAAATTTGATTATGTTTGTCTCGAAAACTTGGTCCTATAATTTTGGTTAATTTTAATTTCCTTTACTGATGAAACTACTTTCATTTGGAAAAGTTCGTTATGAGGATCTTAAAAATATTTTTTTAATAGTTTTAGGTACACTTTTCGAAAAATATGCAAAAAATATTTCTCATTCCCTTATTTATAAAACAACTGAATCTAATGTTATGAAAAAAAAAGATTTTCAGAAACCTACGTTGTTGGAAAACTATAAAAACGTTTGTTTTTTTTAGTGTTCTGTATTACATAATGAAAAACGTAACCCTCGTAAGATAATAGGAGTGTCTTTTCCTCCTTCGTCATAGCCATTTTTCTAATAACTTCAAATTCTATATCGTTATAAAACATAACGAACTCAATACATCTAAGACCATTCATTTTAGGGGATACAAATTAAATACCCTTAAGTTTTTTGCCGTATAAATTGTAGAGTACCATTTAAAAACATTTTTGAGTACCTTATGACTAACCTTAGTTAAATTTCTCAAAAAAAATTTCTCCAGTTTTAGGAATTACGTCTTCAAAAATCTTCTCACGTCTTCAAAAAACTGCAAAAATATAATTATATATATATATATGTACATACTGATATATATATGTACATATAAATCCGTGTACAGATATTTCTTTTATTTTGATTTATTTCCGAAACTTCTCAACCTAAACTTATGAAAACCTTTTTTAATTTTTTTAGAAACCCTTGCAAAGTTTATAGGAAAATTATAGAGATGATCCAAGATATCATAATTTTTTAAATATGTACTGTGATTTTATGTCTGTCAAAGATAGAGTGGGCAATATGTTTACGTTTTCCTGTTTTCACAACCGATTTGCTAAGAAACCTTACAACATACAACCTTAAAATTTAGCGTAGTAAAAAAATAATAAATCTTATTAATCCACATATTGTGCAATGACAATTTTTTTTTATAACATCCATGTAAATATTTAAGAGCGCGTAAATAATGGTTTTAATTTGTTTTTAGCTTTGCATGTCATGAAGAATAATATTTTAAAAGGATTTTACTAGGAACACGAAAATAATTTTTTCTAAATTTTAAATTTGCGTATGTAAAAATACATTCCAGATATATGCTAAAATAGAAAATTTCTACCCTTATTTCTGAAACCACACAGCCAAAAATTCATAAAAAAGAGGATTGATAAAATCTGATTGGAAGATAACAGGAAAACGTTAAAGATTATCCTGTGTTTTCACGTCTATGCAAGATATAGAGAGCAATATATACACAAAGTGAAAAATGAATATACATCTATATAATTTAATAGAAACCCTATTTACCCTTAAATGTTTATACGTGCACAAGTGCACATTTGGACTCTCGTAACATGAGATTTACTCGTGAAAATATGTTGGTAAGGTACAGCTCTCTAGTTGCGTTATATGAAATTTTATTTTAATTAAATCTTGTGTAACCAAAATACCGCAGCGATTTCATAAATTGGTTGAAATTAATGCTCGCTCAATGTATTCAACAGTAACCACAGAGTATATGCCAATCATAGCGTTTGAAAATGTTTAAGCGTTTAAAATATTTACGCTGATTTAAAATGGCGGTTGAAACTAGGTTCAGCGCTGGATATGTTTAAATAAATTTATGAAATATTTAACGCAGAAAATTATCCAATTAACATAAAAGTATTTCGTTTACCGCACATTTCAGATAAAATTATTTCAATCGATTATGTTTTGTACCAAGATTACTCGCTGCTCAAAAACCTTTCTAAATATTACACTTAATAATGGAAATATAGTTTCCAAGAACCTTTTGGATAGAAAAAAACTACGTAATATGATAACGTTACTAGAGACAGGTCACCAGTTCAATCGAGGGAGTGAGATCTCTGTATAAGTAATAAGTAACGACATCGAAATGAATAACGACACGAACATATTTTTTTCGTATCCATTTCAATAAATAAGTAAACCTGATAAACCTATAGGATTTTGTGTAGCTTTCTCGAGGTAAAAAAGGGTCAACGACATGAGCCGCGTAGAATTTTTAAATATGTTATATACAGTATTATCTATTATCAAATTGAGTAGGTGCTGATGGTATAGTTCCGACAAAATACCTAGTCAAATTATTTCCATCATTTGAAATAAGAGCTTCATAATGCGCACCCATTTCTAACATTATCAGCATAACTTTTTATAGTTTTTCTAGTAGTCTCTCCTAATATAATCTGACACTGTATCCTGTATAATATCTCAGACCAGTTTCCATTTGTTACTTTAGTTTTAATTAAAACTTGGCCGATAATTATCTACAGAGCCAAATATAGAAAAGGTTTTAAAATTTTACTGAGCTCAGATCGACTGATCGACTTATATTTGAAGGTTTACTGATTATTTGTTATGCCTTTATTTCTTTCCTTATTTCTTCTTCTTCTTCAATAATAATTCTTTCATTATTCATGGTTCCCACTTAGATAGAATGTAAATTTTTAAGAAATATTTTTTGCGTTCTCTCTATGCGGAATCGAGAGATGGTCTATAAAAGAACGAAGATTAACGTAATTAAATATGCTGGAGCAAAATACTATAAATACCCTGGACTACGAAACAAACTAATGCGATTTTACTTTAGGAACTGATCATAATCTGCTTACAAATAATACTCACATACTTTGGTCACATAGCTTAGAACAGATGTTCATAGTAGGGAAAATAACCGTTTCCCAGCTTGATGGTGGAACAGGCATGGAAACTATTCAATATATAGACTTAGCACGAGGTGGTATAATACTATTGATGACTTTATTAAACCATGAGGACAGCCTAAAAAATTTAACGTTTAAAAACTTTTACATCAATAAAGTTACGTGTTATTTTGTCTTGTTAAGTTATTTAATTTTACGAATATTTGAATTAAAAGATTATTATATTTTACATACAAAATATATGGATTATAATTTACTTAACAAGAAATTATTATAAGAAATATAGTCTTGTAAACATTTTGTTATATATGTTTAAACATTTGCTTTGAACTTATACTGAATTTCTGACATGCGAGTGCGGCTCGAAAACCAATCGAGTTATTGTAATACGAATTTTTTACCATGTTGATGTGTTCGCAATTTATTTGTATTATGTGTCAAAACGAATATTTTTTAATATTTTTATTTACGTTTGTTTGACCATAGTTTTCTCATTCATATGATATGTCACCCGGCATGGGCGTAGAAGATTCTTTTATATTTTAAAATCAATGAAATTATTATTTTAATAATGTCAACCTTTATTTGAACACTATGTCTACAAATAGTTTTATTACAAGAAAACTTATATTCTAACGCTGGTAAATAATTTAAGTTTGAATTGAAATTTAAAATAAACAGAAATATAAGTCTTTCGAATAATATGCATTTAAGTTGCAACAGCAGTGATACGGTTAGGTGATAATTTATTTCGTAGATCGTGGGCATGATCTTAAGTCAATTTTTTCAAATATTGAATGCACTTGGCTTTAATTTTGTAGAAATACTTTATTCACAATTAAATAAAACTACGTGATGTAGTATTATTTTTACTTTCTTAAGTTACCACGACCTAGGTTTCGTTGTATTACAATATCTTCAGCAAAGGTTAATATTTGCTAATAGCCCACCAGAAGATGTAGTAATACAACGGAACCTAGGTCGTGGTAAAGAAATAACACTATATCATGTAGTTTCACTTAATAGTGTAAAATTTTTCAATTGATCGTAATTGAATATTTTTAGGCATCGGTCATGCTCATGTTCTTAATAATTCCAATATCCGGTCACGACAAGCAACAATAATTGAAGCGTAGACCTAAATGATGATCTTTAATTATAATAAAAAAAATTGTGGGATCACCTGTGTGTTTTTCATAATTTCTAATTGAATTGGTATATAGTCGTTTATCTCCCTATATTTACTATTTGGTGTTACTTTCTAGTCAAATGTTATAAAGGAATAAAACGAAATTTTATTAAATTTGTCAACATGATGTGCTTACTTTAGAAATAGCACTGCAAATTAGAACACATCATGGATTTTCCACGTGTGCTCTTTGTCAAAAAACTACATATGTTGTCTAAGGGAAAGAAAATAAATATTTGATTCATCATTACCTTACCATATTCATGTTATATTTCTAAAAATCAGATAAATCTAAAATAAATGGAATTATTTTACAACATATTTAATCAGAAACTTATTACTTTGGTTAAACATTTAAATGCAAATTTAAATATTTACGAATTATTTATTACTAATATTAATCAATCCCTTTAAGTACAAATTTAAATACAAGTTACAAAACTCTATTATCTTCCAAAGAAATATAATTTAAACAAATACAACTCTATGGTAATGCCATGCGGTAAGAAAAATATTTGTTATGTATCTAAGAACAGTCAAAAAATAAAATTATCCATAATTATACTATTACAGCTTTTCCTCCTTCATTGTTTCAGTGTTTTTCTTTATTTCATTTCAACGTAATATTATGTCAGCATAAACGTACATTTTGCAAGAAATTTTTAAAAACTAGTAAAGTATATTGGATAATTATTGTAAACAGTTGATTAAACTATCGTCGAGTTTAATTTATGCAATATATTTGCAAAAGGGAAATAATAGTTAAGTAGCCTAAATAAAATTCAGATCTTGTCCCAAAATAGAAACGAAACTTCAAGGAAAATGAAGGCATCGATCAAAAACTGAATCTTTCATAAATTTGAAAATCGCACGTACCTTCATCAAAATGTCACGTCATCTATGGGAAAAGAAAACACTAATAATACAATAGCAAATGGTGTCCATTTGGAGTAAAATAACTGTCACCGAAATGAATGTCGTCGGGCTGAGGTCAGACCCGGCCGGGGCGGTCAGCCGCGTCGCAATTCATCATATGCCCGAGGCAACCGTCGTCACCGACCCGCGATGGAGCTGTCCACCGTCTCGTTGCATTATTATACTCGAAGCTGATAGTCCGTTGTTGGCAATTTTCGTTTTGGAAACGTATGATTATGTCGGTGTTATTTAATGGAGATGTTTTTAAACAGATATTGGAATTCCCGGCGATGTATCTTTCATTATTTGTTTCTAAACTTTGATATCGTAGTAAGCTTTATTATTTATCGAATCTATAATATGTATTTATAATTTTCTTATTGACTTGATCATTTGTGGATATCCAATACAATCCGGGTATAAGATAATTCAGCCCAGAATCTATTAAAAAAAATAGTATAAAGAAGGAATTAAAAAATGTTTTTTTTTTAATAAATTTACCAAACAATAATATTCACATTTTTTGTTAGTGTTTAGTTTTTCCTCTATTTTAATATGTTTTGATTATATAAAAGTTAAATGTATGACAGACATGTGAAATAACCTGTGTACTGATGTTAAAAATAGAAAAAGGAAAAATAAACCATAAAGAAAAGAATAAATAAAATTTGGGAAAGGAATAAGGGAAAATGTTTGGTGAATAATTGTTGAACCCGGCGAGAAATTACCAGTGTGAGGAAATTGTTTTAAATAATGTATTAACATATTCCATTTTTATTGCTTATGTTTCGTTATTGAGAGATGTTGGAAGGCTATAACGATATTTCAGTTATTCTCTTTTTATTTGGCATATATTACTTTTCGAATAGAGTAGTTATTTTCATTTCTTTATTTGTCAACATTTTAATTGTTAATATATATATATATATATATATATATATATATAAACATACACACATAATATATATATATATATATATATATATATATACACACACATAATGTCCGGGAATAAGTGTTGGATAAAGAAATAGGTTATTCGTTAACCGAAAAATAATATAGAGTGTAAAATAAAATTTAAAAATGACGTTCTTCAGAAACTTGAAAACAATATTCATATTTATTTGTAATCTTTTCCGTACACAGGATACTTGTGTACATTATTCAGCATCGCTCAGGGTAATAGCCCACGAATAGCTACTAAGACGAAGAAGACGAAGCTGCCCGGGAAATCGCCGCGCTCCGAGCAAGTATTGGGTATAAAAAGAGTTATGTGTAATATTTTTTTTGCACTCAATTAAAAAAAGAGCGTATTTTACGTTTTATTTCAACGACAATTTATTACTTTATTAATTGATTTAAATTCTTGCATTATGTCACTGGAAATATACGTCTAAAAAGCAGAAAAATTAAAATTAAAGTGACCATTTCGTTATTATATTTTAAAATATATTCAACCACAAAACTAAATAGAAACATTTATGCAATATATATTGAAGTACATAAATATGTATTTATGAATTATTTAGTTACATAGATAGCTTATATATTTATCAGTTCATTTCGCTCTGAGCTAAATCTTAAGTTACGAAACTTACTTTTTTATAAACAAATACAATACAAATATAAGTAGCTTTACCGTAAAACTTGTGGTACAAGAAAAAAAATATCCTTTATTTGCATATAAATAACCTTCTCGCTTATTCAGCCTGATTATTCAGCATACAAAATAGCCCCACTTATATTTTAAACCACAGAGAAGTGGAGAAAATTGGAAATGTGGAAAATTTAATACACAAATTTTCGCGAGGTTTACCTTGAGATTGTTACAGAAATTGTTATATATAGTCATGGGGTTGCGTGTCGGTAAAATTCATTTCATATTCGCATAGCTATTTTAGTAAATTATTGATCGCGGTATTTTTTGAAATACGTATTTATCGATGAACGATATGTAAACATTTTAAAATTATGAAGCCGAGGGGTGAACTTCAATATTATGTATATAATTTTGGATTGAAAATTTAGTTCTTTCAAAGAAAGTATGGGGATCTAAGAAGCATACTTTTATGTCCATTTTCGTGGAAGTTTGCGTTGTTTTCGTTGATTCTTTATCCATAGGAATGGGTTTTAATTGTAAGGGCAGAAATTTAATTGTAAAGCAGTTTAGATAATTGACCCACAATTAAGTTTATAATTTATTATATTTTCTTAACGAAGATAAATTAAATTTTAACCAATAGATAAACCTCTACCTTCATATCTTTTTAAATAAAATAGAGTAAACATATTATTTATGCTGCTTAACGTAAATTTAATAAACATATTATTTATGCTTAACGTAAATTTAATAAAAGTAAATTTAATAAACATATTATTTATGCTTAACGTAAATTTAATAAACACATTATTATGCTGCTTAACGTAATTTAATATTATTTATGCTGCTTAACGTAAATTTAATAAAAGTAAATTTAATAAACATATTATTTATGCTTAACGTAAATTTAATAAACATATTATTATGCTGCTTAACGTAATTTAATATTATTTATGCTGCCTAACGTAAATTTAATAAAAGACTTTTTGAATTTTGCCGACATACTTCACATAAATAAATAGAAATAAATTTGAAATTGATTATATTTAATGCTTACCGTCAATCTCATAATGGAAACGAAATTAAAAAATATCATAAATCTAAAGAAAATATATTTCTAGTGAAAGGAAATGTATTAACTTTTTGTCGTTATGTTAAATTCATTCTATTCTTTTTTAAAATAAAACAGTACCTTTTTCCGCATTGTGCCGAATCGATAAATGAATAATGAGTTTAAGAATAAATAGTTCATTTAGTGCAATAGATGAAAATATGTTGTAATATAATAATGTATTATTAATATAATAATGTATATAATCACAATTAAATTAATATAATACACAAGTAATCACAATTTAGAATGAATCATTCTTACGTAACGACAAAAATGTACGTTGCAAAAATTGAACTTTGTTTTTAATAGTGTTTGTACAAACTCCGTCTATTTCAATTGAACTGCAATTGAGTTATTAACAACAAATCGACACAAGGTCAACTGGACATGGGCAAATTTTCAGCTAATCAATAAGGCGAAATTGTTGTTGACATTTGAAGACATAAATACATGTATTAATCATTGAAATTGATTTTTAAGAGCCTGAACAAACTCGTTCTAATTAAATTGAAATATAATTGAGTCTTAATAATATAAAATTTAACGGGACGCAGAAGCAACTGGGCACTTTGGTACCTTTACTACGGGATAATTATCATTGATGAGAAATTTTGTTTTGTTGACATTTAAAGACAAAATATACGTAACAATTGAATTACGTAGTAAAAATTGAACTTGGACTAAAAGTAACTGAACAAACGCCTTTTAATATAATTGAAACATAATTGAGTCAATAAAAAAAAGAAATTTTTTAACATAAGCTACAGCAAGCTGTAGCTAAAGTACCTGAATAAACAACTTTTAATGTAATTGAATAATAATTGAGTCATTAAAAAGAAAGAAAAATTTGAACGTAACCTAAAACGATGATTATTGATGTTAATTTTTTTTTAAATATGCACCAGGTTTTTAAGCGCGTGAATTGTATATACATATTTATGATGTAATATATTTACTTTGCAAAAAATTAAGTTATATAAATATTTTAATAGAAATTCTGTGTAACTTTAAAGGTTTGTAAGTGTCTAAATATGAACGAAGCCCTAGTAGCTTAAGTTCTGTTTGTAGTTGACAAGGTTTTTTATAAGAAAACGCAGTGCAAACAATACTGGATAGATGGTATGTTAATTTCTCACGACTCTGTATATTACTGTTATAAGAGAAAATAGCAAACAACAGCTTTTGCAATATATACAAAATTTTTTGACGCGAATAAATTGAATAAAATTCTGATGGTTCAAAGTAAAGAGCTCTAAAAGTGGAGATTTTATAAATATATTATAAAAATATTTAAGAAAAATTTTTAATTATTATATGTTAATTAATGTGAAAACAAATCATTTAAGATATTTTTTCATTAATATTAAGGCATATTCATGTTATAAGACCAGCTATTTTTATTTTATTTTTAAGACGGCATCATAAGTGTGGATAACTGTAATGTATTATATGTTTGATGTAGGAAGTAATTTATTAAACCAAATTATTACTGGGCTTCATCTTCTTATTACATAAAGAACTAATCACACAAATTTGAAAAATACGTATCAAGATTATAATAAACTTATCGCCGAGGAAAACCTACAGGTGAGTCGTTAGAATTTATCACACACTGTTTCAAGTGTATATAATTTTTTCCAAGTGTAAAGTTAAATATTTCATTTCAAATGTTAATTCCTTGAGCGAGATCGAAAGTCAAGCTGGGGCCGAAACAGCCGTGTAAAATAATTATAATTTATTTCAAGCGTAACTTCCTTAAACGTAATCGAAAGCCATGCTAACCCATACACTAGAGCAAACACTAAAGAAATTCCGCTTTCAACACACGGATAACAATTTCACCAAACGACACTCTATTTAAATCAAAATTGTGAATTATAAGTATGAAAGCCAAAAATTACGTTTGGGTAGTCATATTCAATTCAATTCAATTTTATTTTTATCCAACATACAAAAATTTTATTACCTTGTGGAACGTCAAAAACACATAAAACTGTAAAAAAAAACAAAATAAGAAAACAATATGCAAATGTCAACTTGTATCATGCGGCATATATTTATATATACTAATTTGATAAGTTAAAGTAATGACTCCGGTCGTTGTTGTCATTTACGTAATCATCGATTTTAAAATATACTATTTTGATTAAATGAGTCTTAACAACTTGTTTGAAATGTTTTTCTGATAATTTCAATACATTTTCTGGTATTTCCTTATAGAAGCGTATACCCTGCCCTACAAATGAACTACCAACCTAATATAATTCACACCTCATCGTCTATATTAATAACACTATCTTCAATATTCACCTCTATAAAAAAAGAAATCCCCAAACGAAAATTTAAAGTCATCCAGGAGTATTTATGGTAATAAATATTCACATCTCGCACCTCGTTTCCTTTTTTATTCAAAGTAATCCTCACTAGCGTAAGGTTACGCAAAAGCAATCCTCAAATCGTTAGTCATAACAGTAGCACGGTTCTAATATCTATAAAAAACTCAGCCCCGAGGGAGACTTTTAAGCGGAAAATCTTCTTAAAAATAATCTTCACCTGCAAAGTTAGCCGGCCGCAGGTGAACGTGCAGGGATTATCAAGGCGTAGGTCACGGTCCGCCGGATTGTTAAAATAAATTGCTCTGTGTATGACGATCCCCGTATAATTCCCATAGCTCATACTGGTGTCACGAATTTAAGCGTACGTTCAGGAGAATAGCGATTTGAATAGTGTATCTTGATTAATTTTACGTTAAATATGAATAATATTTTTATCTTATTGGTTTAAGAAATAAGATAAAAATATATGGTTTAAGAAATTGACTATAAATTGTAATGAACTATTAACTACAAATTTTATCATTCTTTAAGCAAATTGAAGTTTAAGTTTTTAGGCGGTTTATATTTTGATATGGTATTAACTTTTATTGGTTGTCTTAAAGTAAACGTTAATATTTATTGAAATGCGTAACTGAATAAAGACAGTCTTTTAAAACTTGTATACGATCTAAAAGCTTCTTCAACAGTATCAAATCTTACTCTTTATGAATCGATAAATATTCCATGGTATTAATTATACAAAAATCTAAATTAAAGTGCAATTGATTGAAATCTAATAAATTCGCCGAAAGTGATTAAGGTTATTTTTGCACCTTCTATATTAATTTAACTCCGCTTTTTTTAGCATAACTTTGGAAAATAATGAAATATATTTAAACTAAGTTTCACTCCTGATAGTATTTAGGTAAATAATGGATTCGTGGTTAATTGATCGCCATTTTAAAAACTATGAATAAGAGTTAGTGCATTAATACTTAATCGTCCCAAATAATGTGTGAGCATCATATCAGCTAACAATTATACTTCTTTGGGATTAAATAATGGTTGGTAAGATAAATGTAGCGATGGTACCGTTTCTTTGAGTGTCCGTTCGTATTTTGAAACTATTCATAATATCTTATTCCGTATTAGCTATAGACGATTGAGATGTCCACAACTACATCGAAATATTCAATTCGCCTCGATTGATATATCCCATATCAATCGAGATACATTGTTAATTTTTTTGTGCTTTATGGCATTCGCTGGTATTGTTACATTGATTGTAAATCTTTTTTAGCGCAGGGCTAATTACGCTTATAGACTATATTTGTAAATAAAAGGGTACCGTAAAATAAAGACGTTTACTTAATTTTTTTCTTAAAATAGTTTGAAAAGTGTTGCAGTTTACATTGCACTATGCCAGACTTAACCCTACAATTAATGTTGAAATAATTTATTTAAGAGACGCAATTAGATGCGAGATAGTTTCAATGATTATTGTTGACTTGTTTTGCACTCAAGAACTCATCGACCCCGACTTGTTGTTTACAGTGTATATATTTAAAAAGAAATGGCATATATTAGTGATAAATAAAACGTTTTCAAAGCAAATTTTGGGGGACATTTTTGATAAATGAATATCTAAAATATTGCATGACGTAAATAATTAGCATAGTAAAAAAATTTATATTAATTTTACAATAAGAATTTTATTTTAAAATAAATTTCGCACATTCTTAACGTTAAAGTAGCGTATCTCGATAACGGTTGGGATATGAAAGTTTTTACTGGTTCTTAATCATCATGTTTTTACACGGAAACTCATTAAAGTCTACTTGTTTTTTTATTTATATAATTTATCAAAATGATTACATTATTTTATATACATAGTACAAACAACTAATTTTGAAATATTTAACAATTTTCGAACAAGCTATACGTGGCACAAAATTTATAGCCTACGAATATTAAAACGCATAAATTAAATACTCGTTAATATATCGCTAGAACGCTTTGTCCGATGTTATTTGTTTTAATGTTTTTATAGGCTTAATATTTTCAGGTCATTATTTTTTATCCAACGAAGTCATGCACATTGCGTATACGCGTAATGAACTTTCATAAATACTTGCCCCAGTTATATTAGTTTCTAAATCCATACTCTTAAATATTTATCTACCTAACCCATTAATCGAATCAACACTTGGGAGTGTGTGATGTAAAATATCCATATTAAAATATAAATATCCATGTAAAATATTCATATAAAACAAAGGGAAAACTATTTCTATATTACTATAGTGCTAATACATTTACGTTACTAGTAAGAATCCGGGAACAAAACATAGTTTCCTCCTTAAAAATCGAAACATGGTCTCTAAACGGCACGTACCTTGTACTGATGAATTTAAGCTGTATGTGATTTTATACAGATTCGGGAGCAAGTTGTATCTTGTATTATACTGACGAACTGCTTGGTAGTACTTTGATTCTATTTAATTCGATAATAGTAATAGTATCAATTTGTTCTTGTTAAATTTCGATTTTTTGTGGCTTTAACTTCAATGAAACTTTAGTAGAAAAATGGATTATCTAATTGTGGCATCTGATATAAACAAAATATTTGTAAAATGACTTTTAATTAACGGTTTAGGAGGAATAATTTTAATTATATTTCAAGACCTCGCACTTATAATTATGAAATTTGAACAAAAAGGATGTTAAAGTGAATAAATTGTATATGTTCTTCGTCGCTCATTAGGTATTTCAGCAGAAAAATGCGAAAGGAATTGGAGAACAACTCGAGGAAGCTTAATAGATAGTTAATCCACAATGGTCCAAACAATGAAACGGAATGAAAATGTTATATTTTTTCCCAATTTTCAAAATACACGGTTTTTTAAAAATATTTTTCAGTGTTTAGGTCATAAATTAAATATTGTAAACAAGAAACCAATCGTAACATAATTACTTATAAAGTTTCTTTGATGTTGTCAAATGTGTCAAGGAAAATATATTAACTGAAGAATAATGAATAGTGTATACATGAGCTGAAAAAAACATTACCTATATGAGCGTTTTCAGGTTTCAATTAAGCTGATTAGTCAGTTACGTCTACTCACAATGTCCACTATGTAAATCGACGTCACCAGCAGATAAGGAATACGCCCCAACTCATTATTTTACTTGGCGTTGAATATAGATTGACTGGAGTATTCTTTCGTGATCTTTATAAGCATTATGCTGATATTCTACTATACGTAAATGAAATGAAAACTAAACATCTCTTTAAATTATATGTCAGACCAAATAAACTGCGAAACCATCTTAAACTTCTTATTGTTTCCAAACGATTTACTTTCAACCCAGTTACAAAGATACCCTATTCTTATTGCCAGACGGGCTTTTCGTACTGTTATTATAAAAACTCCTATAATATTTATTTATTTGTTATGCGATTAATGATACTCGTGTACTAGTAGAATATTAAAAATATTAGTCTCAATCCCGTGCTTTTGTTTCCCAAACCTTTTAATCGATATTTTTACTCAAATGAGTATTTTAAAGTAGGTATCGAAATGTTTCTCTCAAAATTCTATCTTTTATATAATACTCAAAAAATTCCTTCTGAATTGCTACCATATTGAAATTAAATGGTGGTAATAAAATACTACCAACTTACTTCTATATTGGCAATATTTTATACTGTCTGTAGTAAGAGAAAAGATCCTTCATAGGTTCCATTACAAAGAAGAAAACAAATTTAAAGCTAAGCGAATTTTATGGCCTGACGCTGAGCAAAACTATTGAATCAAATTATATTTTTAAGCGATTACACAAAGGAAAAGTGGCAAGTTTAGTATTTTATTCACATTTGGTCTCGTTTTTAAACGTTTCGCCACGATATATATATATATATATATATCATTTTTTTTCATTGTATAAAGAAAGATACTAACTAATTAAATTCTTGTTTTTTTTTAATCCAAAGAGTTTCATGGGTTTTGCTCTAATTCTTTTATCTATAAGGACATAATTTGTTTTGTCGTTTCATTTTAAAATTGTTGAATTATTCAGATGTTAACAGAACATCATATAAACAGTAATAAATAAACAAGGATTTGGAATATCGAGAATAACAACGCACCATAACACGTTTTATTCATATAAACTTGATGTGGATACTTCTCAAATACAATTTCAATAAATTGAACGCATTCGTATTGAGAGGGCAGGACTGGGCGTGGAAGGTGTTACAATATAATAATTACTTTTATTAGACCAAAAATGTAATAAAATAGTAATTTTTTTTAAGACTTTACAAATATATAAACGGAAGCTACCAAGGTGTAAGAAAGTGCAGCACTGTCATTAACAGCATATTTATCCAAGAAAAAAAAATTATTTTGATATCTGTTGTATTTAGATTATAGCAATATATTTAGTTGCATAAATTTCTTACCACCTACTCTGGATTCGTAAAAAAAAAGTGAAAACCCATGGTATATAATTTTGGTTACTTAAAAATACTCTCATAATATTCGAACTATTCACCAGAAAATTAGTTTTTAAGAGAAATTTAACATATATGTATATATGTATATATATATATATATATATATATATATATATATATATATATATAAACATATATATATATATATATAAATTTAGGAGGATACTTAAAAACTTAATTTTAGAATGATTAAGAAGCAATGAGTTCTACAAAATTTAGTGGATAATTATGTTCATATATTTAATTCATTAAACAGTGAAATATTTAGCATATATTTCATTTTATACATACACATTTGCTGTCTTGGACTTTATGGTTGAAAATTTTACGATAAATAATATTATAATTTATTGTGTGAGATACCTCTCAGACAAACGCTTTTTATTCGATCGATTTACATTATCATTATAAATCGGGTTATTTTCATAATACATAATATATTACAACCTTCCCCTTAAATCCCATCAACCTATTAATACAAATTTTAACAATTGAGTGGTTAGTGAGAAGATCATGTGCAAACAAACCGACAGACGAGGCGGGGATATTTTTTTAATATGTATTAATTGAATGATTTATTAACTTAAAATTAAAATAGGTTTTTTTGGTTCCTATTAGGGAATATTAAAACCAATCGGTACGTATTTTAGCTTTACCTTAACTAGAAATTAATGAGAATGTTTTCAACTGTATTCTTATACATATTATATATAATATTTATAACAATCGTATGAAGATTGAATTCCTTATTTTAGTATTAGAAGGAAATTAGAAGAAATGCCATAAAATTTCAATGCGTTTTTCCAAGGATTGTATTCCTCGCCATGTCTCAATACTACTATACAAACTCAATGAAATAAGCTTTAATAGAAAGACGTTTTCTACATTTGTGATTTGGCATGAAACATTTCTTTAATAAAAAATCTTATTAAATCAAATATTCAGATATGAAGCCTAGTTAATTTGACTACAGATCATAGGAGTCTGCCAAAATACAAGATAAAAAGAGAATGATACTTAAAACATATTACTAATTAATATAAAGTTTAGAACTCAGCATCATGCGCCAAAAACTAAACATTTCACAATCACAGCTTAAACCAAATTGTATTAAAATGTTTGTGATATAATGATATCAGATGAATGTCATAAATAAACTCAGTATTAATTGAAGCTCGATAATGAGGCCGCTGGTTAACATCCCTAATTTTATTGGGAACACAAACGATTAATATATTGGTAATTAATATATTGGTAATATACAAAGAATCAACAGCCTTATCAGGGTCGTTAATTTTATAAGAATTATGTAATCAACGTCACAAAGTTTTATAATTAGCATGTTTTTGGCGTTGTTAATATCAATCAAGTCAATGTTAACGAGTGTATTTAACTCTTACGTGTCTTTACTTATTATAAATATTATCAGCCTTATCACAATTGTAGCATCGTGGCAATTCTAACAAGCCATAAATTGTTTGACAGACACTATAAGATTAATTCTGACATATCCTTTTTCCATCTCCGAAACTATAATTGACAGAAAGATTTATCAAGTAACCCGCAGGATCTTGTAAGGGTTGACATGTCGATAATCAATGTCACAGAGTCTTATAATTAGCATGTTTGCGGCAATGTTAATATCAATCACTTGTGTGTCTTTAATATACTTAATATAAATATTATTAGCCTTGTCATAATTGTAGCGCCGTGGTAATTCTAATAACGTACAAAATGTTTAAGAAACAAAATAAAATAAATTCTGACATACTTTTTCCATCTCTGAAACTATCGTTGACAAAATATATCAGGTAACCCGCAGACTCTTGTAAGACATGATATGTTGAAGTGATGGAATTTTCTGATTCGAAATACGTTACTGAGGAAAAAAACTACTACAATTAGGCTTTTCCTTATTTTTTGAAATTTCACCGAATATTGGGACACTCGCTATTCGCGGTTTTTTTATTCGCATGGATTTAAAGAAACCTTGCACCAACGATTTATTTTTAATAAGGCGCGAAGTGGATATAGATATGTAATAAAATTAAAAACATGTTATTCTACTAAAATATTTACAGTGAGATTGAGACTTATGGAAAGTTTATTAGTACAATAGCGGGTGGATGTTGTGACTGTGGGTCAGGATCAACTAACAAAGTTTCCATATCATCCAACGAAATCTCTCTTTAATATAGCAAGTCGTGTCTGACAACGTTGCTTACGAAGAATAGACGATAGAACGTGCTGGTCGGTAACAGATTGTGTTTATTTCAATTTATGCAAATGTTCGTAATGACGGTCTGCAGCATTGTAATGTGCGAGGCGAAGACCGAAATATGATATTTTCTTTAGTTTGAATTCCATTAATGATGGGTAAAAACCGGTATACGTCCTTGATTCATTTTGAAATAGAAATGTTTTCATTAAGATGTGTTTTGTTAAAATTGTTTGCGTGAAAAACATTTTTGCAAAACACATCTCAATGTTTGCGCGAGTGATATTAATACCATAAAGTTTTTTATTTTATTCCTGTTGTATGACGAAAACTGATTGTTTGAAACCGTTGACGAAAGACGATTTAATATTGTTGATAGGAATAGAGAGTTGAATACATTTGGCGTTAATTTTGTAGAAATTTATTGTTCACAATTAAATGAAACTAAACAAAGATTAAATTAGGTTTAATCTTTGCTAACAGCCCACCTGAAGATGTTGTAATACAACGAAACCTAGGTCGTGGTAAAGAAATGGAAAATGGAAATAATACTACATCACGTAGTTTCATTTAATTGTGGAGAAATAGAGATGTTATTTATGCCCACTACGTTGTCAACACCCTTTTGAGATTTTATATGTCTTTGAATTTAAGGACCATAATAGATATTAAAACAGAGTTTTTTCGTCGCAATTTTATATAAACGTTTTGCATGAAAAATAAACATTTTTTTTCTTTTATCGTTACAATATTGTATCAAAATACGTACTTTTATTGTATAAAGGTTCCACCTCCTATGTACATTAGAGTGACAAAAAGGTGAACAGATGAACATCTTTTTCATATTTTCATTATATGGCCAATTTAATTTTTTTACGTACTAGCTGATACTGTACAGCATATGATACTATGCAGAGGTTCAAAGTAGAACAATATAGTAAGGTCTGATAATCAAAAATTAGTTACGGAGACACACTGGAAATTACACAAAAAATGCTCTACCTTCTCCCGCTCTCTCCTTATTTTTGAAACTACTGAACCTAAAATTTTAGGTTTAGTAGTTTCGGTTAGTAATATCTATATTGACTTTGAATGAATTCGTGATTTGGTATTTTTTTTCATGTCCTGTATAAAGGTCGAAGTATTTTATGGAAGTCTCTCTATTTGTTACAATAATGATAACAGCTAAATTATTTATTCTATGTTTTTAACAGTTTTTATTTTAAACGAATTATTAAGGAATAATTTTGTGTAATCATTTTTAACAAAATGAAACAATTTTTTTAATTTGATTATTATTAAATCTCACAAATTGTCAAAATATTTCTTCCTTATTTTCAATAATATTTAATAGGGTTTAGATGACATTACAAAGTTAATATTATTTTACAAGAATTGTTTGCAGGTCACAACAATATCGTACAAATATGATCTCATTCCTTCCATGAAAGCGACCTTACGACAAGAAAAAGTACGAATCCATTTGTATATAACCATTTTAATAAAAGCATAAGCCCTTTGACCCGCAGGAATTTTATAACCTTATCTATCCGATTACATAAAGGAAAAGCTACTTTTATGAATCTATATTAATGGAGTGTACATGATGGATTACATACTTATATAACTATGTAGTAGTACTTAGGATAGGCAATGGTTTGTACAACAGCTGTTTTGATCCATGACATTTATAAAAATTGATTATGTATTTAACTTATATAATTGAGGGTTCATTGATATCTATTTCTATTTTGGGATGAAGCTATGATTAAATTTTTAGAATTGAAAAGGACATAATTTTACCAAATTCCCTTGCGGCTACTTAACGGATACAATAATATCTTTCTTATTTTACCACTATTCACAATTGCGTAAGATATTGTATTCAGAAGAAGAAGAAAGCCATTAAACATGAACCTGAAAAAGAAAACTCGATGACTTATTTATAGTAGAGAGATGGCTGTAATTATTTCTTTAAACTCCGATAATGGGTCTCCCCAAATAATAAGCAATAATTTAGAGATAATAAAGAGCAGGGAAAGTTTTTGCCTATCCTTGTTTCTTGTAATGAGATTTGAGTATATGACTCAGAAATTTTAATGCATTGAATGCATAAAGGGTATCCTCCACCAACAAAAGCAAACGCTGAAAATTGGCAAGATTTTTTTTGTTGCTTGTTTTCAGTGACTTCAATGACCTATTGCTTATCAAATTCTCTTCCAGATTATCCCGATCAATGGTGCATCTTATGGCAAATAGAGCTGATATCTGAGCTATTTGAGGAAAATTATAATTTCCTATATATAGATAAGATAATCCTAAACGACCGATTGAAAATACTTCTTCTAATAACGTGAGTGTCATAATTCAATATTGTAATTACTAGCTTTAAGTTAATAACAAAGATTTTAAATATTAAAAGCAGACGACATATAAATACATGAGAACCCTAATCAAAGTACGAGCTTAATATTTAAGGGTGTAATTATATTATATGTCATCTGCCTAATATTGCAAATGTGTGGTTTATAGCGCAATCGTTTTCAAATAGCCATGTTACATTGGAAAGTTGTGTTGGAAATTTTTCATGTATTTTTTGTTCTCACCGATTATCAATAAGTCCGAGTTGAGGGAGGCTTTCAGGAATGACAGTTCTTTTATGTTTATATAATATATATATACATATATATATGTTTTTCTCTAAACTATGTTCCTCGGCTTATTGGTTGAAGTATAGTTGAAGAAATATGAGGATCTGGGGTTGTATAAATTGATCAAAACGAAGGCAATTTTCTTTACTAAATTATTACTTACTTCATTTTATATACTGGATTTACCAAAGTACCTGAAATGATCCGGCCCAATTTGTAACATGAAACTGGTTTAGTAGGTAATTTACTTAGTTCGAGTGTAAATACAACTCCAACTTTGAAGGTCCTGGATTGACATTGTTTGGAGGCCTGCCCATTTAATTAAACTTAACATAGACTTATTTAAGTTGTGGCTACTCGTTCATTATTTTAATTAAATACCGGTTTACTTTTTTCCGACTATAAAAAATGGATAACATATATGGAAAAAGCTAAATCTTTTTTAATGCACTTAGATATTCAATCTTTTATATACATAATAAAAAAAAATGACAACGAACATCGAACATAAAGAAGAAATAAAAAATTTATAAGATTATATTGAAAAATAAAAAGAAGAAAAACTGATTTTTCGGAGAAACTGGGAAAACAGAAACAACAATATTACATATTTTTAAAAATAAAATAATACAATATAGAAGTTATATCCCAAAATGTAAATAATTTTAATATTTTAAAGTTATTTAAAGAGTGACCTCTTGAATTTTTACGCTACGGATTCTGATATTTGACCATCACATTTTAATCATTTCTTAAATCACGTCAAACAAATTTTAAGGTTTTGTGAAAAATGCTTATATGTTTATATTTGGAAAAGAAAACACCCTAAATGTGTCACCGCAAGTGTCACACGGGTCTGACTTAGTCGATAAAATTGAATTCATTCCTTGACTATGTTCATCTATATTAATCCAAAAATTTTCACAAATATTACATGGAATTTTTAAGTCAATATTTTCAATACGAATATCCTCCAAATCCACACGACTGTTGTATAAACTTTTCTATTAACTAAGTTTAATTCACAAAAATTTCCTTCCAAAAACATTTAAAATCCTAGTTTCTGCTTTCGGCAAACTAAGAGATAGTTTTAAACTTCGAAAATAAAGTTTCTCCTGCGTATTGTCCCAAACCTATCATACATGTTCACAATATATTGACGTTATTGTATAAAATTTAATAATGTTGCAAATCAACGATTTGAACTTTATAAAATATAATTGATTTCATAGGAATAGGGTATCAGGCATAGAAAATAGTTTTTTTAATTTTTAAATGTTTATTTTAATGGCCAATTTCTTAACAATATCATTGCTATATTTGTATATTACTGAAAACCTAATTGAAAAGATTAAGAAAAATTTGCGCTATTCTCGACACAGACGAATAGACAGGCAATTCTTATAAAGACGTCCAGTGATTTCTAACTGCGTTATTTCCGCTTACTCTAGTACTTTTTCGATAATTCCAAAACTAATATAGTTGGATTCATTGCAACATCAATAATATTCATTTAAAAATACTCGTAAAAACCTATTGTCTGGAAGTTTTAGAATTGTTGAATAGTTTTATTTGGAAATGACAGAGAGAAATATTTTATATTTCGTAAACGGGGCTAGGAAATACGGTAAATATATATATATATAGATAAATAGTGTAAACGGAACCTAAATTTCAATTGAACCTTCCTTTTTAACGATACTCCGCAGAATGTATACGCCATTTTATTCTATCCTCATTTGTTATTAAGGGAAGGTACCTTGAAAATTGTAAAAAAGAAGATTTATTATAATTGAGATCTATATCTGAGAAACTTACTAGCAAGATTTCATGCTCGTAGGTCTGAAACTGTAGAAATGATAGTTTCAGACCTGTGATAGACAGACAAACCGACACATGAACATGATAATTATAAGGGTTGGGTGTTTGACTAGAGACCATAAATATGCAAATATTTAATGGAATACAATTAAAAAGAGTGTAATTATGTAGATATAAATATATATATGATTTATTCACATTCGATATATAAATGAAGAAAAACTAATCAAAAAGCCGTTTACTTTAAAACATACAACATGTACAAGGTGTGATACATAGCAACAAACCGACTTCACTATATCTTAGCAAACTGCAAATTAACTTGTAGAAGCAGAAACTAGCAACTAAGTTTCTTTAACATTCCCAGCGGGCTGTATACACAGTACCTTTCGCTTTGTGGGTTTAGTTCCGCGTTACCCGCCTTCTCGTTCTTAAATGAAAGATGTTACTTGATCATACTTGAATGGATCATGAATTCTATCTATCAATTGTAGAAAAGTTAAAATGTATCCTACATCCCATTTAGAGTACTCTGGATTGTAAAATGGTAGAAATATTTTATTAGAAGACATCTAGAATCGGATCGAAGTTTTCCAATTCCTATAGCAAACGATCACATGTTCTTGACACTTGAAATTAACATAACCTTTTTCATCAAGTTCAATAATTGGTGTTAAGTAAACTATGTTAAATTGTATCAAGAAATATTTGTCCTGCTTTGATTCTTTACTCGTCAACAAAAATATTTAGTTATAAAATTATTAAAATTCTTACTCCCCTGGTTCACCTCTCAATCTATCCATCTTTCACTGCATTTTGTTAAAAACTTCCATAGGAGTCAAGATATATTGGATTATTTCAACTAATTCGTAATCGTTTTGGTTTTACTATCTAAATATATTATTTCTAAAAGGTGTTTTTTGGTCGAGCGGCTCGATCTCTTTAACTACTGCACCAAAAAAAATAAAAAAAATACCCACTTAAAGCTTATGTTTTCTACTTTGGGCGAAAAATATAAAAAAATTCGAAAAAAATCTTTTTGTTAATAAAAAAATTAATTTTTATAACAATTTTGCATGAGCGCCATCTGTGGGCGACACATCAAATATCTTAGCCAAATTGTATACTTGGAATACGCTAGATGGCGATATAGTGCGAAGACTTTGCACGGGTCAGCTAGTTTATTCTTATATCCGTTGATACTATAAATAACCTACAGATATAGAAACCTACAAAGGTAGAAGTTCTCATGCTGCAGACTAGTTTATATTCCAGTGAGACACTATTTTTATATCCAGGCATGATGTGTTGCGCAATCTGCGCTTCCTTGCCCATTGTCTAAGAATATAAGAAACGAAAATGAATATAAAAGAATTAAAACATTGTCTAAGAATATATTAATTCGTGTTATATTTAAGAATCGATGTAAGTTTTTACCTTGTGAGTGAAATCTTGCGTTTTAGAGTTGTTAACTCAACAAATAATCCACAGTTAAATGAAACTACGTGATGTAGTATTATTTCTACTTTCTTCAAGTTCTTTACCTAGGTTTCGTTGACCTGGGTTTCGTTGTATTACAACATCGTCAGGTGGGATATTAGCAAAGAATATTCTTTGCTAATATCCTACCTGAAGATGTTGTAATACAACGAAACCTAGGTCGTGGTAAAGAACTTAAAGAAAATAGAAATAATACTACATCACATAATTACACTTAATTGTGAATAATGAATTTCTACAAAATTAAATTCAATATTTCAATAAAATAATATTAAAGAGTTCATGGATATCATGGAGATGTCCAATAAAATCAATACGTATATTATTGAAGTGATCCATTATCGTTAGACCTCTTGAAAAATACTCATCGATTTCTTTAAGATTGTTGAAAATTGTGTTTGAAAAATTATTGAAAATGCCCAACATTTTATTTGACATTTTGTAATTAAAAATAGTTTACCATCACTTACAGAAGAGAGAAGTGATTATTGGGTTGTGTAAGTACTTATAAATAAAATATCTACTTACATTCAAACTTTTTAATAAGTAATCACCTAATAAGAATTTCTCATAAAAATATAGAATACAAAAACATGAGTTCTTAGTTTTAACTTGTGCGTTATAGTATAATTCCGAACGTAAATAAATTTGCAAAATACTAAAACTGTTGTGGAATACACTAATACGTGTCAAACAGATACCTTTATTTCTCTCTCACGTGCATACGTACCCATTCACTTACACATATATGCAAACACAGGGGATTTATATTCGACTTGACACCGACTAAATTGACTTGATTTCACTATCAAAACAGAAAGGACTCAATTTCATAAGCGCATTTTTAAATTGACCGCGAACGAGTGACCGTCGAAGAAATTTAAATTTCTTCAAAATCTGACTGACATTCGGTCTTGGGAAAACCTGAGAAAACCTAATAAGTACGTGTTACCAAATTGATCTACTAGTCACTAAAAATTTGTGAGTGAACACCCCTAAATAATAAAAAATATATACACGGGTCAAATTAAGAACCCCTCCCCTTTCTTGAAGTCGGTTAGTGACGAAAAATCCTTCTAACTTAAAAAGCAGTATTTTGACCGCAATTTACTTGTAATGACAGGTATTTAAATCATTTCCTTTTGTTATATATATATATATATATATATATATATATATGTATATATATATATATATATATATATATATATATATATATATATATATATATATATATATATCAACTTGTCGAAATATTCATCCATCGTCCTAGTTCACTTCGTACATATCATGAAATGTGTGTTATCGTATAAAAAGATGCTTTTCAGATAGTTGATAGCTAAGTAAATTCTTAAAGCTCATATTACAAATTAAAATATAAATATAAGCAAGTTCATAGAAAACTATATAGGGTTTTTGTGATAATTCCTGCTATTCCGTGCGCTTCGGTAACCTTATATGTTTAAGTTGCTGGTTTATGTTACTACTCCAACTCAGAGTTTCAGTCTGTATGGCTCTGCTTTAATGTTTCATACGTACATTACGCATTAAAGTGCGACCAATTTTTGAAATAAAAAGAAAGAAGACAAAATTTGCTATTATTTATTTCGTAGATTTTGCCTTTCTTCGACTTCTGTCTAAAAGTCTGCGTTAATTTAATATTTCAATATTTAGTTTACCAATAAAACAGTGACAAAATTGCTTCCTGGAGGGTAAATTTGTTAATTTGTGTGTAATTTAGTTTGATTTGTACCGTTTAAAATACTATCTTCATTTCTTAACTACTCCTCTTTATTCAATAAATTCAAATAATTTACTTTTCCTGAACATACTGGAAGTGGTATCGTATTCCAACATTGCGTGATAATATAAAAGAACAACTTAACTAAATTTTTTTCTTCATTCGGACCTTATGTAATATAAAGGTATTAAATAAATGTTCTCTTTTGTTTTCAGATAGAGAACAAATTAAATAAACGTATTTAATGCTGGATACAAACATTACCAATACTAATATTTTGTGCAACAAATATGACTGCTGGCGTGCTTCAGGGCTACTGTAACAATAAGGACGTCAGCATCATCTTTTGCTTTTTATACCTTATGTTCACTTTGTTGAAATAACTAGAAAAAGCAATGGCGTGTTTATATTTAGGCATAAGAGTTGGAACATCATTAAAATTCGTTTTGTTTTACTCATTGGATTATTGTAAATATTTTCCTCGGAAATTGATTCTGATATTCTTTAAAAATAAAGATAATAAAGATTATATTTAAATTAAATTTTTTGAAAAATTTCTTAACCTAAAAATAAATGCATATTTTGAAGTCAGTTTAAATATTTAATTACAAAAATCAGCAGAACACCAGTTATTTAAACATTATAAAGACGTCTTACTCGAAAACCGTAAAATATAGAGAAACAAGTGAAACAAGTAACGTAACAAAGAAGGCTTTTTTTGCCATTTAGAATTGTTAGTAAAGATATACAACACAGCATGTTGTGTCGACTTTTGATATTATTTCTAGGTATTAGAATTAGATGAAGAAAGTATCCGCTTTTAGGGAATTATTCTTGGAACAGGGTTATTGTCACATAATAAGACTGAACTCTTCATACCACAGGTTAAATATAAAGTTTATTACACATAATAGTAACAAATACCACTTAAACGGATAAATACATATAAATACTTTGAAAGTTGACAGAGCTTACGTTAGTAATTAAAAGTTTATCTAGGAAATATGTCTTATAGGTAAACTTTGAAGTGGATCTACTCGTTATTTGTTAATTCACCTCAAGAATAAAGTAGATATTTACTTGTCCAAATTCAACATTTAATCTAATTAATTATTGCTCACAGTAGCCTAGTAAAGTTTTGTTAGCGAGCATTATTAATTGACTGCGACAAGGGAACGATCCTGAAACGATAAAGATGAGCCAGAAGTTTTCACTTAATGTTATGTCCTTGTCGCACAAATTGACCTGTCTAAGAGATAAATACCTCAAATGAAGATTGCTTACACGAAGAACCGTTTATTATACATTTTTTTATGCACAATTGAATTCATGCTTTGAATTTTATGGCTTCCTAAAGTTATGAATTCACCATGTTAAGGTTTTCTGAGGCACTCTGGGTCTTTTTTTTCAAATTTTGAGTATTCTTTATTTATTGGTAAGTCTCCTCAAATGTCATCTTTAGAAAGAAAATCTATCTTATGTTGAAAAGTTATACAAGGGAAAAAATTATTTGAAATATGCGAAGTTTTGTTTTTGGCTAAAAATCTGTCTTATCCATTATTGTCTACCATTCGTTTCACATTTTTCTCCTTAACTTAATGCAAACTAAAAAATTTCGAGCAAAAATTGTAATCGGTTATTTGCATATCGTCTGGCCTGCTTAAAACTTCGGTCAGATTTTCTTTTTGTGAGCAGATGTTTAGTCAACTTAATTGGAATGGCAGACAAAGAAATATCTGCACATGGATTCGGAATTCAGGAAAAAAAATTACTATATATATACACACACATATATATATATATATATATATACATATATATATATATATATATATATATATATATATATATATATATATATATATGTAAATGGTTCCTCAGAAACGGCTCGAACGATTTTGATGAAATATTGCGTAGATAATTATATTGAATAATTCCAAAGATGAGCCATGCCGGTTAATTATTTTAGAAATGGCAGCCATTTAAAATTTTCAAAATTAGTATGAACACTATTCTATGACTTAATAACTTTTGGATGGAAAAGAAAACGGGTGGAGAAGGGTAGGGTGGGAAAGGGAGGTGAAAGTGGAAGGGGCGGAGAAGGGGAAGGGGAAGGGGCGGAGAAGCGGAAGAGGAAGGGGAGGGGAAGTGGAAGGATAAAGGGAAGTGGTGTGTATGGATATGGGTAGGGGGAGGTATGCGGAAGAGAAAGGTGATGGTGAAGTGGAGGGTCGTAAGATGGGGACGGGGAGAGGAAGTGGAAGAGGAAGGTGAAGGGAAAGGAATGGGGAAGGGGAAGGGGACAGGGAAAATGTGGGAGAGGGAGTGAAGGGGTATGTAAAGATGGAGGGGAAGGGGGGGTTTAAGGTTAGGGGAGGGAAAGAGTAATGGGAAGTGGAAGTGAAGTGAAGGTGGAGTGGAAAGTGAAGGAAAAGGCGAAGGGAAAGTGGAAGGCGAACGGAAGGGTGAACGTGAACGCTAAGGCAAAGGTGAACGTGAACGCAAAGGCAAACGCAAAGGCGAACGCGAGGGCGAAAACGAAGGCGAACGCGAAGACGTACGCGAAGATAAATGCGAAAGCAAACGCGAACGCAAAGGCGAAAATGCGAAGGTGAATGCGAACGCGTAGGTAAACGGGAAGGCGAAACCGAAGGCCGAACCCGAAAACCAAGACAAAGGGGAAAGGGATGGGAAAGGGAAAATAAAATCTAATATTAAATCTAATACCATGAGACAAGCAATTTCACTTTCCTATGGGAAACTCGAAATACACCGAGCATCGCTCAGTCACCTGGTACTATATATATATATATATATATATATATATATATATATATATATATATATATATATATATGTATATATATATATATATATATATATATATATATATATAGATATATATATATATATAGATATATAATATATATATATATATATATATATATATATATATATATAGATATATATATATATATATATATATATATATATATCTATATATATATATATATATATATATATATATATATATATATACATATATATATATATATATATATATATATATATATATATATATATATA
This sequence comes from Druceiella hillmani, assembly GCA_039881145.1. NCBI lineage: Eukaryota > Metazoa > Arthropoda > Insecta > Lepidoptera > Hepialidae > Druceiella > Druceiella hillmani. Next base: position 2,545,036 of record JAYKKI010000127.1, read on the forward strand.
TATATGTATATATATATATATATATATATATATATATATATATATATAGATATATATATATATATATATATATATATATATATCTATATATATATATATATATATATATATATATATATATCTATATATATATATATATACATATATATATATATATATATATATATATATCACATTAGCCTCTATTAAATTCACATGTCTCATTGCATTAAATTCACGTGTTTCACATATATGTGTTACAGAACAAACCTGACTTTCGAATAAATTAAATTTTCCGTGTCACAAAAAATTATTATTTACCAAAACTTGCAAATTGATATAATAGACAATTCAAAGTGAAGGTTTATTGAAATGAAATTGAAAAAGTTTTTACAAAGTAATGTTAGATTCGTTATGCTAAAATGAATCAATTTAACCTAGGTTAAGTAAAGTTAATATAAAGGGAGTTTGACTTCACCCTGAAATGTGAGTTTTCGTAGCAGTGTACACTAGATTGATCTCACATTAATTACCGAATAGTTGATACTGTATCTTAATGTACTTTGGAAATACTATGTCCATCTAGAAAGAATTGATTCGGCCGGTTATTGGTTTAAGTTAGTCCAAAATTTTAGGACATAATTGTTTGTAAAATAGATCTACAACTACTACCGGTATAAAAATATTACTTAAAAGAATAATGCACTAAAGTTAATAAGTATAGAGTACCGAAAAATTTTGTGTTGGAAACAATTTAATGCAATATGATAAAATAATAAAAAATGGTGGTGTAATATACATAGTAGTTTGAAGAAGGTTTTGGAGAAGGTGGCTGAAAACTCTTATGGAAATAAGGAAAAATAAGAATGCATAAAAAATATTGGATTTACTGTCTACTTTGATATTAAAAATAATGTATTAACGTGAATCTTGTATAATACAAAATAATAGAAGCAAGTTACCGTGACCGAAATGAGATTATTCGGAATTTGTGCGTTACAATATTACAGATAGAAAAAAGGTATTATTTACTTATTTTTGTTAAATATGTGAACTGAAAAGTTTAACAATCAAGTAAACACAGACAATTATTAGGGTTACGTACTGAGAGAGCCACAGGTAAGCCAAATTATTAATATTTAAGTAAAAATATTTGTAAAATCGTAGCGAGTTATAGATAAAGAAGAGCGTTAACAGAAAACTGCGAGATTGAGCAACCTGAGCAAGATACGAGAAGGTAAGGACTGCGTAACCTGTCTTGGTAAATTGTATCATAAAGACACAAAAAGGAATAAAACCAGTTAAAACATTTGACTTTTGTCAAATTGTGCAACAAACCGATTATTTTCAGGGTTTATACTTCAAAATGAAAAAAAAACTGAACTCTCGTAAAATAAGTTTTTTTCTGTTTTAGGATTCGGTTTCCATAGCAATGATGAATCAATGACACACTTTCTATTTTTCGACCGTATAATAGTTATGTCATAATCGCTGCAACTGTATATATATATATATATATATATATATATATATATATATACATATATATATACATATATATATATATATATATATATATATATATATATATATATATGAGAAATTGTTAAATTACTTGGTCCAATTCCGAGAAAGATGTTAGATATTAAATTTATTGTGTTACGTGATGTAGTTTTATTTCTACTTTCTTTAAGTTCTTTACCACGACCTAGGTTTCGTTGTATTACAACATCTTCAGGTGGGCTATTAGCAAAGATATATGTAATAGCCCACCTGAAGATGTTGTAATACAACGAAACCTAGGTCGTGGTAAAGAACTTAAAGAAAATAGAAATAATACTACATCACGTAGTTTCATTTAATTGTGAACAATGAATTTCTACAAAATTAACGCCAAATATATTCAATATTTAAATTTATTTAATTTGGAACACAAGATTAACGTTGCATGATCCTATGGTCGTTTCAAAATCGACTCGTTTGTCGTTGTCATTTATCATTCTCTTATCGCGTGCTATATTAAAGTGTATGTGTCAGAACAGAGTGTCTGTATATAAAGTGTCTATGTAAGGTTTCTGTACATTTAGGAATGTATAATTATAATGCCTTAGCGTATTTCATTTTCTGATAAAGATTTTTTATATATTTCTATGCCTTCATTAATTCTTACCTTTGATCCATTTACATTGCTATAAAAACCTCAATAGGAGAAAACGGATGTTTTCAAGTAAATATACGGCACTGTAAACATATAATTCTATATTCAACGGAAATTTCTAGGAAAAGAAAACTGACCTGACTAACCAACTGAGGTTTTTTAAAGTAATTAATGGCTGTATATTTTAAGGATTATGAATAGAGGTAGCAGTTATGGTTTACATTAGTAGGTTCAGAATAGACAATTATTCAAATTTAGTAACTATGTAATGAACAATTAAACTTTGAAATATAGCACAGTCTTCACGGATACAGATTTCAAGTTCATGTTATATTTTGTCTCTGTGGATAAATTGAACTTAAAAACCTTTTCCATATTCAATAACAATATAAACAGCAGGTTTGTCAACTGTATTTGGTGTGTTTGACATATTATGGTACATGGTAGGCGTGTGTGTATATTTTAGTACGACACGAAATATCTCTATGATTCTTTTTTAGGATTGCATTTTTTAAAAATAACACTTCAATGTCTCAATTTATGGAATAAAAAACATGTGCAAATTAAACTCAATTTATGGAATAAAAACTCGTCCAAATTCTTTTTTGGTTTAATATGTTCTGCCATAACGTGGTATTATTTTTGACTCCATTAATTGATTAATCCGTAAGGAGTCACCATCTTTCCTTAATCCAATATTTATTTAGCCACATAAATTTTAATACTTTAGAACTATTCCACCTGGGCTGTCTCAGGGCTCCTCCTGGAATCCGTAACATCTCCCATGACGTGCCCCGTATCTACAGTCACAAAGCTTCCATCCAATAGATTTAAATACTGTTTCTACTCAATGAATCTGGTACCCCCATTTTCTCTAGAACACTTTTGGCAAACGCTCTAAACGCTTCAAAGATCGATCCACACTCAACCAAGTCTCGGTGCCTAAAGATATCTAATTCTAACATTTCCCGTGATTCTACTCTACTACTACACTGACGTGTGCTCTCAAATTTAGACTATACGCGCATCATCACTCACTGCTCACTGCAATTGAACAAAACGTAACTCACGTTCTGCCTATAGAAACAGCGGGAACACGCCGGGCTATGTCTCAGTAAAAATCAATATAAACTAGCACGGAAGACGCTATGCCCGTCAGAAAATCTGAAGTGTAATAATAGCTATTTAGCTAGTTTTTATTTAAACGCTCGGAAATATCGGGGAAGAATGTCTTGTGCTTTCCCCTTTAGAATTTTGAAGGTCCATCTTGATTGCCAGTAAGCAGTGATGATCTCCAAGATACGTCGTCTTCTGGTCAAAAGGGGTTCATTTTCAACCAATTCGAAGCTCAACAGACCCGCAGTGAAACTGCTACCTCCAGCTAAAATTAAATTAACCACTCGTTCTACAATCGCAAAGTCAGCAGATAGAAGACCCACCAAATCCAGAAAAGCCTCCGTTGAATAGATCCTACAAGCTTTGGTCAGAACCACAAGTGGCGCGCTCTGCAATCTAAGTACAACCCGCCTTTTTGTACCCTGACGCACTTCAGAATTGTCTACATAATGTGTAGACTCCAGTTTCTACTATCATTTTACTGGGTAGGTAGAGACGAATAAAGAGATGGTATATGAAGATAGTGCCCCATTTTTAAAAGGTAACTCGATGCATTTATTCATAAATAAATTGTACCGCAGTATTGAAATTAATTAAATAAGACGCTAGTTAAATTAGATTGATAACAGCAAACGTGTTTTGAATTTAGTATTTTATGGATTCTCCTGCAGGTTGCAAAATCAGATGACAGTCGCTTCGTATAACTTACCAAATAATTTGAGTTAAATAGAAAATCTCGATTAAAATGCGAGATAATGCTAGGTCAAAATAATTATTTTATATAATGTATAGGTACACAGGACATTAGGAGTAAATTAGGGAAGTCTTCAAATTATAACACATTAAAAAAATATCAATAATTTCCTCAGTACAAAATGTATAGATGCCATCCCTACCACTGCATCTCGACTTAATCGTGAACTTAGCCAGCTATAATGTTTTATTTATAAACAAAAACTGTTTCTGATCCTATATTTATGTAATTATTATAACGTTTTTTTTAACAATTTATTACTTTTCAGTATAGTTTCATTTAAAACCAATTTTATAGTTATGATGTGTTTAGGAAATAATTTATTTAATTTTTTTTTTGCGTCAATTGCGCATACTCTTCTAATATTACAGGAAATCGGCCCTTTTATTACTTGAATTTGTAGCTTAATAAGACAAATACATGAAATATATATTGAAATCGACGCAAATCTCATTGTAAGACTTTATATATTTATTTAGATTTTTGGCACAGTTTCACCGTTGTATGTATTAACATGAATAGATAAGTAGTTATTTTAGCAGACTTTTTTTTTTTTACTTTTTCTTTCCTACAGTACCAAATTAGGTTTTGCTTTAATGTTATTTAATTTCATGAAAGTTACTCCACTTCACGTGTGGTTAAGGTTTTCTCTGCCATTAGTTTAGAAGGTAAATTATACATTAACTAAAAAATTTTAAAGTTTTAATTTATTCTAACTTAAATTATAAAAATTATTTTATACTAATGAGATGGGTTTCATTTTAATTTATCTTAAATTATAGTTTCATAGTGATACGAGCATCCGTTATAATTTCATCACTTTCTTTCGTCCATCTACTTACGCACGTACAATTTTTACAGTTTTAGTTCTATGAGAATGGAAATTTGCCAATATATTCTATGTATGGAGATCCTTGTTAAAATATAATAACATATTAAAAAGGAAATTAATGCATTTTCCCATACAGGAAAAAGGAAGCGAAATCTTTGGTTCGCCTATATCACTAGATAGCTATTTAAATGTTGAGGTCGCCATCCATTGCCACTTTGAATTTTTCCATCCATTCCAGTATATTTGTGAAATATTAAGTTTTATAGTGACATGACTCCCCTCTAATTTTTCAGTTATGGGGTAAAAATCTGAAAGAAACGTCATTTAACCGAGTGTTTCCTCTAAATTTTAAACAGTCAAAATATTTAAGCATCCTAACTATGTAGCATACCTGTGGACTATTTAAGAAACTATTGCCTTCACAATTTATTAAACCTACTATTACCCACTATGCTTTAAAATAATGATATTTTCAAGGCGTCAGAACCATATAGGCTCCGTATTATCATGCGGAGCATTCAAGAAGTTAGAACAAAACTTTGAGGAGTTTATTTCATCAATTTACTTTTGTCGCTTGTCTGAATTTATGGGAACCCTTTAAGGATTCTAATACAGATCTTTCGTTGGATGGATTTCTGTGTTTTGACGAAACTAATTTATTATTGCAGTTTGAGCTTTAAACGCTGTTTTACTTCTGCTTAAAATCAACACATTTGAAAGGTTAAAAGACCAAAACTCAAGATGCGAATAATTACGTACATATATGCTTACTTTTTAAAAATATCCATATGTAATATCTCAAATTTGGTTCATGGAATGGGTCATAGAACATAGAACTATGGGTTAGGGTCATGGAACTATGTTTAATTCCAATAATATTAATAATAAATTTACTGCTTCAATGTTTCTTTTGAAGACAAAACATTTAAACAGAAACAAAAAATGGAATATTTTACGGCGTAGGTTTTTTTGATTAAATACAGGTTTTCTTTATTATTTTATTAACTTACGGGCGGCAACTTTTTCGTCAAATAAAGTAATTTATTTGTTAAATTAAATGAGACAATGTTTCGTTCGTTGTTAATGACAGGTATTTTGAAAAAAAATATTAACAGTGGGATGGAATTTCATTTACATGGACATGGAAAGACGATACCTTGTAATGTGATTTTATTGCACCTCCTTTAAGGAGGTATTTTAATTTATACACCTTTAATCCTAATTACTGTTATAATTTTGAGAGTCGCCTGGTTTGTTTGTTTATTTATATTGCTTTGATCCATGTCTATTAACGAGCTAGTAGTAATATTCGAATACTTATTGGATACTAAGCACGCCATTGACTCGTCTCATTATTAATATATATTACGTTTACTAATTTTCTCGTATGCAGAATACAAAGAAGTAAAACATTATAATTGTTAATACTAGCTTGCAAAAAATATAGGTAAATGTTAATAAGTGTCATAAATTGTAATTAGCGTGGAAACTAGTACGTCAGTAAAAAAAAGTAAGTAAGCTATGCTCTAACATAACAAGCAGCTCATTGGAGGTGTTATCTAGCTCTCGTCTCCCCACTATTCTAGTCCATATTTCTCCCCACTCCACCCCTTCTAATTTATTCTGTATCACTATATTTGTTTACTACACAAATATTTTCGATAAAATTTTGTATAAACATAACTTGTGTGTTGGAGATGCATTTATACCAAAACATAATTTACCTTTTGTGGTAACTGAAAGTAAGAAAAATTTATGTAAATTGGTGTAAATATAAAACATGACTTATTTTTCTTAGTAACTGAAAGTAAGAAGAATTGATGTAAATTGATGTAAATATAAAACATGACTTATTTTTCTTAGTAACTGAAAGTAAGAAGAATTGATGTAAATTGGTGTAAATATAAAACATGACTTATTTTTCTTAGTAACTGAAAGTAAGAAGAATTTATGTAAATTGGTGTAAATATAAAACATGACTTATTTTTCTTAGTAACTGAAAGTAAGAAGAATTGGTGTAAATTGGTGTAAGAGCGTGGACATGCTTATGTAATAACACATCGCGACAACATGTCACTACAATTTAATGCTGGGAACAAAACCCTTTAATTTTCACGCTATTCAATTTCTGTGCATCTCCAAATACTTGGCCATTTCCATTTTATCCAAATTTTTAAATGAAAATTTCTTTCAAAAACCACCATTTTTTACGCATATTTTTTTAATTTTCGTGTGGCAGAAAATAATAGTATCTGCATCAAATAAAATCTAAAATTATGACTTTTCATGTTAAGGATATTTCTGAACTAAATAAACGTCTCTAACTTAATATATTATGACGCTAAAGAACATTCTATCCTCGTAAATTTCGTTTAAATATATGACTTTTAATGCATAAAGTGTTACATTTTAATAATGTCATTTTTTTTAAGTTTACAGTGCCTCGTATCATCGAATTAATTCTTAAGTATAGTTAATTTAATAAAAGTATTTAATGTAGGAAAACGATTTTAGGTAATACAAAGTTAGAATGCAGAATGTGAAGTATTGAGTATTTGAACGGACACATTAATATTTATAATTATAATTTCTACTCATATTTCTTACCGACAATGTATTGTCCTGTTGCTTGTTTATTGGAAAGCCTTAAGTTAGACAATTATATTATGCAGTATTGAAAACCTAATAAAATATTGAAAAACAAATAATTGTTTGCGCCACCTTTTATAAAAATGAAACTTGCACTATAACGTCACATTTAAGATATTTAAAAAGTAGATAGTTTTGATATAGACGTCAAGTTGCATGCGTATACAATTATTTCGCAATGAATTTATTTATAAGCTCTTAATCAAGTAGAGAGTTTTACATGTCAATGGTTTGTAATATTTCTAAGTTATTTACTATAGAAATAGATAGTTTGAAAATAGACGTCAAGTTACATGCATATACAATTATTTCGCAATGCATTTAGTTATAAGCTCTTAATCAAGTAGAGAGTTTTACATGTCAATGGTTTGTAATATTTCTAAGTTATTTACTATAGAAATAGATAGTTTGAAAATAGATGTTAAGTCACATGCGCATACAATTATGTCGCGGTGGATTTAGTTATGAGCTTTTAATCAAGCCAAGAGTTTTATGGGTCAATGGTTTGTAACATTCATAAGTGGTTTACGATGGTTAAAAATTATTTTTGACCATACATATAAATTAATTCAAATTGATAATTGAATCTCGTCCAATAATGAAAAATGAGTTGTTGACTTTATTTTCCGCTATGATACATAGAACAGTTTACTCCAATGTAAGGTTACAAAAGATGTCTTATTGCAATTTGTAAATAATTTGATCGTCATCCACTGAGTTCATCCAATCTTGAATTACATAATGTAAAGTAACACACAATACACCCGACTTGTCAATATTTAATATCGATATATGGATGGTTCCAGGGGCACCCTATGTATTGAACAATCGCTGTACTCTAGTCGTAATTAGCGGTAATTATTTGAAAGAGGAGAAACGTGGTGGGAATTTGGGGGCGTATGTGACATCAACCAGTGCTTCCCTCATTTATTATGCCATGTTTGGAGCGCGTCATTACGTTCTCATTAAATTGTTTATTTAATTAAATTCACGTGGCTGAAGTGGTAGCAGCATATCGATGACACGAGTGTGCATGGAGTGGATAGCCAATCATAAATATTATATAATAAGTACATATAAGCTCCACAACAATCTTCGTATGGCAGCTAATGTAGAATCCATTTAATGATAAGCGTAAATTAATGTGATAAAGGTGAAAGCGTTTGTGCAAATAATAGATTTTAATTATGAATAATTTTTTATTCATATTTAAGATAACGGATAAGAATCACCATTGAATTTTACTGAAAATTATTCACCAAGCAAAGTTTTATGCACGAAGTACTATGGATGGCGCTATAATAGCCAAGATATTAGGAAGATGGAAAAATCCCTTTGTTAGAATATTTAAATTCAATTGGCAATTCTGAACACAAAATATCTCGATGGAAAGTATAGACGTTAAAACTTAAGGTAATAGTATATTGGGTTTATGTTGGGATCCGGAGTTTGAAGACGGTTTATTCGTGACAGATACCTGTAAAGTTTGTGTTTTTGTTTACCTGTTTGCATCGAGTCTTCACCTGAAACTCGGTGCCGTTACTCAGTCAAGGGAGTTTAAATTAACAACAACACGGACCAACAACTTGAGGCAGGTGATTCGATATAAGATGGTAATCCTAGCGGGGTGATTGTGAGCAAGAACCTATAAGTTTATGCTATAAAATTGAATATTGATGTTTAATTAGAATGCGGGAGAAAGAAAGCATAAGAAGGAAAAATTGAAATGATTCACCAACGCAAATATAACTGGTATGTTAATAGCAATATAATAAAATAAAAGTGTTACTAACGCGTGCATAAAAATAATTAAGCGAAAAGTACATCGGAACAAGTACGAGTATGAATAAGGAGCATTGCGTTTCGTTTTGTTTGATGGGTCGTAATGCAAATGGTACGAATTACAGCAGTATTTTTAATGCAGGTCAAAAGAAAGAGGTCAGGCAAATGACGATCAAAAAGAAATTGAGGCTTGGATGGGGCAAACCAGTCACGAGAATATTTTATTTGTGGCAATTTAGTTATTGAATTTTTTTATTAAATTCATGCATCCCAATGGGATTTTAATCTCTCCTTAATTCAGATTAATATATTCCTCAAGAATCTGTCGTGAATAATAATTAATATGAAGAGCAAATATTAGATTTCTTTCTGGGAATATTTAAATACGATAATGTTAAAATATATAGCAAATATGAATTAAGCCAATACTCGGAAGAACAAAAAATATGTTCAGCAATTTTTATAAATTCTAGATTTAAATAGTAAAAAAAATCTCGGTGATTACATGAAATGAAGCGAAGAACTGATAAATTTTATAATTTCTCCTTATATTGTTGTTTAGGTTGGTAACTAAACATATTTTGTTTTAAATCTTTTGGCCCAAAATTATGAAAACTACGCGTATTTTCGTGTAATGCAGGATGATGTAAGGCTACATTTGTTTATTTTTAAGTAAAGAGTGTTCCAGGTCACAATATTTGAACACTTGCGACAGTATATTGTTACATGCGCGCTTTAGGTTTTCAGTTTCTTCATTTATAATCATATAGAGTCTATTCTAAATAAGATTAATAGAGAATATATAGTTTATAAGTACCTAGCATAAATTGTTCTTATGTTTGTGTTTATGTTGGTAACTAAAATATTTTAAATTAAAATTTTGGCCCAAACGTTATGAAAACTATTCTTATTTTCGTGTAATTTAGGATGATGTGAGGCTACATTCGTTTATTTCTAAAAAAAGAGTGTTCTAGTTCCCAATATTTGAGCACTCACGATAGAATATTTTTACATGCGCGCTCTAGGCGTATATTTTCTTTATCTATAATTATTTAGAATCTATTCTAAATAAGATTAATGAATATTTGGGCTATTATTAATTAATATAAATTAATATACATTCTTCTTATGTTGATGTTTATGTTGGTAATTAAAAATATTTTGAATTTAAATCTTTTGGCCCAAATGTTACGAAAACTACACTTATTTTCGTGTAATTTAGGATGATGTAAAGCTACATTTGTTTATTTCTAAATAAAGAGTATTCCAGTTCACAATATTTGAGCACTTACGACGGCATATTGTTACATGTGCGCTGTAGGTGTTCATTTTCTTTATTTATAATTATTTTGAATCGGTTTTAAATTAGATTAATGAAAAATATGTGAATGATGTGAGGCTACATTTATTTATTTCTAAATAAACCATATTCTAGGTCCCAATATTTGAGCACTTACGACAATATATTGTTACATGCGCGCTCAAGGTGTTCATTTTTTTATTTATGGTTATTTAGAATCTTTTCAAAATAATATTAACGAAGAATATGTAGGCTATAATAAATTCATAAAAAATACCTGCTATTGCATACATTTGGCTTTAATTTTGTAGAAATCTAGTATTCGCAATTAAATGAAGCTATGTGATGTAAAATTATTTCTACTTTATTTAAATTCTCTTAATTCTTTAATCATTGCTAATTGCCCACCCGAAGATGTTTTACTACAACGAAATCCAGGTCGTGGTAAAGTATTTATATAAAATAGAATTAGTACTACGTCACGTGATTTCATGTAGTTGTGAAAGTTACATTCTTTCAACTTTTACCCGCGGATTATCCTTTGTGAATATTTGCTGAAAAACATGCAAGTTTGAGCCTTTGTAAGACACAAGTTTGATTTAATATGCGCGTTTCGATATCAACTGATATACTAAAATACTAAATTTGAAATATAGGGTAAAACTTTTGAACTTAGGTCTACTTGAATTTTATTATTTCCTGTTTAAAAAAGTAATACGGTTCTGTATAATATATTTATATATTATCGTAGGTCTAAGTGTTTAGGTGTCACACTCTTCACAGCATTTATGAGATTATGCATTTGAACTACACAAGAGTTTAACTTGAACTGATTTACGCCATCGATGATAAATATTCAGCACTAAATTAATATGCGCTTCTAACGACAAACGTCGAGCATTAGAATGATACGGGTTTTTGATGATAAATATCCAGCAGTAAGTTGATACGTCCTGTTGATGATAAATATTCAGAAATAAAATGATAAAGGTTGTTGTTGATGAATGTCCCGTAATAGACTGATTTGGACTATTGATTATAACTATCCAGCAATGAAATGATACATTACGTTGATGTTAAATATCCAGTGGTAAACTGACACGGTTTGTTCATGATTACATAGAAACCAAATCTAGTATGTATTACTTCGCTATGTGATCTACAATAAAATTTTAGTTGCTATTTCGTGTTTAGTTATTATTAGGCGATATATAGTCAAATAATATAAAGTGTTGACTTTAGAGTATTAGAAGGAAAGGTTTTATCCTGTAGGTTCACATTTGGAAATATTTCTTGCAAAATGTATATTTATAAATACATAACCATATAAGTACACAAATTGAAAGATATAAAAAGAGAGCTTTCCTAAAACCAATGTAATTTATTCAATTTTAATTGTATTATTCACAAGGGAATTTTTATACAAATATTTAGTGTGTTTAAAATTATACAAAATTTTAATGTGTGAAAACTCTTTACTATTTTATATACTTAAATTTCATGTAATACATAATCTCTCTCCTTCAGCGATTCGGCAATGAAAAATAGCACGAATCCATTTATACTTATGCATTTAAATAAAAAGCGGATTTTATAATAGTATTTTTATTATATAAATAGAAATATATGCAGAATATTTTTAGCCTCTCGATATATATTTTAAAAGTATTTGTTCCTGATAAAACAAATATTTTTGATCGCATTAAATTGAAAATATAAATCTTTTTACTTTATGTGGAAATGTCTAACCTAATGATGTGATGATTGTGCTGTTGAAATGATAAAATGTCCTAGGACCCAGGTGAGTCCCAATCATCTAACCTTAAGTAGTCGTCCAATTTTTTTCACAAAATTATTTATTTTAAAAGATTTGCCGTTGGTTTTTATTGCCAATGTCATCACAAAGTTCATGTAACTTAACTTCCCTACACAATCGAAACAAACACTGTTATCCATGTTATCTGTACTAATATTAAAATTTTCGATGTAGAATCGATAAAACAAAGTCTTAGTAGTTATCTATCTACTACATTTTTTTTTAATATTGTGAAAGTTTGTAAAATAATTAAAAACATTATTAAGAAAAAAAATTAACCAATCAACTTCTCTTCAAATTAAAATCAATAAAAAAATCAGTATCGCCTTTTAAGAAGTGTTTGTGCAAATGAAAATATTAATGTCGAACTTGATTTTCAGATAGCTTGTTCTAAAAGTTTACAAGGATTCCCACAGTGCATCATTACGCTACTTGCCTAAAATATATTGGTTGTCTTGTAGCCAATTGGCACAATACTTTCCAACGATATCGGGAGAATTTATTAATTTTATTATTTACTAAATAAATTTACTAAATATAAAATCTAATTCTTCAGGATAGACTAAATATTTATGGATAATTCCTGAAAAACTTCTTCAATTTTCTTAAATGAAATAATTATTAATATATATTTGTTTCTTTATGGCCTGAATTATTTTTTTAGCAAGCTGTCATCTATAATGCCTACTTGCGAATATATTCCAATAGATTAACCTTATTGACTACATCTGCGATCCAATTAACAATGTTTCATAACGTCCTTTCCACATGATATAGAATACAGAACCTCCATTTACCGTACGTATCTAACCAAACTATATCAAAAAATTGTTTTTTCATATTTTTAATTCCACTAAAAGCGCTTGGATGACTCTGAAAGTGCTATAGTTGCCACTGTATTATGTAAATCTAATTGTATATCAGTGGCATAATTGTGTAATCACTGCATCGTTTGAACTGAAGTTTGGAAAAAAAATATATGTCTTTGATTTTCAAATTCAAAAAATTCTAAAACAACTGTCTTAATATTCTTGCTTTTTATAAAATTTTCTTGCAAAAATAAATATGTACATCTTTCAATTTGCACTTACACTAATTTAGGAAAAATTTTGTGATGTCTATTCCTAAATTATTTTTTCGTTTACTCAATTGAGTAATAAGAAAATTTATCTAACAAAAAATAAAGGAAAAATTATCTTTGCGGTTTCTTTAATTGTGGATATAGAATAGTAATAATTTTTATTGTAGTGATTGATTTTTTGAGTGTCACAGAAACCGTTAATCTGATAAAACGTTTAAAATTGAAAGCTAATAATGATAAATATATAAACTATATAGCATACAATGATATATTAAAAAACGTAAATGTTATATGAGCGAAAAATTTACACGAGACGAAATTAAAGCATTATCCAATATTTATTGATATTGATATATATGTAGCTATAAATAAGACAAAATTGTGTAAATTTCTCTTTCTTGGAATAAACGAAATTTCCGGTACGTGAACAAATACTGTTACAAAACTATTGTGAATTTATTAAAGGATGTGATTATTTGGATGTTTCATAAAAAATGTTTCAGCAGAAATAAAATTCAAAATCCTTCCATTTGGTAATAAATAAATTGGTAATTGATAATGACTGCTCGTTCTAGTTATGAAGATTAAATTTTATGGCTAGAAAAGTCTATTCTATAAGTATATTCTGTTGAATATGTATTTATAACATCGACTCAATATTCGGTTAATATATTTACTATACGAAAATAATATTAGCACTTTTTAATGAAAATAGAAGGCTTTAGTCGGTTCGTAATCTCAACTAAAATGAAACTAATTTATTGAGATGATTTACGAAAAAGGACAACTTATTTGTTTAGAAGAACAAAAAAAAAGTTTTCACCTTTTACAATATTATGTACAGATTTTGATAAAAGTAAATAAAGATTATGAGTATGGTAGTATACAAACATTTCTTAAAGATGTAAACATATGACAGGATACAAACATCTTGTACTTTCCCTGAACGCTATTGAACTCCGGTGACATAAACGAAGTACCGTCATAACATTGCGCTACTAATTTATTGCTAATTGACAACACATATTTTCTTAATACTTGCGCTCTTCGCTTGCAACTAACGTTTATAAATCTAAAAAATATTCTTCAATACCAATATTTGACACGTATAACTCACAACTTAAGGACGTTGTGAGTTGTTCCCTCTTACTAATATCTGTCGATTTATCTATCATCATTGCAATAAATTTAGTCTGAGCAAATCTTAAATTTATTTGGCCAAGAAGAAGAAATTAAAGTATTTTTATTTAAGTTTATCCAGCTAGTTCTGGAAAAGGCGTTAGAGAAGTAATAGCCTGAAAATATATTCAATTATTGAGTTATATAACCTCAAATAAAATGAACTCTCTGTGAAATTAGCCCGATTTAAAAACTTAAATTGTGATCACGAAAAGCTAACTCTTGCTTGCCTAAAAATAAGAAGTATCTTTTTAAAATATTTCTATTCGCCCCATTATTGTGTTCCTGATTTGCAAGAGTCAGTTGACCGTCAATATGTTTATATTGACGGTTTTCACCGTCAATATGTTTATATTGACGGTTTTGACCGTCAATATGTTTATATTTAAAGATAAATAGAAAAAAAAATAGTAGTCTTATCAGGCACGTTAAATGCTTTTAAAAATGAACTTATTCTTAGCACATTTATTAATTTACTTAGATAGTCAAAGTCACCTATACCTTATCCCTTTTACTCAATTCAGTTCCGAATAATAAACAAGGCCAGCAAAATATTTTATTTAAAATACAACTCCCTATTAACTAGAAATACTTTAGCATAATTTGCTATGAAAATATCGAACGCTATGTTTATTAAGAATATTTAGTTTCAAAATTCGCTTTAGCCTTCCATTTTTAATTATAATATATTTTCAATTAAAGATGAAATTAAAAAATTCACCTGAATAACTCAGTTTACTCCCTTTTAACTATACGCTCCGAAAACGAAAAATAATAAACTAATGAATAATTCCAAATAGAAAAGAAGTAATAAAATAATTAATTTGATGAAATAATTCCACTGACGGAAAGTAGCTGGTGTATTTATATAACGTGAAACTAATTATTGTTACAAAAAGTAATTTTCGTTACAGTTTACTTTCTTTGGTCTCAGTGACAACTCGAGTAATTATAATATAATTTAGATTGTGTGTACATGTGACTTGTTTTATGTCAATTCAAGTACAGTCTATAATACTATATATAAACAGAATATAAGCCAGTAATGGTAGGTTTCAGTTATCTTTAATAATGTAATTCATTTCAATTTTTATAGAAAACTTGCAGCGAAAAGTTACCTATAATTTCATATTTAATGAAATAGAAATTAAGTTTACATTTAACCTAAAAGCGTACATACTAGTAGCGTTATGTTTGTGAGTGTGGACTACAAACTAAAGTGCAGTTTTGTTGGAGTACCATAAACAAATTTATTGAAATATTTGCAAATATATGATGCATATTCAGGGCAAGCTACTTGTAATTGCTTATTTAATGCGGTTTGAAAACGCTGTAAGTATTATCAGTGTATAGATTAAAAATAAAGTTTAGAATATTGTTTTTCCAATAAATGGTGGAAATTTTTTTAAACAAAAGTTGCTTCATCTTGGTGCATCAATTGGGTACTTTTGTTCTAAAATAAATTTAAAGTGACTTTTTAAAACATAGAACCACTATCATTTTGGAATTATATATCAATTTAAACCAGGTTTTCCTCTAAGCCATGTTGACTTCCCAAGAAAAAGAAATCTGTTTCAACAGCCTCCGTGGGTTTCGTCATCCGAAACATTCAGAAATAGCTGTGTGTCATTTTGCCTTTTTAATTATCGAGAAGAAAATGAGTGAAAACAGTGTTTTCTGCAATTGTAGATTTTAGTTTAGAAAAACTAATAAAAATTAAATGTGCTTCTTTTGCTAGTAATTAGAAAACATTCTGTTTTTAAAAATTAGAGGTCTTTCTTTGCGTCTACAATATCTTTCAGTCGCTAACTAATATCTGCTCCATAACAAACTGACTCAAAACTTTATTCCATATATAAATTTTGTTAACGTCTGAAAAAAAACGCAAATCGCAAGAAATGTACACTGAGCATAGTCTAATTTTCCAATGTCTATTGGTCGTACGAGTAACTCATAAGCACCATTGAGTGTAAACTTTTCATTTCACAAAAGTTTGCAACTAATTTGAAAAATTTGCTGGAAATGTTAGCATGTTCATCCAATAAACATTACTTTGCGGTTTACTTTTTGTTACATAAGAGTATCGGTCTATTGCGAGAGCAAGAAAGGCTGTTTAAATATGCTGATAAAATAGCACTTTTGACCAACAAATCTTTAGCAATTTGAACTAATTATATTCTATAATATTTATTTACATGTTTATTTTCTGTGACGCTTGAAGGTTTTTAAGTTAATTAAGATATTTCGAAACGACGGTTTTTTCGGATATTCTATTTCTGTCCGTATTAATTAGGGCTGGGGTATCATCATTTCAGCGGGATAAATTTTGTAAAAATTTATCTATTCATTTATTTTCAATGAGAGGTTACTTGGACATCAATAGTAGAAGGATGGAATGATCAAATTTAACAAAGGTTAATTTAATACTTTTAAATAAATTTCATTAAAAAGTGTCCAATATTTTCATTTTTATATTTATAATAGTTTGTATTAGCCAAAACTTGAAATTACAATTTTGTTAAGGAATATATTTAAGATAATATAAGTTATCTGTTTCAGTGCAGAAGATACTGACTCCAGACATTAATCGAGACGTAGAATATAGCGAGCAACCTGCAGCTTAACGCGAGAAAATATGCTTGTTATGCTGTATATGCTGAAATACTTTTATTAAATAAGAACATTCTATTTAAACTTACATTGGCTTAATGATATCGTCACCTTATATTTAAATGTGGCCTAAACTTTATATAGTTTCTTATTGCATCATATAAGAAATTATAAAATATGATCAAAACAGAATCTATCAATTTCGATGAACCAATCACCTCCAAGTGATATTAAGTATACCAAAAACGTTAATGTGACATTTATTAATACAATGTAATTACATATTTTGCTTTTATTTTTAATTATTTTAAGATTAATTACGTAACTAGAAGTGGTCATGTGGTCAATATTCTAAATGAAATATAATTTTAAAATCTGTCACTGAAATTTCAATTAAGGCAAAAAGGACCAATTTGGGAGCCTCAAATTGGTTGAATATACACATGTATTTTTAAAATGATTACGCGGTGACCAAACAAGCCAATGGAATAAAATCGGATTTCATTTGTTTCTTAAATAATTATAATTAAAACTTGTGCTTATGCATTATTTAACGTATTTATATAATTTGTAATAATACCTTTTAATAAAATTAACAGATATCGAAATAAAATGTTATCAATTATAAATCGAAATAAATATAAATCGAAAATCGAAAATATGAAAGTCATTAATTCTGCTCTTATTTTTTTTAATTTGCGCTCATCTAAGTTGATACCTATTGCAGTTATGACACCGATACCTTCAACTGGATAGGGATTTTCGTCTATCTGTAGTACAGTTGTATCAGGACTATCAATTTTACGGTTACACAAATAATAGTTTTGCAGCGATAATTGTAATAATTTTCATCATCAAATGATCGTTTAATCTAGGTGTAATTTCAAAAGGCGCGTGGATCCAAGGAAAATTCTATGCATTATATTGGTCTATTAGATTTCGGCACTACAAAACCATGAAAGAATAGTACACTTGTAAAATAATTCATATATCACCATCTGTACTTATACTGTGTAACTTCATTCACTTATTCTGCATAATTAGCTGGTCTATCACAAAAGCTTATTTCAGAAACCGATTAACTCCAAAACTTAAATATTAGCGTAGTGATTCACCCACAAAACTTTTAATACTTAACAAAGTAATCAAGTGTTGAAAACATTCGCATCGTTTTGTTCAGAATCTGTTTGATGTGGTAACTGGATAGGATAAATCTATAAAATACCCCGCGATTTATACAAAAAATGTAAGTGTAAAATCAATTTCAAAAATGTAAATTATTTTAATGTAAATTTGAATATTCTCGAAGTGGCAGTTTACAAGAACTAATGCGAAAGTATTTTCTTCCCTTTATTTTTATTGCAGACATTTAACTTTAAAAACCAATATTAAATCATGGAACTTGGATAGAACAGTTTTGGCCATACACTTGAAATAAATGTATATTTTTAAAAATGGGCTTTTGGATATTGTCAAAGCGTAATATTTCTTTTTCAATACACTGTTTTTTGCCATTATTTGTCTTTAAGATATAAACAGTGTAGGTTATTGAAATTTCTTTAAATTTCACGTTTTAGACTAACGCCTACCATTGGTTTCATCTTATTATATATACACTACGACAAGTTTTCATGAAAAATAACAACCAGGCGCAAAATAAAGGATAATAAAAGATTATAGGAAATCATGGTTAAAATTTAAACCAAGTGGGGTGAAGGTCTGCGTATTGTATATGACATCGTCTTTTGGCATGGTGATAAAGACATTTATGAGAATATGGAAGAAGTAACACAATTTTTTTTAAATTTCGTAAGCCGCGTGGGATACCAAATGAAAAAAAAAAGATCACAATTTTTTGCAAAAAATATAAGGTAATTTTAAAGATATTATTGAAAATAACCACAAGATATATTGGCCGGCTATAGGAAAAAATAAATAGGAACGATTTTTAGAATCTTCACATAATGACTTCTCTATGAAATGTTTTTCCCTAGAAGTATTTATGTATTATGCTTGAATAGTATTTATGTATTATGTTAATGCAACAAATGATAGTGCATTTTACTATTTTTGTAAGTCAAAAGGCAATTTTTTATAAATAAAGCGTAGTATGTAACACGTCAAAGTACGAATATTATACTTACGGCGGGGTAACAATCGACATGTGTATTCAAACGAATGTATTCAAAATGTTTACACAAGGTCACGCGTACACATTTCGTATGGCGTTTCCTCTTTATTCTATACTCCTTGATTTACTATTTCGAGATTTACTCGCACAATATACCTAAACATCACGTTCTAAATAATTACTTTATTTCGCAGCTGGTATCACATTAAAATTTATTGATCTGGATAAATTTTAACTTAGTTAAATGTCCGACAAATTAAATTCAAGCAGGCAATATTGTATTTCTAATAAAATTTACATGTGTAATTTAAACCAATGTTTGGACAAGTGTTACCTCTAAAGTAAATCATGCCTTGCATACTTCATTATATTAGGCAAAATTAGGTATTTATTCCACTAGACTTATGATAAATACACTAATTTAACTTCAACAAGGTAAAGAATGACAGTGAAAGTGCTAGACTTGCCTGTTTTTAATACTTGTTTATTCAGAAATGGATTTTTATCCAGAATTTTTGGATATTGTCTGAAAATAGAAGTAATAATGCCAAAAAGGGTGAAAGTTTCCGTTTTTTTTTCAGCTATTTTGTGACTACATTTATTTTGATAAACATCGTATCCAGTCGCCTGAAATTTCTAGACAATGTTCCAAATAATTTTTGGGTTTTTGTTTATACTCTACGAGCTGAAAGTAAAAAATAGACCGTTAACGGCATGCTTACAAAAATACAAGTGTCCTTTGGCCATGTAAATCGACGCGAAAAAGAAAAAGTGATTCGTAATGGGAAAAATAATGGAAAAGAGCCCAAGAGACCGTTTTTCGGTTAGACCAGTGGAAAGGAAAGATAAAATCATGTGAGTTGACAACTTCAAGTAAACACGACCCGTACCCATGAGGAGACCAACTTATAAGACGATATTATGATGCAATTCAATATGACCTTAAATATAACATTAATAAGTATATATTTTACTCCCATTAAGCTATTTAAGTTATGGATTAAATCTTGTACCAAAATCTACATAATTTTGAATAATATAGGTGTGAAATTTTCCCACACGCTTAGCCTCTTTCATTACTCTTATTCTAAAATGAATGTTTAAATATTTTTATAAAGTGGTCAGGTGAGTATGTTCCAGTTTACTCTATAAATAGTATATAGAAGTGGAAACATTTTTTAATCAGATTATTAAATCTCTATTATGAACGACATGAAATTCGGAATATTAAACTACCTTTTGGGAGATATATATGATCCTAGACTGTAAGAGATGAAGGGTTCATTAATGTCCTCCAAAAAATTACAATTTTAAAACTTAATAAGATTGAATATTATAAACAATGGTGATGACTCACAGAATAACTGTATTATCGTAATTTACGAACACTGAAATATAATTTATTTCTAAGACTCCATCTTAAATACAATAAGTTATTGTGAAATAGTTCGTAATAGTGGATGTACCTTCAAAAAAATGATTTAGGCTACAGGCAAAAAGAAAATATTTCATTGTACGATATCAAATAAACAATAACGAATAAAATAAGCTGAAAATAATTTTTCTCCTCGTATTACCAGATATCCATGAAAAATTGATTTCCACGAGAATGAAGTGAATAAAATTAGCCTAGCTCTAGTCGTTTTGTAAGGTTCAAACTAAATAAGGTATCATAACCTGAAATACCTTTTTAAAGTTATAATATAAATATTTGGATAATGCTACTTGACGCCAACGGTCCAACATGTGCCATATCGAGTATTGAAAGATCAATTATGAAACAAAATTCATTGTTTGCATATAAAAATTAATATCATCTTCGTTGTTAACTGGCATACACTTTAAATTAATTTGGAACCATCCATATATTTTATATTACGCAGCGCCAACCGCTATCAAATTTCAGAAACTTTTGCATAATTTTATTAAGGCGCAGGATATTAACTTATGTAATGTTTCTTGGACAGTTTTAATACAAAGTTTAAACTATAACGTATAGCTCGGCATAATGCAATATGTACTGTGTATTGGTTATTTTATTAGAGTGCTCTGATTATTTAACTTTATCGGCGTACTGTACTTTTGTCGCGATGATTATTTTAAAATATTTTTTCTTGGCATTATTTTTTATAGTGTGTACCTTTGATATGCTTGAAACATGTTCTTCTAGATAAATTACGTGTCAATGGATTGAAAAAAGTCACACTCGAATATTCATTTTTATGAATAGAGCAATAGAAATTACAAGAAAACGATAAAATAATTTTTAACGGTTTTTCCTTCAGCAATTTTAATCATTTTCCTTTAATTTCGTAGGTACCTCGACTGAAAATTTTAAGATAGAATTTTAGGACGTAGACATTATTATTATCGGTCGTCCAAAAGTTCTTCCCTAATGGACCACTTTGAAGAAATCTTTTTTTTTTTACAAATAGCTTGTTACTTAAAATGAGCGTCTATTGAACTGACATTCTTTACTGATAATTCAAATATATCCCTTTTTGATGGATATTCATATACGGACATCGATCAGACTTTTGTGGCGGGTACATAAAGTGAAATTTACAACTACCCCAATGAGTTTGTGAGAGTTTATTACACCTCCGTTTTCCCCAAATATTAGAATGTATGCTTAAAAATAGAATTTCAGGTTCATTTGTTGTATGAAGCGAACGAGCTTCGGCTACTCAAAGATTAGGATATTTTTTAAAAACTTGCTTTACTGTTTGAGATAATCGAAATAACATTGGTTCATTTCAAATACATCAAAAGGATTTTTTCTATTGAGCAGTAGCTAGTAATTGCCCACGATCATCTAACATATATCTAGTTATTTCGTGTGTTTTTTTTATAAAATATAGGTCCCATGTCACAGAGGAAAAAACGGGGATCTCTGACTATACCATTTTGGTTAATATACTTATTTAATGATATATGTATATAATTATTACCATTTTGAAGTTACTATTCTAACAGACATTTTAATCTGATTTAAATTTTTGTTTTTAATTTGGTTGAAGTTTGCTAAAATTAAGCAAAATATGCTGAAGATGACAAGAAATAATTTTGACCAAATCGCGTGTTGCTTCAGATTCGTAGCATAAATATCTAACAAAGTTTGAATTTTTCATGTTATAAACTATACTGTTATAATTAGAGTATCATCTATGATAATCGAAATATGTCAAGTTAGGCGGAATCGGTCACTCACTGTGACTCAACAAAGTGAAAATATCTTTATGTTGTTTTTTCTCTCAACATCCTTATATAGCTTTAGTCCAGGTTTTTTCGGCCTTTCCATGATAAATTTCTGCTTTTTTAAAAAGGTGATTTTTTGTTTCTTCAAATTCTACTATAATGAGATTTATAGTATTTTCCATACAAATAACATATTGAATTATTAACGCTTATATCAAAGTCTCGTTTAAAAATGTTTTTCAAATACTGGATTTAATAGATAACTGGGCACTTTTCCTTATAAATATTAAATATTTTTTTAAGAAAAAATGAATAGCCAGGTCATATTTTCTTAATAAAACATTTAGAAGAATGATTTTCCTCCGCAGAAAAACTATCAATAGGAAACTTGACCGATTCTATATAACATCGTTTATTTTATGAGAACTGTTCAGTGGTAACCACTTTGGTTATTAATAGATTCGTTTAATTTTATTTGATTGACTAATAATTGAAAACGCCAAGGAGAAATATTCGACAAATTATGCAAACACTAGTGGCATATTTGGATTCTGACATTTTTGATTATCGATAGATGCTATATCACACAATATCTTATTGAGTTCTCTTTAACAATTCATCTTTTTAAGTTCCAGTATTTAAAAAAATATTCTAAAAATAAATTTTAAAGCGTCTTAGGTGGAAAAATAACTTAGTGTAAACTTGAAATATTCATTTTAGATTACTTTTTGTTTCATATCAATGCCAAATTTCTCAGATATTCCTTTCCAGAAATCAACGCTATTTGAAAAACACTATTCTTCAAAATATATTCGTTTTTTGACATACAATATTCAAAACTTTGGTGATGATAATAAGGACTATATTTACATTAAAGTGAACATTTACCAAAGTATCTAAAGAGAAAGAGAATACGTATCAAGCAATAAAAACAGTGCTCGTTTTGAACTATAAAATGACTGCAACCGTAACTCATTCTTTAGTCCTGTTTGTACCACAAATTTTAGGATATCGATAAATCTCCAGGCGTTCTCTCAGCTTAAACAGTAAAATAATATTTCTTCTCTGGGACTAGATAATAAAAAAATATGTGAAGGGATTTTGTTAATTCAGGATATGCAACAAAGTGAGTGAACCAGCAAGTATTCATAGAAAATTTAAATAGTTTCAGATATTCTTTTTATAATTTAGACCATTATTTTCGTGACAGTTTTCAAATCATTGTGCACGTCGTGGATATATGCTCACATATAACATCAAGTTTAAATAGAATTTATTTTGGACACATATTTATTATAATGTAAAAATTATATTAAAACGTCAATACAATAATATGATGGGTAATGTTTTTCTAAAATTAAGCAACAAAGAAAATAACCTCTGAATTTTTTGATCTTCAGATTGTATCAATATAGTAAAAAATATTCAATCTGACACAGTGTCAGTGGATTTTTGTCGTATTCGAATATACATTAATTATATTATTCGGTAGTATAGTAACATGGTTACTATAGCGATCACAGTCCACTTTAAAAAAAAAAAAAATAAATATATATATATATATATATATATATATATATACATATATATATATATATATATATATACATATATATATATATATATACATACACATATGACAAGGTTCGAGTACTTGCTTTATTTTATTTTTTTTATTTTTGTGCATATATGTAGTTTTATTAATGGAAGCTTCAGATCGACTTTTACTTGAACATATTAAAATATTTACCTCCTGATATACAATATAGGTCCCTGTACCTGATTTCTTAATTGTGCTCTTATTAATGACACTTTATGCTCGGCCTTAAACTTTAGAGCAGTCGGATTACTATTTTATTCAACTCCAGCCCAAACTAAGGAAAAAAAATTCAAGCGAACCTTGAATAATTTTATAAACAAGTCAATATTGTGAAAAATTTGGGTTGATTGCAAGTTCATCAAAGAGCTCGTGCGCATTTCCATACCAATAAGAAGTTCAAAAAATACGGTTTTTTTATGATTATATTAGTAGCTCTCCCGTAGGAAATTTCAAATGTATTAAGTAATTTGAAGCATCACCATAAAATTAGTTTATCTTCTAAATGATATTTTTGATCTAGTAAGAGGTATTTCCTTTTAACCAAACTCTCAGTTGAAGTTAAAGTTGATGAACGCCTTAAAGACGTTGAACGTCCTGGAGGTATCCGGATATGTAACAGTTGCTAAGTATAAGAAATGTTTTGAATTTTCTGGAAAAAAGTATTGTATTTTGATCTATTTTACATATATTAACACGTGATTAAGGGAAAATTACATATTTTTATTATTGGCGATTTTTCTTTGGAAGATTATGATAAATTAATTGTGTATAATGAATACATGAGTAAAAGTTGAACGTGAGCAGTACACCAACATTGTAAAATTATATGGATAGTCATTCATAGAGCAACGAGAAAAAATTATCAGTTAATCTATCGCTCGTATTTTGCTAATGACCGCAAATTTGTAGATTGTATTCTTACTATTGTGTATGCAAAACATAACATAGTTTAAACGACAAAAAAGTATTTATATTTTGTGTACAATGATGATTTGTGTACGTACACAAATTCATTGTTTTTTATATTGTAGTCCTTGTTAAGGCAAAATTGTCACTATTTTTCTAAGTTGCAGGAACTTTTATTTTAGCCACCCTACAAATAACATATAATAAATACTATGGTTTTACCTATTCTTATTTTTCATTATTTCAACATTTTTCAATTTGACAGTGAAAATAAATGATGTTTTTTCTGACATTTATTTTACATTCTTATTTTGAAAATATTTCTTTTTTGAATCATGTTGCTTGGGTAAGGAAAATGTTACGTAAAATCAGAATGAGAGTAATAAATATCCATTTAAAATCGATTTTCAATTAAAATTCCAATTTGATTAATTAATTAAAAGCTATTTTTCAATCTTGCTCGCGATCGTGTTAAACCACTTTCGTGTTAATTTTTTAAATAAGTTGTTTTTTGATTAGGGTAATATTTTATTGATTTACTTTCATTTAACCTAAAAGTTTCACGTCAGAGAGAAGTATAGGTAATTTCTCGGGGCTGATTCTGATCCGGGACTGACAGAAGAGGAACGCCAACTACAATTATGTAGTGACGATATTCAAGAAAAATAAGACCTATTGTCTATTTTAACTTCATTTCCACATTAAAATGCACCATTAGAATTAATTTCCTGAAAAGAAGGATTTTTATAAATTCAAATAAGAATTCTTATAAATTCAAATAAGCATTCTTATAAATTCAAATAAGAATTCTTATAAATTAGAATAAGAATTCTTATAAAGTCAAATACGAATTCTTATAAATTCAAATAAGAATCAACACGTTTACAGCTAATTGGACAATGTTTTAATATTTTTTAAATAAACGTTTACCTAAACAGTAATATGAATATATTAAAATATGCTCCTTGATCATATCGGAAAATATAAACATGTCACTTTGAAGTGGGGCTTATTTTTTTGCCTCCCTGATATAACCTTTCTTCGATTAATGCATTGTTTTATTTTAATCACTCAAAAACGGCCACTGAGAACGAAGAAACGATTTTAAATTATATTTTTTTACAACATTAAATGAAATTGGCCTTGTTTAAAATTGCATGAAAATCAAAATTGAACTAAATTTCAAATATGAAATTCCAGTGAAATCACCAACAATAAATAGGAGAAAATTTAAATCCACACCTATACTACTATACTTTTTCTTTTCACTTAAATTACTTAACGTTTTGGCCTAAGCAAACTTTAATCTATCATAAACAGTCTCTAAAAATCTATGCTGTATCGTTAGAAGATGAGACCGTATTGCCTCGGATTAGACAGATTTTTGTTAACTAAAATATCAATACCTACTTACGTAGACATCTAGTGGAAAGGTAGTTTTCCTTTTTTCCACCGGCGGCAAGTTTGCGACGCATATAGTTTGCGAAGTTCTTTGGACACGTTTTTTTATAAATAATTGTTATTCGAACTTCTGGGACACTGGTAAGAAATAAATTTAAATATTTATGTTATCGTCATTGTTATCCTACACTATGAATACAAAATTAATGTAGTGTATCTAATCCTAGAAAGATATGAAATTAACAACCAATAATAGCAAATCTGTCTTAATTACTACTATTATACACTTATATACTATTTTTAAGATTCAATCAAACATATGAAACCTACTGACAAAATAATTCTATATATATGTATATATATATATATATATATATATATATATATATATATATATATATGTTTGTATATATATATATATATATATATATATATATATATATATATATATATATATACATACACATATATGTATGTGTGTGTGTGCGCGTGCGGCTGCTTTGTGTGCATACGCCCGCACTCTTTGTGTTTGTGTGTGTACATAAACCCAAGCTTTTTGCAGTGATAATTTTTTTTGTTATTATTCTCGTTAGCTTTTTAGGCATTTCTAAGAATTAAGATTTATTAATTTTGAGACAAATCTTAATTCTTAGAATTCGTGTTTCATAAGACAAAAAAATAATAATATTTAGATTAAGCCATTGCATTCAATAAGTAAAAATTTATTTGAAGGCAATGAAAGGAAGTATACAATGGCGAGGAGTACATGGAAAAACAAACTGTTGGATGACCGAGCGCTTTTTTGACTACGAGGGCTTTTTATCATAATTGATTTTTTTTTATATTTAATATTAACAAAATCAAAAGAAAATATATGTTACGAAGATACTGCGATATATCACTACTTCAAAACATTAATGTTTTCGATATGATCAAAGAGTAATGAGAGCTTCTTGTTAAATATTTAAAATATTGAAACATCCACAAATTAGCGATACTTAAATGTGTTAATTCTTATTTGAATTTGTAAGAAAAAATACTTTCATAGCGGGAGTAAACTTTGAGTTGAGAGAATCGAAACCCTTAAATGACAATTCAGTCTTAAACTGTGTTATCATCTTTTTCTTATAAGGAAGCTACCATTTTCATTCAGAAAAGTAGTTCCATTGTTGCTTCCCAATGTGAAAATTAAATTAACATGAACGGATAATAAGTTCAACATCCAATTGGAATTATTAACTTATCCGTGTTTTTTATTACAAAAATCGAATCGCACATTTCACAGTAACAGCATTAAAGGTATGTTAGGTTCTTGTTCTTCGACTAAAATGGTTTTGTGCCAGAAGAGCTCGGTATAGTTTGAAAAAGCACCAAACAAATGGCTACGTGACTGACATCTTATCCTTAATTGAGTGGCCATCTTATCTATATACGATGGTTTTTGTTACAAAATTTAAATGTATCATGTTAAAATATTTTATTAATTATTATGCATGTTAAAATAAAAACATGAATATATATTTTTATTTTAAGCTCCAAAATAGCTTCCTAAAAATCTGGTAATGTTATCTTAAATTACTTTGTATAAAATAAAGTATTTTTGTTCAGTATTCTAATATCAAAATTATTTAAATCCTTTAAAACAAGTTTCAGATCCAAAATAAATATTTTATTTATTAAGAATCTTATTTCCTTCATACCTACACTCCAATCAGGACACGAGACTGGCATATTTGTATTTTACGATGTTGCGCTTTTTAACATTAAAACTTTATATGATCTACAGTGATTGAGGAAAACGTAACCATACCACTGTTGGATACTCCGTAACATCATAACGTTCTATTAAACTAGATTGAAAACATTTTCCAGTCAATTTCCATGCAAATAAAATAAATATGAGATGACAACACGATGTCTATTATATAAAAACATTGTAATAATTGGAAAGCTTGTTTATCCTTAACATGATTTTCAACTCCATTTAATATAATGGTAGGAGTGAAATGTAACAGATCTCTAAATAGAAATTGAAGGCTATGTATATGGAAGACAGTTTGCATATACGTAGTATGTAATTGCGTCTGGAAAAGGACAAAATTTGGGTACATCGTAAGGGACGAAAAGAGATTCAACGTCTATCGTATCTTAGGTAGGAGACTGCCTAACTACGAATATATAGAAAAGGATAGTATATTATTATAAGCAAAGAAGTATGTATAGTAAGGGACAAAGAATGACTCAATGTCATGTCTTAAGTAGAAGAGAATCCAACTTTTCAACGTGGAAAAAATGGGGTTTATGGAGAGATAAAATAAGATTCAAAAATATTTATAAAATATATGAAAATTTAAAATAGTATAAATTTGAATCGTTCCAAATTACTATTCAAATGCTTTTTTCGCTATATTTTTATCTCCGAGTTTATTTGCTTAATATATTTCACTACTTAGATGCTTTTTTAATTCTTTAACTTTTTGTGATAATACCATAATATCTCAGTTTATTTTCTGAATTCCAGTAAATGCCACACTATAAACCCTATACAAATTTGCTACCTATGTTTATAGTTATATCAGTGCAAACAAATAAATGACTATGTGGACACACAGATCGAAAGACATGCATTAAAAATACTCTCAATTACCTACCTCCTTTCTTTCTTATGCTCTAAGAATATTACAATGAAACCACTCTAAATAAATGTAGTACCTTTACGTGAAAAAAAATTCAATAAAAATTTAAAAAGCCCTAACGTTCTTTTCTATACCTTATTTAAAATCATGAAATAATTTTCCTTCATTCCCTTACGTACATTTTCTTATTTTCAAAAAATATTGATGACTTAAAAAGTCATTTTCAAAAATAGATTTTGTTCACTATTTTGTTATACGTATGATGCCACACGTTTCACATTCTAATTAGGTTTAATAATTTAAATTTTACGTTTAGCCAAATTACTTTTCACCATCACAGGGCAATTACCGTACCAGAACAAGGTATGCAACTTCGATTTCCTTCACTGAAATATTTATTATGCAGTAAGCAAGGGCTACCTTGATCTCGAAGTGTCAGTCCTTTCGAGTGACAAGTGCCGAAGAAACCTCTGCATTGACAAGTGCTTTTGCGATGACTTCCCAAACCAGGAAGAAATATATTCTTACTTACAGACTTGATTGATACATATATTTTATTCAAAATAGCCGGCTCAACCCTTCTGACTTTGAATAAATTAGATTAGTGTTACATGATTTTCTTCTTTAAATTTTCTGCCCATCGGTTCATTTTTACATTTTCGTATCCCAATATGAAAAACGGAACCCTTATAATATTACTCATGTGTTACTCAAACTCAAACTCATGTGTTAATATTACTCATGTCTGTCCGCCAGTCATAGTCGGTTTTCTTAGAAATTGCTTGACGTTTACTTAAGAGAAAAAATTTAAATTCCAAGTGTTTGCTATTGTTTGAAAGGAGTAGTTATAAAGACCTAATATTTTAGGTAGTATATTTTCAGAGACATGTTGAAATATATGACATATATACTTGACATATATATCTTTCTATATAAAGTTTACAATTTTTATTTGACTTAGAACCCATGTATTGACAGGGGCGAAAAAATTATGGATTTTTAAACTTTTATTCTAAAATTATTTTTCACAATATTTCTTAAGTAACTATAGAGTAACCTAGAAAATTTTATAGGGATGTTGTAAAAATTGGTAGGTTTTTGCATTACAAAACGTATTACCTTCAGCTACGATGGAAATTAGATTCGATCACGCATTTTTAAAAAGTATTAAATCATTACGTTGACAAACCCTCGATCTCAAGTTTGGTAGTACTTTACACTCCCGGCAGCTAGGTCACAATTTACTTCACCTGCCTAAAGGGCGCACGAATAACCTACAACGCTCACCCATGCACCCATTATATTTTTTCTGATCCCTTGAACCCTTCAGAAATGATGTTATGGAGTTTTTTGGGAGTTTACGACTGATCACTAGATGATATTTATTCGAATTACTATGCGCTTCTTCCTATCTTACTCGTTAGTATTACTACTTCTCTGGTTTAATCATTATTGTTTTATAACCATTTGTTTATATGTTCTTTTATATACTAAGCGCTTTGAGCAAATTTGTAATTTGAGCATGGGTATTTCAAGCCTTTTATAACTTTTTTCACATTCGGATTTAATATTTAATAACCATACACTTTTTTTCGTATGAAACATTTTATATCTATCGCGTTTTTTTGTTTGTTTCTGCTCTATTCTTCAATAGTGTGGGAAACTGTAATTTTATTCTCAATTAAAAAGAAATGAAATTATAATAAGGAAAAACTTGAGATAATTATTAAATAATTTCATAATTATATTTGAACAAATGTAATTAGCTCAGAAACAAATGAAGTAGTTTAATTTGAGCATTAGGCAATTTGTAAACAATATTTAAATTTTTTCCTCTTTCAAAGTTAATTTTTTCAAAAATTAAATAAATATTCATAGATAAAATAAATTAAGGGCCAACATTTTTTTCCGGCTTCAATATTAATCCTTTATAACTCTTTAAATGTCACAAAAAATAATTTTTTGTTTATTGTTTTTTCTAAATGTCCTAAATACCATTGGTTTTGAAATTCAAAAAGCTGTGATAATTGAAATATTTCACACTGCTCATATCAAACAATTATATTTTATACAATTTCGCTCAAAATTGCTACGCAATACCGAGATCATTACTGGAAGTAACAAGTAAACAGCTCAAAATCAATATTCCTATGGCTCTTCGGCATTGATTGTTTGCTATTCTTTCATTATATTAGCTGAATTATTGTACATCCCAATTTAAACCTAGGCCAGTAACATCGCTTAGGCTGTAAACTTATGTTGGAATTTGAGGGAAGTCAAACTTCGGTTAACTAATTAAAATTCAGAAGTTGACATTTGGTTACAAATTACACGAGGGTTGCATTATTTTTTTTAAATTTTGCATGTGTGAATCAACGCGAAAGGCCACATTAGCCTTTTTTATTGATTCTCACATGGTCATGGCTAATATTTTAATCTTCTGGTGTGAATAATGAGAGATAAATATGCGCACAATCAAATAATTTATTGTAATTAATATAATTTATGGACTGTAATAAGAATTTATGATCAAAAGAAGGGAAATATAAGAATTTATGGTCCAAATTTAAATAGACTTATATGGGACAATTATTCATCACAAATTGTTATTTAATGTTTAGCGGAAATGAGTTCAGTCTATCAAACAGAAATCTAGCCTACGGCAGCAACTGCATATAATAAATTAACTCATTGCTAACCAAAATACATTAACATTACTATTTAGTTAAAGAATAAATTTCTGAAATCAATTGCAACATCTCTGTTCCTTAAAGGAAAATTTTGAAAATAACTTGCGCTGCATAGCACAGTTTTTTTTAATCACTAATGTCAATATTATATGGTAAATATTAATTTTGAATCCAAATTTATAAAATTTAAGCCAGCCAAGTGCGAATCTGGCTCGCGCATCGAAGATGCCATGCCTCGTTTGAAGTGACATTATTTATCATAAGTAACAATACGGATTTGCGCTAGATTATACCTTAATCATCATAACTTATCGGTAACAGGATGTTAAATACATCTTTTATGAAAATAACTTTAATTCAAAGGACAATTTTTTGCAACCAAAATCATTTCTAAAATTACAAGAAAATTGCTTTCACTGTTTTAATTTTTTAATATCTGACTTTACGATAATACTAACGATATACTAACTAAATTCCTTAAAATATAATTTATTAATAAAATGTTAATCACTAAAAAAATACAGCCGATTAAGTAGCAAATTTAGAGTCAAATCGCTAATAACTTTCCTTTAAAAGAAATAAAACACGACAGAAAGTAACATTCCAATTTGAAAGCATTGCTTTTGATGAAATCTATAATTTGAATATAGTTTCATTACTGAACTATAATCCAAAAATTACTTTCATTGGTTTTCTTACGTCAATTCGATATTTGTTAATCATAAGTCGCTCACTCCGAAATTACTCGGAAATCATATTGTTACCATATTTTCAATATACTTGGCGTTAATTTTGTAGAAATTGATTATTCACAATTAAATGAAACTATGTGATGTAGTGTTATTTCTACTTTATTTAAATTCTTTACCACAACCTAGGTTTCCGTGTATTACATCTTCAGGTGGGCTATTAGCAAAGATCTTTGCTAATTGCTTACCTGAAAATATTGTAATACAACGAAACCTAGGTCACGGTAAAAAAATTAAATAAAGTAGAAGTAATACTATGTCACATAGTTTCATTTCATTTCGTTACCATATTTCTAAAACTAAAATAAAAAGTATACAAAATCTTGAACCATTATTTCTGTTTTATATAGTTTTTAAACATACGAATTCATTTCGAATCATACTTGCTTAAATTAATTTAAGGTCTCAAATAAAATTCTTTTCTGACCACTAGTTGAATCAAAGAAAATATATGTATTAGTAAATAAGACATAAATATTACCAAGAATATCTCAAATACATTAACATGGAGAATCTTCGTTATAGTTTTCCTGCAACCTTTGCCTTGGCTTCTCAAACCTTGTTTAAAAAATAATAAAAAAATGTTTTTGAACATATGTATCTTAAATAAATTTACGAAATTTAAATAAATTTTTTTCGGATACTTAATTTAACCCGCATAAAATATCAACCTAAATAATTTAAGTTTCAGCTTTTTACGTATATGCGGGTTAATACATTTTGTTACTATAGAATATTTACAGTTTCTTCGTCAAACAATTTCTGAGAATGTGTGGCAGACTGGGGAGACGAACACGTAAGTGATCTTAGGAGGGTTTCGTTTTTCCTTTAGAGGTACGGAAACCTAACCCTCCGATATACTACATACAATATTGAAATGTTAATTATGTTAGTGGATTTTATAGGAAACAGATAAAAAGATTAAGTAAAACGTATCATACCTGTGAGCTTACGGGTAATACGATAAAAAGTCCGTTAAAATGAGATAATATACACACCTTATAATATTAGAGTCATGTAAATGAGGCAATATTATTGATTATAAATACAGATAATAAGGTAACGCAAAAGTTAGCAAAACATAGATATATACATATAAATACGTTCGATATGATAAATCTATCGTATGTATTCATACGTATTTATCTTATATACCTTCACGTAATTTACCCGATTACTTATCGTAAGCACTGTAAAACACGGCATTATTACAGCAAGTTATATTCTATAAAATATCAAATAACGACTATTTGCTTGTGAGAGTTTTACTTCCATTCGTAGGAGATGTGTCTATTAAATAAGGAGATTGATTGAGCATCTCTCTTGTTTTCCATTGGTCAAAAGCGTGGAGGAAGTTAATTTCTGTTAGCTCGTTCGACTCATACGCCATTTTTGTTTTTCAACTGATGCAAGATGTATTTCTTTAAGCATTGATTTCATTTTTAAGAAAAGATAAAAGTTACACGGTGAATGTTCAGCTCCAGTGGAGGATGTTCAGCTCTTTTTTTGTGACCTTTTCTCTTAATTTTATAAAAATCTCTTTATAATAATGCATCATAAATATCAGCCAGCGATTTTTTCATTCTTTGTTAAACTTTTAAACTTAGTATTTCAGATCCATTACGGAAACCTCAACGGCATTTGTAAAGAATTAAACGTCATAGGGTGTCGCTGCTTACTATGATATTCATATATATTCAAAGTCACTACGAATGCAATTATAATCTGGTGTGACGGCTTTGTTTACTAAGTGAAATCGCTGACTCATTATCCAATAGACGTAAATGGTACCTGAGACATGACTACGGTTAATTTGATTTATTTTCATCGTGATGCTCGATTATTTACGTCATATCAGCATGTTAAAACAAAATATTTTATAAATGTTTTTAAAAGTAATCTAATTTAAGTTTTCGCAACACCTACGGGACATGATTATAGGTAATTTGATTTATTTTCCTCGTGAACCTCGATTCTTTACGTCATATCAGCATGTTAAAACAAAATATTTTATAAATGTTTTTAAAAGTAATCTAATTTAAGTTTTTGCAACACCTACGGGACATGATTACAGGTAATTTGATTTATTTTCATCGTGATGCTCGATTATTTACCTCATATCAGCATATTAAAACAAAACATTTTATAAATGTTTTTAAAAGTAATCTAATTTAAGTTCTCGCAACACCTACGGGACATGATTATAGGTAATTTAATTCATTTTCGTCGTGAAGCTCGATTCTTTACGTCACATCAGCATATTAAAACAAAACATTTTAAATATGGTTTTAAAAGAAAACTAATTTAAATTTTCGAAAAACAATTGATATAGAAAGTTTGGTGGGTTAAAATAACAATTGAATATTTTTATGCAATACTAACGCTAGAGTTTAAAAACTTAGGTATATAAAGAACTCCTGACTTTCAGTGAAAATATAATAATCCTGAATAGACATAATTTAAAAACATTTATATTAACTATTTATTTTGTGTTCACATTTATCGTTTATTCCACGATATTCGCAATGTAGTGCAAATACATTTATGATACAAATACAGTTTTTATTTTTACTTTTTACTTAATTCTGGTTGTTAAAACGGTAACATCTGAAAACTATTCACCACAACTAAATTCATTGTTGTCATTGATATAATATTCCAGAAATTTAGATGTAAACGTGTAAATCAATTAACTGTTTTACTACTTTTTAGGGCTACATTTTAAAGAGCAACTTCACCCTTATTTTTATTATAATCCCATATTTTATTAGAAGAGAGAAGATCTATTTTACTATAATGTATTAATTTTGGACTCAAAACTATTCTAAGATTGATTTTAAATATTGCTACAAACTGCTGCTAATTAATTTGTACACAAGTATAACAAAACAGTAAATTTGTTCTCAAAATGTTTAACAAACTAATCTGTTTTATGTTTCATTTGTCGATTTTAGAATAGAAACTATCAAAATCCTGTCACCTGAATGTTTACAAGTGCACGTTATCTAAAAAGTACGCGCTCGGCTCGTTTTTGTGTCTATGCCGGTTAATTTAATTGGAATATTTTCCTTGAAATTACGATGGCCCATACATGATTATAATACGATCTTCCAATAAATAATTGGAAATGAACATTAGAAAACTTCCAAAATAAGAATTTTTTGATACTCTAGGTGGTTCCGTTAATTTAAAATAGGCCAATTTTTAGGTGCCACTTAGTAATACATTCATGATGTTGAAATAAGCTCTACGTATATATTAATTTTGTTGGGAAATAGTTTTGTTTTATTGCTCCGTATTTTGTTCATCAAAAACAAGCACTTCTGAAATTGGTCACAATATACAAGTTTACGTTTAAAAATAACTAAGGAGGAAACAGTAAAAGATAAGACGATATCAAGAGACATTGAGCAAACAACATGAAGAGTGGCTATGAGCATTCTACTCACATCCGGAAAATTCAAGCCTGGCAGATTTAATGAAGCGACTGCGCTGTGACGGTCAACAGAGGCGCCTCATAATTGTCGACGATGCGTGCTGTTCGTGTAATATTATATTTGATGAGTGGGGAGGCGATGATTGTACATGCCCATATGGCTGACGTAGCTTTGACATGTACTTCCGCATATCGACTATCATCGTATGTAGACCTAGTTACAAAAGAATTGTTAGGGTATATGAAAAAATAAAAATATTATCGTAGCAACTATATTAAGCCTTAAAACTCCATTTTTTTAAATTTAAATATTTGTCAGAAAATCCAGAAAATACTCGTCATATCTTTTACTTGCCAGTATTTAAGTGTTAAATTTGAAATGTTAAAATGACATGGAAATAAAAGTATTTCAAACATAGTTTTATTTTTTCATCACATATCATTTTATATACATAAATATCTACAATATATTATAGTAAATATTATGGAATCACATTTGCTATAGTAGATCAGTCAAATATTTCATAAGCATGAACATCCGGTAATTAATTTTACTTGCTTTTTGCTTTTCTCGAGTATAACAATCCGATGTGAGTTTTCCAGTTACTAAACCTTTTTTTTTAAGACAAAAATTTAATTTCCCGATATCGTCAAAATTATCAGTTTTTTAAGGAAAATTCAAAGAAGACCGATTATATTTTTATGAAATAATTAAAACTTTCCGTACAGGCCTGGGTGCATTCGAAATCGCAAAAATATTTTTTTTGTTTTATATCAAGAAAACTGCCTAGTTTTCTAGAAAAAGGTATGGATCCAAAATTATAGAACTTGTTATTTGCTAGAAAATAATTTAACACTGTTTTTCATATACCATATATATATAATTTAACGTAAAAAATCATAATAGCAATTTGGTAAGCATATTTGGAATAAAACTATGCATCGGATGTATTTAAGAGGCATACTTTGTTCGAAAAGATAATTTTTTATTTATGCATTAAACTGAATTTATGACACTACACTTTATAATTTCGTCATTATATTTTTTATTTCAAAGTTTTCTGTTTTTACTCCAGTGAAAGAATAGTATTAAAGGCGATTTATCAGGACATTTACGAAACAATTAATTCTGAAATGAGCTTACAGTGTTATTTTCAGCTACAGTAATTCTATATGAATAAATGGATTATAGTGATTATATGATAAACTTGATGATTACGTAATATTCCCATATAATTGGAGTTATTTTCATTTAACATACGTTGACATGTCCAATGTTACACGTTCACGAGTCTCGAACCTTGGTCCCTTTTTTCTTGTCAAAATATTTATCTTTCGTGACCGTTGTTTTATCCAACTATACATTGTATCCACAAAAGTTAATAAAGTAAAATTGACATTGCTAATATGACTCTCCAGAGATCATGTTATTAAAATACCGAGCGACACGAAATGGTCTGTGAAAGCAGAGCGACGTTAAGGAACTAACAAAACAAATCAATAATATTCATGAACGAAACATTACACAAAAAAATAGATGGAATATTTACCAATATCTTAATGTGTCGGCATGTTTTACCAACATATCTGCTCAAATCCAAAAACCGTTTCAAATTTTCTTGTTTTCGGTTTATTAAAATATGTAGTGCCCCTGGTCGCATCCTTTACCATGTCGTTAGATGACCAGCCTTATCCCAAACCGGACACTCTTTTTATATGGAAATAAATATTTTATACAGAACCTTCACTTGTTGGGCATATTCTCACTGTCCGATTTCCAGATGTTCTTTTTTTTTTTAAATAATAAGTAATAACACAACCTATGTTAAATCTAAAGTAATAAACTTAAATCATAAATAAGAGCGCTTAGAAGGCCCCATCCTTTCAACATAGATAAAAGGTAAATATATCCCATGGACAAGGTTACTAAAAACTTAGTTAGTTGTAATATATTCAATATGTATATACGTTCAATAATCGGCTCGGTTAACAATTTTATACAAATAAACTAGTTCCAAATTGCAACCCCTACAATCATAATTATATGTATCTGAAAATTCTTTAAAATTTCCTACTTTTAACTCGAATACCAAAACGATATAAGCTAGGAAATGAGTAAGTTGGATATGATCGGGATCCCATTGACAATGTATTTTAAAATAAATACCATATAATATTTAATTTAATATTGATCGTAATGATAGAAAATGTTGTAATAAATTTATCCTTACAATTAAATAAAACCAAGCTGTTGCCAGATATCACGTCCATTTTAATGTTGGGAATAACTTGCATGATAGTAACTATAATTATAGCAGGTTGTGCGCAATTTCTGTTTACGTTTCATTATGGTGGAGTTGAAACTTTGCTTCGTGATACCAACTAATGCTTTTCAATTTTGTTGAAAATGAAATTATTCAATACCGAAATTTAGTTACTGAAACGTGTTGTATTTGTAATAATATTTTGGGTAGAACTACATATCTAAAAGAAAATTTGAATGCTTACCTTTGTGTCACTTTTAAGAAATAAATACATATAATTTTAAAACAAATAAATAAACTCATAATTTTAAACACAATTTTGAAACATATACTCATCATTTTAAATCTGCACTTAGAAAATGGCACTGCATTTAATGCACATAGTTTATGAATGACGTGATCACATCCGTAGCCCAGATTTATTTAATGTACATTCAACTAAACTTTTTGAAGAGAGGTCATATTAACTTTCAAATTTCTGCTTCGCAGATTTATATTTTTGAATAGTATTTATAGTTCTACAACACACATTAGGTACTACGACGTAACTAAAATAATAACTTTTTACATTAGCTAATAGTCAATAAACTTTTTTTGCCTTTTTCCGTAATGAGTAGGGCTGGCTCAGTGGCTTTCAATATTGTGTATCAAATTTTCGGCAAAATTTTGAGTTCACGAATAGGTTTAATGTTTTCGAGACCTACATTTATCTTAAATCTATCATTAAATCCATCATCATCATTGCAAATAGACATATATGTCACAATGTCAATGCTTTTTCTACTTGCAAATTTTTTGATGAAGTGTCCGTAGCATCCTTTTGGAGATTCCATTGTTATTCTGGATATAGCCACACAAACACCTCGTTAAAATTGTCTGAATGCTACGTTTTTTTGTACACGTATGTAAGGGCTCTATAAACAATAAAATTAGATATTTAGATGTCAATAATATTTGTGCATCCCATTTTTTTTTTGCGGAGTTGCTTACTCTTCTTGTTTATTGTTCAATTGGGAGTCAATTTAATATTGCCTTTTATTACAGTTCCTACTGTCACCTGTATATATACATCATCACGGTGGTGTGGTGAATTGATCACAAGACGCATGGGGGGGTTAGCTGTAAGAGATTTCATTTGTAGCAATAAGTCTGCAACTTGTATTAAGTGTGTACACTAAGGTACGTAAATAAATAAATAATAAATAAATAAAATGGAAATTACTTTAGTTAAAGTTTGTTAACCTTCGATCATGTTATAACACACTTTTCCGTTAAAATTTGTACGAATTTCGTTACTGTGTGTTATTTAGGACACGTTACTAATATAGCTCTAGTTGTGCCCTTCAGCTCTATATAATCAAATATGCTTCTTATTACTCGTATTTCTGGAATATAAAATTGGACATTCACACAAAAAAAGAAAATGTATCCTTAAAAGTCTCCAATGTAGCTTAATCCATTTATGTATTTACCAAATTACCATATCTTTATTATACATATTTATGTAATACTCGATATTTACATATTTTTGAACTTTGTATATTAGGAATTGTATGTTTTGAAATTTGTAAAGATGGAATAATTGGCCAATTCATTATAGTTGATAGTATAGGACATTTTAATTTTTAACAGTAGATAACATTTTAGAATTGTCAAAGCTTACCAAACTATACCACTGCCACTCACTATAATACAGTTGCCACGTATTTTGTCAACATTCTTGAAGTTCCTTTTATAGACATGAAAACATTGCGCTACCATAACATTTCTCACAAGAGGAAGAAATATATCATGGAAGAAGCATGAAAGAATAGCTATATTTTTTTAGTTTATGGCAAACAGGGTAGTGTCAAAACATTTCAATATGACACTGTGTCATTTAATCAAAATACAGGTGGCGAGATATTCTTAAACCATAATTAACAGAAGAATACCCAAACTTCTAATTTTGACCCCCTTTGGGGGTCAAAATTATCATTCATCATTCAACAACTCATTCATTCATCTTCCCTAATATCTGATAGCTTGCTTGACAAAAATTTCTTATAACCACTGTTTCATTTCTAGTACAAGTAAAAATATTTTAAATTTCCTTTATGTCATTCAACTTTAACGTACGTATTTCCGGCCATCGATTCACACAATTTCTCATCTACTTTTTCGAGACAGTCCTAGCAACACAACTTTAGTTTATTTATACGTAAGCAAGTGTATGAATTAGTTACATGTATGTCACACGAGTTATATGTCGTGAACCCAGGGGACGCTTCAAGGCCCATTTGTCATATCGCATCGTGAACTGTAGTTGATGAGTCGACTCCAGGTAAGTTTATCGATGTGCTAAGATATTATAGCTAAATGTTTATTTTGATGGGAACTATTAAAACAGCTTTTTGCTTATAAGCGATTTATGTAATTAACCATTAGTCTATTGTCCTAAAATGATATATTTAGAAAATAACTTATTTTTATTTTACTTTAGTTAGGACCATTGAGTCCAGTCATGAACAAATTAAGGTCCTGTAATGAAATTAGCTTTTCATGTCAGTGAATATTTTGATTTTGGCCGCAATAAGATGTGACAAATAAAAAATGTGACAAGTTTGCAATTACGAACAAAAAATAATAATAATTACGCTGTAATTTATGAAAAGAAAATTGGAAAATTCATGTGTCAGAACCAACTCAAAAATTAAGTGCCACAATATTCGCTCTAAAGAAGGTGGTGGAATCGTGCAAATTTGATGCCTAAAAAGTAGTTTATTGAGTTTATTTCAATAGTAGCGTATCTTATGGATTGCTTTTTTGAGGTGCTGCCATAGATTCAAAGAGAAAACGAATATGCAGTTTGATTTTTAGCAGATGT
Source organism: Druceiella hillmani (assembly GCA_039881145.1). Classification (NCBI taxonomy): domain Eukaryota; kingdom Metazoa; phylum Arthropoda; class Insecta; order Lepidoptera; family Hepialidae; genus Druceiella; species Druceiella hillmani. The sequence goes on from JAYKKI010000127.1 coordinate 2,586,169, forward strand.
AGTACCAAAATACTCATGTAAAGGGTAATTTTAAAGTATGAGTGACTTATGACTTTCGCATATAAGGACATATAAGCTTACGTATATAAGAATATTACGTAAGTCGAAGAAATGTTAGCAATATATTTTTTTATTATTCATTCCCTTAGGCTCAAGTATAGTTCTATGTATTGATATGATATTTTGAAATTATAAGGGCAGACAGGCCGGGGTCTGAAATAGTTGTGCATAAAAAAATAGTATTTTTTTCAATTAACTTAACTAAAAGTATTAAAGTTTTTTGATGGATTTATTTTCCAGAATAAAGTGAAGAACCTGTTTATAGAAAAATCTTACTATACAGTGAACGAAACGTTAGCTGACAAATAAATATTTTACAATCATTATTATTTTCAACACCTCAATTTTTATTACTGTAATATTTCAAATTGGTTGTATTTATGCTACTATTATTTTGCAGTATTGTAATTTTATTGGTTGAAATTTATTATTTAAAATATTATTGTTATTATTATCATTACCTGGTCTACTCTGATTGGTAATATAGTTTATATTTGACGAAACTTTTGTGGATATTTCAAATTTGTTGTATTTATGCTACTATTATTTTGCAGTATTGTAATTTTATTGGTTGAAATTTATTATTTAAAATATTATTGTTATTATTATCATTATGTGGTCTACTCTGATTGGTAATATAGTTTACATTTGACGAAACTTTTGTGGATATTTCAAATTTAAAACACGATTATTACGCTGTTTCGATGCTTTTGTAATTTAATATATATACACTGTGTCCTGGAATAAGTGTCGGACAAAGAAATACATTATTTCTTGACTGAAAAATAGTTGATTCTCTTTAAAATAAACTTTTTTTTAAATTGAAAATAGTATTCAAAATTATTTGTCATCCTTTTCGTATACACGATTAATTATTCAGTTAGTTAGTTAGAGCAAATTATTTAGTGCCGTTCGGGGGGATAACCCGCAAACAGCTGCGAAAACATTATTGGGTGTGTTAAAAAAGTTATGTGCAATACTTTTTTTGCACTCAATTAGAAAAGGGGGTGTTTAATGTTTTATTTCAACGACAATCTACTCCTTCATAGCTAACAAATAGAGTCTCTCTTTGTCTGATCTCTATTAGTACTAATGGAAACAGTGCAAAAATGTGCTTTATCTGATATTTTTTTAAGTTTTCCTAGCTTGTTCGTAGCACATACATCTGTGGTGTATATAATTATTCTAATTACTCATATTGTTGCATTGTACAGTATCTACTTACTGGAATTTTTTTGTAGCCTTTCACTATACCTTTAATTTATTACGTAGAAATTGACATGATTGAGGGTGTATGTACTTATATTGAACAAAACAATGATTATCACAAACCTTACCAAAGTGATCAAAAATCACAAGTTGTGTAATTTAATAGTCTCAAAAAATTATTCGACGATTACTTACATTTAAAAGTGTTTTTCTTCGCATTCTCGTAAATGGGGTTACTTGATTGCACTTTAATTCATTCCAATAATGTAATACTGTAATCAATTCTTAGAAAAAGGTTGTCTGGATTTCAGTTTTATTTTCCTATCATAATGCAATCAATATTCAATTAAAGTCATATAATAAAGTTATAAGGTACCAATTTATCTGGTATGGGAATTTATTCATTTAACTTTTTTCACATATTTATTCATTTATATAGTATAGGAATTTATTCATTTAACTTTTTTCATATATTTATTCATTTTAATTATAGGAATTTATTCATTTAACTTTTTTCATATATTTATTCATAGGTATAGGAATTTATTCATTTAACTTTTTTCATATATTTATTTGATGTTCCAAAAAAATGACGTAGCTTCTGTTTAGAACCCAATACAATTTCACAATTTTTTTAAATAAAGGAATAAACGTTAAAAGCTTATCAACCACTAAAAAGACTCGTAATACGTGGTTTCACTCGCATTGAGATGCTTAAAAATATATAAAGGTACATAATATTTCCATTAAATTTGTTTAATTACATTAAATTTTTAAAAAAATACGTGGGCGATTCTTAAATCATACTTAGTGACAATCCTGCGCAAATAGTCACTGAAACCCCTTATGTCACCGAGGAGAACGTAAGATGAAAATAACGTCTATATTTTAACTCTTCTCCCTAACTAGAACCTTCCTTAGGAGAGTAGGTTCTTTATACAAAGAAGCAGTATTACAAGGAAATAATTGATCTAAACTTACATAGTAAATAAACGTAATGTTATATGGGTAAGCGTTACAGTACTATATAAATTTAAACAGGTTAAAATACACTTCTAATTGAAACTTCCTATACTCGAAAAATATATATAGAAAGATTAAGAAATAACGAGTAACAATACACTAGAAAATCCTACCTTAACATTAAACGGTTTTTGTGATACTACAGACTGAACAGTATTATATATGAGTAACATTTTAATCTGGTTAATATCCATAATTTTTGCAGTAAAGAAACTGAACGATTTCTATTGTTTTCTCCAACATAATATAATGAGTAATTCCAAGCCTTAATTCTCAGGAATGACGCGCAACAAGTCCGATTACCCTTAATTCACTCTTGCTAGTGTCAATAATGTGAGTAGCGAAATGACAAAGAGTTATCCGTAACCGCATTGAAATTCCAAACATGCTCAAATACTAAACATTTTGACCGCAATCATCACATTGTGGATCTCAAAAAATATGATCATGTTTCTAAATTTAGATCGCGACTATCCAATTGAGTATTGCATTCCTTGGTTGCGTTTAACTTGAAAAAAAAAACTGCTCTTGTAACAATAAGTTCACCGTAGGTAAAGTAATTATAAAGTAATGACATTAAAAACTTAATAATAATAATTTGCTTTTTTAGTGAATTATACAATTTTTTTAAGACGATTACGATGGTTAAAAATTAAATATTTTTATTTCGAAATATAACAGGTAAAATTATATTTTATATAATGGTGGAAATAAATTGGGATATTAGAAATTTAGTTTTAGAATCTTTCTCTACAAACAATTTTGCAATTATAAAGAATGTCAGTGTTAAATGTGTGGACACGTACAAAATATACTTATTCGTAATTATAATCAGAAAGACGGTATTTATCATTTCGGCTGTTCGAAATGCTTAATATTTATAGATTGTTTCATTAAATCGAGCAACAGGTTACCGACAAAATGGCTTTACTGGATTGTATTACACAAGTATTTCAACTACAATAATAAGTTGCAAATAAAACGTCAAAGTCGTGTAATAAATGAAATTTTATGGATCTTTTCATCAATGTCACCTGCGTCAACTAACGCGCAATTTAAATAAATTATTCTATCAAAAACTCGTAACTTTCTGTTAGGTATTTGTTTTATGTAAATTATATAGAGATTCTTCATTCAAATAGCAATCCCGCGATATAAGCGGGACGCGTAGACTGAAAGCAAGGTGGGCGTTAGTTGCGAATAGCGAACACAATTTGATCGTTTTTATACGTCGAAAGATTTATTTCAACCAACTGCGGGAGACTGCCATCGCCTTTATACACCGCACGTATTCGATATGAGCTGGATCAAGCTCATCTCGTGGTTTGATATTACCATTAAAAAGAATTCCCTGCTTCGTCGCTGCAGGTGGAATTTTTAGACGCAAAAATAATGTTTGCTTAGTTTTCATTAAAAGAAACATTTTAAACTGAGGATATCAACGTATGTCACAATGTTTATCGACAGTGAATGGCGTACAAATAAAATAAACCTTATGAAATGTGAAAAAGATTGAAAACTAAACCACTTTTTTTTAAAGCTTTAAGCAAATGCCTTACAAAGAGGATTATGAGAATAAAATTGTTTCACATATGAATATCTTCCAGAAAAGAAAGTTTGTTAAATCTATATGTATATTGAAGTGCTCTTATATGTCAGTACGGAACGAATGTAGGCGGAAATATTTTGTAACTTTTGATAAAACTACAATAAAATTATTCTAAGGCTTTGAATATTTCAAAATAGTATTTAGAATTAAGAAAGTACGGATGAGGAAAGAAAGTTATTCTTTTTTATTCTGTATAGATATCTCATTTCATGCCGTTCGTTCGAATATAATACTCTCAACATTATTGTAATAAGATTAAGTTTCCCCTTTAAATATCATGTAAAAACGAAATTATATTAAAGTTTTAAATCCCATCATACGAGAGGTGATCAAAAAGTAATGACAATCGGATATTTCAAGTGATCCTAAAAACTTGAAAAAATTGTGGTAGCTTGCGTATACCGTCACTAGTTACGGATAAAATATAATATAAATACAATGTCATCCCTGGAAATCATATTGATTTGAGTGCGAAGCGTGCGCAACGACAAACAAAAATGGAAAAAGACGAAGTCAGAGCCGTAATCAAGCATCTCTGCCTGAAAAAAAATGTCCACCAAAGACAACATGTATGTCTTTGATAGTAACATAGAGGCAGTCTGCTACGCCATATTCTACTGTTGCACGCTGGTACAAGGAGTTGAAACTGGGCAAAATATCCACAGAAAACGAGCATCGTAAAGGACGGCGATCCACGTCCCGCATCGCAGAAAATATGAAAAAAATAGATCGTATTAGCGGATGGAAAAGTCTCCGTATGCGAAATATCGCGTTAGCCGTTCGAAAATTAGCCATCAGACGTTTGATTTATATTACACGTATCTCATATGACAGCATTTAGAGGATCCTACATGATGCACTTTACATGAACAAGGTGTAATCGTGTTGGGTACCCGAAATGTTAACCGCCGAACAAGAAAGAAACGAATTGACATTACAAGAGCAAATCTTGAGGACTACCAAGCTGCCCCGGATTTATTTTTGTGGCGATTTATAACCATTGATGAGACCTGGATCCATCACTTTGACCCTGAAAGAATGGTCTATGATCTGAATAATCTGTTTCTGCAAGAACCATGTAAAAATAAACCAATTACTTGCTCATAGACCAAATTTCTTAGAAACAAATGTAGCTTTTATGTATTGCAAACTAAACCGTATAAAACATAATTTGTTCAATTACTTGCACAAAGATATCCATTTTTCAAAGCCAAATTGTTATTTTTTTTAATAAAATAAATATACTGTTACCGACAAGAAGACGGACTTTACATATAATAAAGAAACAATTTATATAAAACAATATAAAACAGCACTCAGCAATCAGCGGCAATGTTAAAGAAAAGTACGAAACTAATCCATGGTCCTAAATAATATTGTTTTTTTGCTCATTTAATATCGTCTAGAACCACAGTTTTTGTTACAATAATTGTAGGTGCGTAACCATAGAAACCGACTACGCCTATGTGAAATTTTATAGGTACACTAAGACACACTTTATCTTAGTTAATAGCTAATAATATTAAAATTTTCTTTGTATAGTATCCTCAAAAACTGTGCATGTACCAAATCTCAAGTCTGGCTCATGCAGAAATAATCTATAGGGTTTACTGATCTGTCATGATTAAGTAAGTGAGTATCTGTAAGCCATTTAACTAACGATATTTGATGTCATTTACTAGTAGTATTTGCCGGATCTGAGTTATAGAGGCGTCAGTGATTTGGATAAAGGGTGCTGAGTCTAATGGCACGCCTCTAATCTTGATGGTGCACTACCGTGCACCCAGGTTTTAATCTTTTCGGACTCCAGATAATAAGGAATAACTTCTTGTTATTGAGAAATGATAAACTGTACGTAAATAAATGTAGTGTGTCAATAAATAAGAGGATTTAAAACGACTTTACAGTAAGAAGAACGCTTTTTTAGGAAATTTTACGTTTGATTGCAACATAAGACAACTGGAATAAAATATATATTAAGTCCGGCGATAGGCTAACATGTTTATAAAATTTATGACATTCTTCACCGGGGGCGTAGCTCAAATGGTAGAGCGCTCGCTCGGCATGCGAGAGGTACCAGGATCGATACCTGGCGCCTCCAGCGGATAATAGTTTTTTTATTGTATCTACTATTCATTACTCTTTGCATGAACATTAATTAAAATCGAAATGTATTCCAATTGATTACGTTTAATTTTTTTTTCAAATTAGATTAAAATTAGACTGAGGATCATAATTTTTTTATGACTTCCTCTTAGTGTTTTGATGTATGAAGTAAGAGCCAGGTAAGAGCCAGACTTTGCATAAAGATTTGAACTTATTATTTTTTAAAGCGACGAATTTTGAAATTAAAATTTCGACCAAATATGGGACAGCTATTTTCTAAAACCTTACTACTAAAACAACAAATGTTTCTTGTAATCTGCTAAGGATAATTAAAAATGTTAATACAAAGCTTGTTGGTTTTTGAGTTTTACCCTTTCCTCAAACCAATAAGTTTGACAATTAAAATTAACGAGTGGGTAAAAAGAAGCCTTTATATTGACAATATTATTTATTGGTGGAAAAGTTTACATTTTTATTTTTATAAGAAAGAAAGGATAACTAATGGGCAAAATTAATGTTATTCCAGTTTTGATATGAAGTAAAGATAATACAAATGATAATCCTAATTGAAAGTTATCCTAAATTAGACGAATAGCAAGCCCAATTTAAAATTATCCTAACTTAGACGAATAGAAGAAACATATAATAATTACAGTAATTTTTGATGGTTAAAAATAATGTTTTCCGCTACTTTTCACTTGTCAATTAGTGATTGTTTTAGTGATAAATGGATAATTTATATAACTAAATGGTATAATTATATGTAATCAAATAAGACTTCGTATTCCGGTGTCTATATCACCATAAAAATAATCATTATAAACATTTTGTGCCAGAAAGAGTACACTAAAAATCAATAAAAGCTACATGTGCAGTGAGCAAAGTATATGGCGCCCACAATTAACGACCATTGGGGAAGAAAAGATGCTAGCGGTATGAGATCGATCTTTGTGGAAATTTGTAGAAAGGCATATAGAAAAGAATGGGTATTTTCCGGCTGATCATGATATTTCGACTGAAATAACATAGCAAATATACATATCTTTTACATGTTTAAATAAATGTACCCCTGCATATTTAGCTAAAAGTACAATAATAATATCAGAGTCTTCAAACAGCGGTTTATTTCATATATTGATTTAATCTAAATATTGATGGATATTATGACTGCGACTCTATAAGCTCTAAACTCTAGCACCATTCTGACGCGATTAAAATATTGTTACCAGTTCAAGAGAATATACTCCTACTTTTGTAATTTCAGGAACTTTATTTTGTAAGTGTCTTAATGAGAGAGTTCTAAGGCAATTCTTCAATAATTATTTAAGTTAATAATTTTTTTCATGATTTAGATAAAACTTGCAAAGGTAGGTAGGACATATTTATTTCGCGATTATTTGTATCAATACAAAATAATGACCTGAAAATTTTTTTCTGAAGTATGTTTTGTTAAAAACCCATATCCCAGAAGAAAAGGAATGGGATGCAAAAAGTTCACTTATATATGCGTCTAAATATCCTTTTATTGCAACAGTTTTTCTCTGAAATTGCCTAACATACGAACATGAAATTCGTAAATGTAGTAAAACATATTATATCACATGCATACCCATAACTAACACTTAAAAATATTTATAAAAAATTTTAGGAGCAAATGAAATATTTCATTTTTTTCAGGTTTATGTGTGATTTCAAATTACTTTAAAAGGCAATTTATTGTATTACATTACAAATAATATATTTTTTGCAAACATATGGTTCTCCCACATTTTTGGATATAAATGTTATGAAAAAGACATTATGGTCTCAAATATGTGGGTATCCTTATCTTCATTAATGTTTCTGGGGCCACATTATATAGGATAAAAATAACATTCCGAAATTATTTTAACTTGCTATAAACGATATATGAAATTCAAAAAATAATCATCGGTCTTCTTCGCAAAAGTTTTTTTCTGAAGTTTGAAGAAAAAGTATCATTTAAGTGCTACTCTATACTTTTCTGAAGAACGTTCAAAAAACAAAAACCGTGTTACTCATCTTGTTATAGCTAATACTGACTAGATGCTTTTGTTAGTTCATAATGAAATGAAAAAAAATTATTCCTGACAACCCGGGAGAATGGCATCTCTCCTTCTGCTAGAAACTAAGTTAAAAACTCAAGTACAGAGCAGCTTTTCAAAACTAATTGAAATGAAAAATTGTGTGTGAGAGGGAGCTGCGTTTTTATGCTCATTTTTTAACATCGGTTTGGAAAAAGTTGAAAAGGGTTTAAAAGTAAACACTAGGGGATCAATGCATCTATAACATTAAAAAATCAGTAAATTTATAGACTTAAAAAGTATATTTATTAGCTTCGAAAAATAATCATGTTAAAGCTAAGTACACGAACCTCAACTGCATACTGCCTCCTAGACTTTATTTGGAATTTAGAGCATATAAATTTCATAAAAAGTCTAGTTTTACTACTTGGGTTAAGAAATTAATTTAAAATATGCTTTAACACCATAGTTACTGCAGGCAATTACCGCTACTAAGCAATCCTATTATGGACTACGGAAGTATCTCAATTCCACCTTGATAAAAAGTGAAAAAAAACTCTTCATTAAAAAGTCTAATACATCTCGCATCAAAAATCACTCAAAATTCTGATAAAGACACTAGGAAGAATTTCTGTGAGAAACACAAGGAAAAGAAAGCCAAAAATTTCGCCATATGAGGTTTATTTAGAATTTGATATTATAAACGTCATGAAACTATGGTACGAAATGGGCTGGGTCTATAACAAGAATGAACAGAAGGTAAGCGAAAGAACTATTTGGCAAAACCTATAGACATTAGAACAAGAGGGAGACTCCAAGTGCGGTTTACGAAACGTTTAGAAAGGGAAAAAACAAGAAATTACTTCTAGAAAAGGCCAGTGCTTACTCAAAGCTATTTGGTCGCTGAAAAAAAGACAAGATGCTTAATTTTACACTTTTATATCTTGTTATTTTGCAAGTTTTAGCTTTTTAGGTAATCCCTCCATCTATAGTTTTTTGTAACCTGTGGATCGTTTCCAAAAATATACTTCGTTAAAATATTCATTGTATTCTGGGGAACACATTTATGATACTTTTTGTTTATCTAGACCTTAAAGAGATTTAGAAATATAGTGAATTTCAAAAAATATAGTGATTTAAAAATATAATGAAAAAAACTTGGGTTAATTTCTTGTTATAGTTTGTTTGTTTGCCTAGATATTCTAAATATATCGCGAATTTCTAAAAAAAAACTTGGGTTATTATTTAGTAAACGGTTTTCCTTTTTTTTAACTGTTTCGGAAATGAAAAGAAAACAAGTGGTGATATGTTTTTGTGGAAGATTTCTAAAGAAAAATATTTTTAGAACCTTTTACATTTATTTACTTGTTTTTTTATAATTAATGAAGTAAATAGTTATGAAATACAAGAAATTCAATACGACTCACAGCATTAAAAAAAACTAGTGATTTATTAATCCCGTAAAAATGCCATGTGTTTATTGTTCATTGTTAATTTTTAAGATATGTCCGGGTTATCTTGTTTCATCCTTACGCTTAAATTGTCTTCCTCAATTTTTTTGTGAAAAACATTTTATCGACATTTCTAGGGATATTTTCTTTAGAAATAACTTATATGAATTGCATGTAAAATAAATAGTTTAGGAAATTGTATAAGAAGATGCTTTTTAAATTATCCTCATAAATTGCTGTTTGACCAGGGGAATTAATTGAAAGTTTTTATTAAAAAACAAAAGTTACCTTTAAATTGTGTTTGTGAGCGATGTTACGATGCAGCTCTACTTAGCTGTACGCGTGGCAATTTATTGTAGACACGCAGACCGCGACCTGAGTTTTAAAACTCCCTACACGCACATTTCAGTGTCGAGATGAGATCAGTTTTAGATATGATAATAGGTATTTGAAGAATCTGTCAATAAAATGTTTCCTTGGTGGCTGAATTTTTCGTATTTTGAGATACTCACGTCATTATATTAACATAATCGGTCTGTGTATCACATTTCCATAGTTTATGATTAGTGTAAAATGTTTGGGGTAGACTCTGAAAGTAAGCAAGAATAATCGCATACTGTGATGTTTCTAGCGACGGCACTTTATGTAATCTAAAATAATTTTTACAAATTCCACGGAAATTCAGTCATATTAAAAAAAAACAAGTAAATAACTTTTTGCTTATATTACACATGGAAAAATTTTATCCTAACTTAGACGAATAGCAAAAACATACTTCAGCTGTTCAAATGGAATAAAAATTAAATGTGAGCACCAAAAATCCAAGTATCGATACCGAAGAGAGAACATTTTTATGGTATGTGAAATAGAAGAGTCGGAAAAAAATAAAAGTAATTCAATTTTAGTATTACATACAGCATTCAGTTATAAAGGTGACTTAAGTTTCGTTTGGTACTACTAACTTCACGTTCTACTACCTCACATCGGCACTATGTACAAATGTAAATGTTGCTATCTTTACATAATTTGAACTCAAATTTAATATGAGAGAACATAATATATTGAAAATAGCGAATATTGTTCTTTTAAAATAGCGAATATGTAACAAAAATATGACACCAAAAAAGAAGCCTATTCACAAATTTATTTTATTTATAGATGCAATATCCTCAGTCTGTAATTTTTTTCATCAATTATTTAATAGATCATTGTTGACGATAAAACAAAAAAAACTCCCATTGGTCGAGAATTTAACGGAAAACATCTTCAAGATGAAGACTTTATTGCCGACTATTATAAAGTAACTCCATTAAAAATTTTAATGCTTGTTACGTAAAATTATAAAAAAAATCGTGACTATTTATATTGAAGATTTGAGTAAGTATAATTTAGCTCAAAGAAAATGTAAGGGAGGAAAGAAAAAAATAATCATCTGTTTCGCCCGATGACTCAATTTCGGCATGCGTGCGTAAGAAAGAAACTGACAAAAGAATTCTTTGCATTTTGTATAGCGAAGTGATAAAAGTATCACTTTCGCAGTCTCCCTTGAAAGTCGCTCTGGCTTCTCTTCTAAATGGGGGATCCATTATCCATAACCGATCACTTGGCTAGATTGGTAACAGAACTAATAAATAAAGTGTGATATCCAAATACCAATAATCTGATGTATGACTATGAACTATGAGTATCGTTTATTAACTTGCATGTATCAGTAGAAACAATCTGAATAGCTGTTATTTTTTATATTACTCAGTTATATAGCCAGTTAAAATTACAATCATTCACTAAATGTTTCGCGTACTTGGATTGGCAACCAAATGTAATAGTAACCTTTCAGCAAAAAACTGGTTAGTTCGGACATTAAAGATTCTGTAAATAAAGTTCCTAAACAATGAAAATTTTTAATTTATTAAAAAATGTTGATTCATCATCATTGTTTCCCTTTATAATTTCTATAATAAAATTTGCTTTTATTTATATATAAAACTTTAATAATATAATGTTTAATAACCTCTTTGATATTTTCTCAATCTTAACTTGGGCATCTTTTTTTATTAATTTACATTTCATTCCAAATTTATACTTTTGGGTTATAAGCAAGTATCCAAGAATGACCAATGTGCACCAATAATATTTGAATTGTCTACATTATACATTTTAAAAGTTAGGATCCAGACGACAACAGGGGGACAAAAACTAAAAGATTCATAATGTTATTAGTTTTTAACTTATCCGTTTCATAAAAACCTCATTAAAAAAATTTGTTCACGTAATTTTCGCAAAATTTACTATAATCTCAACCAAAGGATAGCTTAGATGGTAGAATGATCGCTTAGCATGCAAAAGATAATAGGATCGACACCTGGTACATCCAACGTATTTTAGGAACTGTTTCTCTGGAAAATTGAATGACAATCCATCGTGACAAAAATTGATACAGTTAAATTATAAATCGTCGTTGATTTCCATAAATAATAGTAGTAATTATAAAACTTACAAATAGCTTTTCTATTTACTGCATTCTACTCTATTTGTTCAATAAATAAGATATTTCTTATCTTATTAGCCATCGCCAGTAAAATTCCATTTTAAAGCTTTTATTTCATATATAATATACTCTTAAGATATTTTCTGCTGTTGCTTTTAAAAGTTAGAAATTAAAAAGTAAGATAATAAAAAAAATCCTATTTATTTTTTATTTTAAAATATTCTGCGGGGTGGAATAATAGTTTTTTTTTAAATTTATATTAATTATGTTATAATAATTTTAAATAAAGTTAATTGTTGTTAATAAAAAACTTATTTTAACTGCAGATCGCTTGAAAATATCCCTTTCAAGATTGTATGGCTTAATACTTTTTTTATTCTATGATTTACGTCCCAATATACAAATTAAAATTCTGTAAAAGTTTCTATTTTTTGTATTTTTGCACAAAAAATGGCTAATAACTCAAATGATATTTTCTACATATACGGTAAAAACTATGAATTAATAAAAAAAATAAAAGAATTGTATCTGTATACTGGAACCTTAGAAATTATGTGCAATTGGCCAATAAATATTCAACATGGCATTAATAAAATGATAACAATTAAATTTTACATTAAATAAGTTTTACTTTAATAAATTTCACCCCCATTGTCTCGAAGATAGTCTTAATGATTATTTATCAAATGAGAACTAATTTTATATATCTATTTTTTTCCTAATACGAAATATATTGATATTTGAAATTAAGCATTCAAGAACAATCTACGAATAAAATCGGGTATTAAAAACAGGATAGAGAGTGGTCTCTAGGTATATTGCATCCGCTTCTTTTTATTAAATTATTTACTCTAAGTAATTGTGATGCACGGTAAAATTCATTTTGCATCCGCTTCTTTTTATTAAATAATTTCTCTAAGTAACTATGAAGCACGGTAAAATTCGTATTGCATCCGCTTCTTTTAATTAAATAATTTACTCTAAGTAATTGTGAAGCACGGTAAAATTCATATTGCATCCGCTTCTTTTTATTAAATAATTTACTCTAAGTAATTGTGAAGCACGGTAAAATTCATATTGCATCCGCTTCTTTTTAATAAATAATTGACTCTAAGTAACTGTGAAGCACGGTAAAATTCACTCTGTACATTCACTCTGAACCGAGTCAGGTATACTTCCCGACCTGATATTACTTTTACAAAGAGTTCACCGTTAAAGTCTTACTAAAGGAATATAAAATAGGATAGAAGGAGAACTTGAACCTCAAATCCCGATTTTAGCTTTTAGATCTTATAATCGCCATCATATTTCATCTTAGAATAATGTTTAAATATATATTTCATAATTTTAAGTTGAAATAAAATACTCGCTATAAGAGCTTTGACATAAAAATTGACGAAAACAAAAGAAATTGTTAATTTTTCTTCTAAAATCTGATAGATTAGATTTAGCGCAAATAAAAAACGTGGCAGAGAAATAAAAAGAAAATACTACAATCATGTGTCTTAAATAGCCTAGTCCTAATATCATTCTTAGAGATGTTCTTAAAGATTATTCTTCTAATTTTGCCAGTTGTATTGTTATCTGAGTAAAAACGCCCCCAGTGAAATAATTTTAGGCTAATGTTAGCAAAAAATTAGGTTCAGGTTTTAATTACGTTTCTATAGTTCTTGAAACAAAGCTTTATTGTGTTTTGCTTTCCCGCATCCAAGTAAGGTTAATTATTGTCAAGATTAAATCGTTTGTTTCTTAAAGTCCTTCTTTATCTCTTTAATATATTTTGTTTAGTAAAATCCTGGTTATAATAAGAACATAGAATAATATAGAGTAATCACACACAATGCAAATTAAAAAAATATGACAACGAATGCAAATATACTTGAAAAGACCAAATGAGCTGTAAGCTACTCGAATAACTTAGGATCATGATTCTAAAGCCATGAGTCACACGACAAAACAAGTCCACATTTTCAAAATAAATGTAATAAGAATAGAAACCATAATTCTAAAAGTAGAAAAGTAAATTTTTTTTGTATTCTTTTTACCATAATTTTTTAAAAGGTTGTTGTTACGTAAAAGAGACATTAAAGTATTAATGCAGTTCCAGACCAGAGCGCTAAAGCATCAATGCAATCCATATCATCAAATTCCTTCAAACTATTCGAAATGCACTCTTATTGTGATCAGTATTGTAAAATGAGAGGCAGCTGTATATAATTGCACTGAGGTGAACGGTAACCATATTGTTCAAGACACTAAAGAACTACCTCAAGTACGGCGAATACATTTTTATTAAAGCCATTTATTTCCTTAATAATTAAATACCTACACATTTCGTTCTGAATGATGATCTAAATAAATTGATTTTAAGTTTTATTTTAAAGTATAGTTTAAATAAGTTTCGTTATATATTAAAATTAATTCACTTATTAAATAATTAGATTAAACAGAAAACTCAATTATAGGAGACATCTCGATGAGTATTTACCTCTTCCACTTTTCTTTGGTTTGCCATTGTTATCCATTTTTTTCCATCCATCTTTTTAATTTAATCTGATCATCTTTCCAGGACCCTACCTTTTTCTTTTTATTTGGGGAGGGGGGGGGATCGACCAGCCCATTTTAGTAACTGAATTAGTCCATTTTATATTGTTCATTCGTGTGATATGGGCCGCCCATTTCCACTTAATTATTTGCAATGTGATATAGCACCTTCGTTTTAGATTTTATTGCAATATGTCGTTTTCTGTCCATAAATTTAAAGTTAAGTATGCTCCTTTCTATGGCTTTTCGACTTGTTTCATCTTTTTATGTATGTGTTGTAAATCTATGTTTGACTTCGGTATGAGAGACAAGATAGAAGTGAGATTTTAGCACTTCCTTATAACTCCAGAATTTATTCCGTCATATTCATTCGTCTGATAAGTTCGTCGTGGTGACTAGATATTATCTCCAGGCTTATTTATAATAGTACTCCAGAGTATAATGATGAAACTTAACTGGTTTAAAAAAGGTAATTATATTAAAGGAAGTTATTTAAACAACCTAAGATTCGCGAATGATATAGTATTATTTTCAGAAATTTCGTAACAACTTAAACAAATTATAAACGAGCTCAATTCCGCCAGCTTTGAAACTGAACACAGGTAAAACAAAGATAATGACTAACAACTTAGAGAAACCTATTAAAATCAACGGCCAAATATTAGAATACGTACAAGAATATATACATCTAAGTAAACAACTATCCTTTAAAAAACATAGTCACCGTCGATGCATACTCATACATAATCAGAATTCGGAAACCAGAATAAGTCAAAACTGCTCACTTGTTTATGCTTAAATGAAACTTGTCACGTAAACTCTATGTCGACATCTCTTTACAACAACTAACAATAATAACAATTATTTATTTCTAAAAAAAACTCACATTGACGTTTTGCGTATTGATTAATAAAGGTGGGTCACCTGTTATTAAAAGAAAAAAAAAACAATAAAAAAATTAATGGGCCACTGAAGATATATTCTTAATGAACGATTTGACAAGCATTTTAAAATTATTTAGTTTTATGTAAAGTAATCTGATTTTGCAGTCCCACTATATTTAACATGTAGTAAAAATTGATATGTAGAACAAGTCGGTACAATATCTGTATTTATGCAGTCACCTGAGTGGATTGTTGGATAGGTTGCTTTAGTATATTTGTGAAGCTAAAATATTCTAGAGCTGGCAAGGGATTTCCTTACAAGAATTACTTTTTATATCCCGGCGAGCGTAAGGTTGGGTGTGTTACACCTAGACCAAGATAAATCAATCAATATTTTAATAGCCAATTATTATTATGTTTTGCGCGTCTGCGTGGGGGGAGATAAAGTAGCAAAAATTGCCACCGCTTCAGTCGACCGCCGCCCGGCGAACTGTGTGGAGGTGTTCAAAGTTGACCACGGGTGCGTTGAACCCACCTTACGCTGCACGTGACGAATTTGAACAGACTTATTTTATTTTGTTTTTATAATTTCCTGCTTTGTTTTGTTTTATTTTCAGGCTACATATTTATAATGTCGTACGAAGATAACCAAAGTAGGTTATTACGACTTTTTGAAGAAGCTGAAGTCAGTTCTTCTGACGAATCCGGCAGTGACAACGATATCGACAATGTTAGCGAAAGAAGCTGTGAAAGTGAGACAGAGCAGGAGTTAGATAATGCAGAACAGGAGGCAGAATTATAAAATAGTGATGGCGACGGTAATAATAGCTATTTGTTAGGGAAGAATGGAACAAAATGGTTTACAGTACCAAAAAGGTCTAACGTACGTACTAGGTCGGAAAATATTGTCAGAGAAAAGCAAGGCCTAAAACCTATTGGACAAAACGCGAAAACAGCTGGTGAGTGTTGGAGCCTATTTATTACTAATGACATTTTGCAAGAAATAGTAAGTCACACAAACATTCAAATTAGTGTCAGACGAGTGACATGCCAAAATAGTCACTCAAAGACATATGTGATGGCTGATGTTACCACAGCAGAATTGAAAGCTTTTATTGGACTGTTGTATTTAGCTGGGTATTTCAAATCGAATCATCTAAATTTGAAAGATTTGTGGAGGAGTGATGGATCTGGAATCGAGATAATTAGAACAACTATGACACTGAAAAGATTTCAATTTATTCAGAATTTTTTACGATTTGATGACAAGACTACACGTCAAGAACGAAAACGTATTGACAATTTGGCTGCTGTTCGTTCCATTTTTGAAAAGTTTGTTGCATATTGCCAGTCTATATATACACAATCTGAGTACACTACTATGGATGAACAACTTCCATCATTTCGTGGCCGTTGCAGTTTTCGCCAGTTCATGCCGAACAAACCCAGCAAATATGGTTTGAAAATTTTCGCTTTAGTGGACTCGAAATTGTTTCACACTATCAATCTTGAAATTTACCCGGGAAAACAGCCACCATACGTACGTCCGTATGCACTTAGTAATAAAGTCATTGACGTTGTAGATAGGCTCGTAGCTCCAATTTCAAAGACTAACCGCAATGTAACCTTTGATAACTGGTTTACTAGCTATTCATTGTTGTTACATTTGCTGAAGGAACATCGTTTGACGAGCACAGGGACTGTACGCAAAAATAAGCCTGAAATTCCAAAGAAAATGCTTGAAAAACGTAACAGAGATATACCAAGCACTGTATTTGGTTTTCAAAGTGATATCTCTTTAGCATCCTATGTGCCAAAGAAAAATAAGGTGGTCTTGATGACGTCGACATGACACCATGATGATAAGATTGATCTACAAGTTTAGAAAAACAAAAGCCTGAAATGATTACATTTTACAACCAAATGAAAGGAGGTGTAGATGTTGTGGACTAATTATATAGCAATTATGATATTTCACGCAATACAAAAAGATGGCCAATGGTAATTTTTTATGCCATTTTGAATATGTCAGGTATAAATAGCATGATAATCTGAAAAGCTAATAAGAATAACTCGTCAGTGAAGCGTAGAGATTTCATCAGAGATTTAGAAATAGAATTGATTTCAGAACATTTAGGCAACAGAAAGGAAAACCTTCATTTACCAATAGAACTTCGTAAAAGGATCCAAGATCATGTTGGTGAATCTTCAAGTCCTGCACAAAAAGTAGCCAGAACAATAAGGAGATGTGAAGTATGTCCTACAAAAAATATCGTAAAACTAAATACGTTTGTTACCAATGTAAGCGTTACTTATGTATGGAACATGCCATTTTCGTCTGTGATAAGTGCACTAGATCTCAAGATGCATAAGTCATTTTTTATTAGTTTTCTGATAAGATAAAAGTATTATTTTGTTTTGACGTTTAGTTTATTACAAGAAAAAATGCTTTATGTTGTTTTTGTTTTTATATTTTTGACAAAAAGTGATGACTATGTGCCTTAAGCAATAAATATAAGTTTAAATTTTCCATTTACTTAGTTCCCTTAATAAATAATATATCTCATTTATTTTTTCATTTCATCTATAAATATAGTTTAAAATGGAAGTAAATATTAATTTAATAGTCAAAAAAATAAGTTATAAAAATAATATTGTATTAAAATCCCACAATTACTATCAGGGTGTATTATACCCACTTGGCGCTCCGTGTTACATATTCAACCTTACGCTCGCCGGGATATTAGTGTGTGTTTCACCTTCATTAATACTATTTTGTTTACCATGTATAAAAGCAAATGGTAAAAAAGTATACACAAATATGATACAACGGTAGATATCGAATATAATAACACTTAAATACATTCTGGGTTAATTTAAATATTTTGTTTTCAAATACTTTTACCAGCAGTTAACTTAACGGATCCCCAATGTCATAGACGTGTGCAACGATATGAGTTTTATTCTTCTTTTTGGGGCTCGAGAAAGAATATCTGATATAAATGTACGTTTTGCATAGGATTTAAGCATAAAAATAAAATTATAGTTCAAAAAAGACAAGCCTTTGTAGCAGCATAAAGAAAGTAATCTTAAGATATGTCGATTTTGGTCTAGAGCAAAAGTATGTTTCACAAATCGATATAACTTAATTTTTTTAGATAAACTCAAAATAAGAATAAGGTGATAAAAAAATAAAATTTAATGCAAAAAAGAGTGGCGTGCTTATAATGAAATATAAATCGAAAACATCTCACTTGACCAAAATTGTTACATTTAAATATTATTTCATACTTTAATGCTTTAAACGCGTATTTGTTTTAGTTTTATTAAACTATAATTTTATTTTGTAAATTTCTAGTAGTGACGTTATTATATTATCGTCGGTCTTAATAGTTATGCAAAATTTTAAATAATTCGGACGTCTTGAATTGGGGGTAAATTAAATTGAAAAATGTCATTAAATTCATGCATACATACATAAAAGTAAAGCTAATATAAAAGGTGAATAACATTATTATCCTCTGAAAGGCGGGAAAATAAAATTTTCCCATAATTAGAAAAAATGATTAAAATAATTTACTTATATTATAATAAAGTAAAAAAATATCATAATTTTCTACATAAGTAGATATTCTGCACAATTTTTATTAAATTTTGTAAATATGTACCCAGTTTCTTAAGAGTTTTGGAAATTAATTACTTA
Organism: Druceiella hillmani; assembly: GCA_039881145.1. Taxonomy (NCBI): domain Eukaryota; kingdom Metazoa; phylum Arthropoda; class Insecta; order Lepidoptera; family Hepialidae; genus Druceiella; species Druceiella hillmani. The sequence goes on from JAYKKI010000127.1 coordinate 2,605,288, forward strand.
AATAATAGTCAAACTGATGGATATAACATTATATAATTCACAATTAAATAAAACTACCTGATGTAGTATTATTTCTACTTTCTATAATTTCTTTACCACGACCTAGGTTTCGTTGTATTACAACATCTTCAAGTGAGATGTTAGCAATGTTGTAATACAACGAAACCTAGGACGTGGTAAAGAAATTATAGAAAGTAGAAATAATACTACATCATGTAGTTTCATTTAATTGTGAATAATGAATTTCTACAAAATTAACGCCAAATCTATTCAACATTATATAATATAACATTACATTAATCGTAAAGCATAAATCTGAGCATGGCAAGACAATATGGGTAAAATGAATAGGCTAAGATTTCACACACTGACCTTAAAAAGTCGCAATTAAATTTAATTTTATCATTAAATCTATCAAATATTTATGTTTTTGCATTCAAAAGAAGTAATTATTGTAAGCACAGTAAACCAATACTCTTCTCGCAATGCTCTCACTGAGGGTGCCACATTAACTTCACTTTTAAATAACATTCAGATTTTGCCAAAACAACATGCCAACGTATATTGTTAGGCTTAAGAAAGAAGAAGAAGGATACTGAAACTATGAAAAAAAATGTTGGTATACTTTGGAATTAATAGAATTTTCTTCAGACCGCTCGTTTTATTAATATTTAAAATAAACACAAATACAAACCCACTTTGAAAAATTCCAAGTACCTTCAATCTTTATTAAGATTTATTAATTTTTTTACAACCTCGTAACATTTTATGGTGATGGAGTGGTTTTACTTTATTTTCAGTTTGATTTATTTTACAAAATACTCGCAAGATTCTTTTACTGAGATAACATCTTTTTTAAAAAAGTATTAATTTTAAATGTTCCAAAAATCATACTTCCAAAATTTTATTTCAGTAACTAGGAATATATTATCAAATATATGATACTTTCGTAACTCTGCTATGAATCAAAAATTGATTTGGGTGCCTTTAAGTATAAAAGTAAAATGTTGACATATTATTTTGGCTTTAGAGAATACCACCATTTCGCATCCATTATATTTAGATTTTTTAAAAATTATTATTATTCTTTTGTCCTACCTTGTAGTGATTTTTTTACTCTCGTGTGATTTTAAAATGTGTTCCAAATACCAACATAGTTCTGCGGTGAACCTTTTCATTTCGTGCAACTAAACTCTAGAATGAACTTTAATCAACCGTGAGAATTACGTCCGCAGAATCCATATTTAAGATTTTTTTTCATGGATTACCACTAGTGCTTGTTTGTTTTGTTGCTCTAATGCAATTTTTTTTTTCTTTGCTTTCACATTTATGTAGTTTACATTTATATTGTGACTATTTCGTTGCAAATTTGCTTTCAATTATGGTTATGGAATATATTTGGCGTTAATTTTGTAGAAATTCATTATTCACAATTAAATGAAACTAGTATTATTTAGTGACGTAGTATTATTTCTACTTTCTTTAAGTTCTTTACCACGACCCAGGTTTCGTTGTATTACAACATCTTCAGGTGGGCTATTACCAAAGATGCTAACGGTGTTGATTACGGTACTTTATGCATTTAATCGAATTTATACAAAAAGGAAATATATTCTAAAATATTTTGGAAGCTTCATATATCGATCCTGGTATTTATCGCATGCCAAGCGTGCGCCACACCGCAACCTGATATCTACACCACCTTAAATGATGTGACACATTTTGCAGAAAGCTGGCTAACAATTCGAAAAAAATAATTTTTAGGTTTCCGTAGTGGGACAAGGAACCTTTCTAAATTCACCTAATCCTTTATAAGTCAATCTATCTGGGTGTCACAGCTTTACCCTCTGCTTTTTTCCCAAAATTTTAGGTTTGTAGTATGGTGAACATAACAAAAGCCGAATATCAAAAATATTTTTTATTATTCTTTTTCATGTATAGTAAAAATTTTCTCATGGTGGGAATGTAGAAATATTTTTTCGAGTAACCATAAGTAAATCCATAAGTGGGAATGTAGAAATATTTTTTCGAGTAACCCGTTGAGACATTGGGATAGCTTTATTTAAAATTACGTGGAGGTAATTTTAAAATACTATGTATCTCATTTACAATTTTTCATTTTTATAGTTCCCAATCTCAAAAGGAAAAAAGTGGAATAATCCAAAATCAGTTAGGTGTACGACTATCCGTTCGTCTCAACTATTTTTCTCAAAATCGGCTTGACCTAGATTTGGACAGTAGTAATGCCTATTAATCCGCACATATCTTATTAGATGACTATCAAAAATATTTATGCATGGCAATTTTTGGGGTATGTTAAGTACATGAAAAAAAATGTGAATATTCTACACCTTAAGTAGAGTATCGTTTGATAGGCTAAGGATTACAATATTTTAGGAAAACGATGCTTCTAGATGGAGTAGTTTCTGAGATATTCACTATAATGTATATATACACATACTGAATTATATGAGGTGTTATTAAACATTTATTGCGTTGTTAAATCCACATTGTGATGAGTTATGATAACGTAATTTCAGTTCAAACAAGGTGCAGATCAAAGAAACAAGATCCAAAGCGCCAGCCAGACCCGGAATAATTTGTATATATTTTTAAGTATTTTGTAAAATATCTAACTTTGAAGTGATATGCGCAGGGTGTCTAATTTTTTTCCTATTATGTTTTCCCACAACTAAACATTTTAATTTACTTGAATCAACATTTCCCTTGCTACGAACTCCATTTTTACAATTTCTTTGATATGCATTTTCCATAGTAGGAAAATGAAAGCATGACTGAAAGTGCTCAACTACTTTTTTGGTCAATAATAAAATGATAATTTTTGAAAAATTTGATGTAGGCTGAAGACATCAGTAATATTTATATACTTAACATAAAAAAAAACACTGGACTCAAATTATCCTCCATAACATTGATCACTTTGATATTCCATGCGGACTATTTATTTATTTAAATATAGAGAAAGTATTTATAAAATTGTGCATATTCCAAAATAATTGGTAAATTCTTTTGTGTGGTTAATTCCAAATTGATATTATTTAACAGGTGAGAGGATCTGTTTAATATATATGTACGGTTGTATCTAAACTACATGAATAAGCTTAAGCATGTCTATAAGATCTTAATATTTTTAGATTCGTCTTTTCTACGGAACCAGTCAACTCATCTTCAATAACATAGACTGCTGCCGACAGAAAGACAATAACGGACGATTATCTTTACCTACATTACGATTCTATATTTAGAATACTCTATGTGAATCTGCACAACCGTGATACGGGTATCTAAAAGATTCTTTAAAAAGGTCATATAAAGGTGAACTCAACGGCTGGGTCAACTGCCTGGTAAGCTCGTTGAAAGTTTCAGGGCTTTGATCGCGGTTCGTATGTCGTTAAAGTAAATTCCCGCATATCCAGGTATAGCTGCATTGTGCAAATAGCGTTCGTTCTTGTTATAATCCACACGTACCGTCCATATATCAAGAGGGTTATTTAATGGAAAATATTTCAATATAATTTGCGTCAAATAATGGGAAGGGAAAAGTAACTGGAGCGATGTAATTTATTTTTATTAGCTGTGCAATTGCGCAAGTTAGTAAGAGTGAATAGCTAGATTGCTTTTTTATTTAAAACGTGACTATCGTTTAACGTAATTTTTGAATAGATTTACTTAAATTTAAGAGATGTGAATGGAATTATTGTAAGATATTTATTTGATGTATATACATATATATATATATATATATATATATATATATATATATATATATATATATATATATATATATATAAGTATATTTGATAAGTAGCGACGATTATAATTTAAATCGTTTACATTTTTTGTAAAATTTGTAACGGCTAATCAACGAGCTCGGTCAATCACAATACATTGACCTTAAATCATAATTGAAATACAATTAAATGAAACTACTTGATGTAGTATTATTTCTACTTTCTTTAATTTCTTTACCACGACCTAGGTTTCGTTATATTAAAATTATTGCAAAGGTTGGGTGTTAGTATCTTTGCTAATAGCCCATCTGAAGATGTTTTTTTGATCTGTACCTTGAATCATCTGCATCTAGAATCATCGTTTTCCTAAAATATTGTTATCATTCTTAGCCTATAAAACAATACCCTACTTAGTATGTAGGATATTACCATTTTTTTTCATGTACTTAACATGCCTCAAAAATTGCCATGCATAAATATTTTTGAGAGTTATATAATAAGATATGTGTGGATTAATAGGCATTACTACTATCCAAATCTAGGTCAAGCCGATTCTGAGAAAAATGATTGAGACGACCGGACAGTGGGACACCTGACTGATTTTGGATTATTCCATTTTTTCCTTTTGCTAAGCGGTTTGCGGAGTGACAGCAGTCATTTACACTGGAGTGCGTCGCAGATTTTATTAGGTCTGTCCACCGTGTCGGAGAGCGTCCGCGAGATCGTTTGCCTTCGACTTTGCCTTGCGCCACCAATCGTTCCATGGAGTCCTCGTTACGGGTGACATGTCCAAAGAATTTGAGGATTCACAATTGAACAGTCGACGATAATCTCTCTTTGATGTTAAGTTCCTTGAGGATCGAAACGTTGGTTCGGTGCGCGGTCCATGGGTTCCTAAGCAAACGCCTCCAGCACCACATTTCCACCGCATTGTGGCGATCTTGCATCCTCAGCGTCCACGTCTCAGCTCCATATAGAAAAATCGGAAAGACGAGGCATTTCATAAGTCGAACCTTTGTGTTTCTGGTTATTCTGCGGTCTTTCCAGATCTTTGTGAGTTTTTCCATTGATGATCTCGTCACGGCATAACGTCTTCGAAACTCATCCTCGCAACCTCCATCATTAGCGATAGTGGAGCCCAGATATATGTAGCTCTTCACTATCTGGCATCCTGCCATATTTTGGATGTTCGGTTGGTTATTGTTAGCACGATCTTCAATCATCATTTTATTCTTATCGAGGTTGATTGTAAGCCCAAACTCCAATGCTGTGTTCTCCATTCGTTGTAGGAGAGACTCGATTTCATCTTTTGTTGACGCTAGGAAGGTATCTCAAGTTTGATATCTTCCGACCCCCCCACCGATATTCCCTTATTCCAATCTTCAAGAACTATACGCATTAGGTATTCTGTGTATACATTAAAGAGAAGAGGAGATAATATACAGCCCTGTCTAACACCTTCTTGCGTTTTGAAGCGTTCGGAGTCAATACCGTCTACTCGGACCGCGGCTGTGCCATCTTCGTATAGACGCCTAATGAGTTGTACAAGATGGTGCGGTACACCCATTTCCGTCAGGACCAGCCACAGTTTCCACCACTTCACGGTATCGAAGGCTTTTCTAAAATCGACGAAGCATGTACAGAGGGCAATGTTAAACTCGCCTTTTCTGCAATTTGTCGCAATATCAGCAGCTTTTCTCTTGTACCTCGACCTTTTACAAAACCAGCTTGTTCGGAGGAGATTTCTCGGGACAAAAAACTCTGAAGCCTTGTGTTAACAAAATGCAGCATTATTTTACTGGCGTGGGATATTAGGGAAATGAATCTGTAGCTACTGCACTTTTTCGTCGATCCTTCTTTGTGTAACGGTATGAATATGGAGTGTGAATCGCTCGGCCAAACTCCAGTGACCCATATACGACAGCAGATGGTGTGTAGTATGTTTACTCCGACTTCCCCCATGGTTTTCACTGTCTCAATCGGGATCTCATCAATGCCTACAGTCTTGTTCCGTTTAAGATGGTCTATAGCGGCCGGCACCTCATCTTTTAATATCATTGGCTCTTGCTCTGTGGTTTCTTGGTAGGGTGTTATGTTTGTTGCTGTGTCAGCAAACAGAGACTTACAGTACTCTTCCCAGACGCTAGCAATCTTTATGATTTCCGTAACGGTGTCTCCGGTCGCATTCTCAATGGCCCACGTCTTCGGTTTGAACTGACGGGTTATAAGTTTGATGTTCATGTGTAGGTCTTTTGTTTCAAACTTTTGGGAATGTTTCCCTACCTCTTCACATATTGATTGTAACGCTGTATTACGGTCGCGACGGCATGACGCTTGTATGACGGAACTCATGGCGTTCAATTCCTGCACTTTTGCGCCCTTGGCTTTCAGGTCCCTACGTTTTTCTCTACACTACAGATATTTTATACGTAGGTACTTTTAAATTTGCCATTCCTTTAATAAATTTTGAAAATTAAAGTAAATCACTATTCTGAAGCATTTTAAACGTATTGGGCATAAATAAATAATAAGTATATATTATGAATGTAGATGGAAAAAAAAATTATATATAATGGCGCATTTGGATGGGAGTAAAAACTTTCTGAGGGAACGTCGTGACCTGCCATTCCGTCAGCTTCGCGTCTTGACCGCTCTTTCCAATTTAACGTTTTTCTCTACACTACAGACATTCTACATGTCATTATTTCTTATTTAATAACGGTCACAATTTTACTCGTCTATATCGGTGTTAACAAATTCCATTACCGAATTTACAACGTTCTAAAAATATTTCAGTGTAAACATTTTCAAAAATTTAGATGCTTCACATCGTTCCATAACAGCTCACATTTTTTAATTATATGTCTGCCCTTCTACTTATAATGCTATTCTCTAGGTATATTGTAGAATATGAAGAATTTCCCGTTTACTTTCACTCGCATTATTATTACCACAGTTACGATGTGAATAATAATATTTTTCAATATTATTATTCACATCATAACTGTATCAAAATTATTTCTGATCTAGACCTCTATGATCTGGAATGTTTCCTTAAGCACTTAGCTACATAAATTATATATACTTAGCACTTGATCAAGTTTTTTTGAACTGAAAATAATAAACTGAGCCGGTCACAAAATTATTTAATAATTTTGTACTCTTGTACTCTCGAGTATTAACAGCCTTGAATAATGAAAATATCAATAAGTTCATTTCAAACAAGACGAATAACCGATAAGGAAATTCAAGGAAATCTTCGAGCCTTCTCTCCTATCCAACAGCTTGTTTGAAAAAAGATTGTCCACTTGCCACGAGTAGGAATATTTTTAATTTCCTTAACGTCAATCAACTACGGCAAGCACATTTCCGCTCGTCCGGCATCTTGAACCACCTAATCTCTTATTGAATATTTGAAAGTAGTTCTACTGACAACCACGGGTATAGTTCATGTGCAAATAAATCAACATGAGAGTTTGTTATGAAAATGACACATAAGATAAAAGTTTAGAATCCAAAAGATTCCTGGAGATCAATTTGCTTCTCATAAATGCATTCATTACAATTATATCTCAAATTGTGTAAAGCCGGAAGCTTCATAGGAATCCTTAAAATTAATAGAAAAATAGGTTTTGTTTTATAACAAGAAGGAATCGATGTTTCTGGAAAACATAAACCTCTTTAAAATTGCTGAAATCACAAAAATTAAACCAATCTAAAGACAATTATAAACAACAAGTAGTTACACATTACAACAATTATGTCAGTACTTCAATACTTCAGTCTAGCGAGTAAAATGTACATGGAATTTAATTAAAAATATTCACAGAATTTAATGTAATACACAATAAGTTTGTGTATGTTGTTTTATCCTCCATGAATTCAATACTCATATTTAACTTATAAATATTCATATTTATACAAGAAATGGTCGGAATATTTTAAGATTCCCAAAGAGAATTAGCACGTTAATAGGCCTAAAATCTTCTGATAGGATGTTAATTATTAGATTAATACATTTTCTTACCCTCACGTGAAATGATTGAAGCAAAAAGTACGTAATAAGTTTATAACATTCATTAAAATAATGTTAAATTTACACGACCTTAGTTTAATTTTTATACCACCGTTTAAAATTTAAGAAAAGAAAGTAAACATTACTGTCATAGATGTTTAGTTTCTAAATAAAGCTTCCTTGAAGTTCCTTATATACATACTAATTTACTAGTTTGGTACTAATAAACCCTCTATCTCAGTTTATTGGTACTAGATGGTAGTCAAATAGAATATTTCCTATTCTGAGCTCGAAATTATTTTTAAATTGCAGTAAGAGAGACTGTGAAGGGCGGGCTCATCAGGATAATGCAAAGTTCACCTAATGAAACTAAATTCATAATTAATGAAATAGGAAAATTTTACTCTTCGCAAAATTTTACCAATTTATTAGTTCTACTCATCAAAAAGTATATTCTGAATAGACAGCTGATCAAGCGCCGCACCTTTACATATTGGAGCACATCAAATATTCGAGAAGTTTTGGTAACATTCAAGAAAATATTAAGAGAAAGCGGTAAGATGTATTATTATCTCATAATTCTAATCACATCTCTTCTTTATATTGAAAATTCAAAATTCATTTAGAAGTAAGCCAGACCAAAGTGTATAAAAAAATCCTATTTTTGGAAAATCTGTCATATTGGCATTAGCAGATTTGCCGAAGATGGAGAGAAAATTATAAACCTTCACCATCTAATCATATTGATTTTTCATAAACATTTATTATCGATTGGTAAGTAAAGTTAATCACAAGATTTTTCTTTAAATTATATAGATTTACTCTTCAAACCAAAGTTTGTTTTATAGACGTCACTTCATCTAATTTTATATAATATATTTCGTCTTCAACTCTGTGAAAATTATTCAAACACAAAATTTGGTTATCGCTTAAGAATATGTACAAATGTGAGGTAATATTCATTACAATGGATTATCTATGTCTTCTATAATATTTCCAATTCAAGTTTTGGTCCGTTACTTTAACTTAAGATGCAAATATAAGGAAATTCTTCTGTTAAGGAAAACCAGTTATTTTCTAATAGAATTATAGAATCGATTAAATTGGATATACCAAATATTTTTCAATATTTGTATTAAAATTTTTATCGATTTCATACTTACAGGTTACCTATAATGGTCGGTTATATTGGAAATGCTTGTTCTGTAGTAATCCGTTGTTGTTGTTTTATTTTAATTTGTATACACTTCCTTATGCTAAAAATACATTTGTTGTTATCATTTATTTATAATTAAAGTATATTGCGTTTAGTTTTCTAAATTATTGGCCTTATTATGAAAACAAAAACTTATCAAGCACGAGTAAAACTCGGTTATGAAAATTCAGTAAAAACTTAAGTACCTATGTATATAAATTTAGAAATTCTAGAATGCAGATTGTTTCCATCAAACTATTATAACAAAAAAAAATATAGTTATAGCTTAATATATCTTTCAAAGGGGTCTAAGGGTCGGAAATTTCATAAAGCCTATATGACCTGATATAATCGCTGTAGATTTCCCGAAATCTTTTAATCAGAATCTTTGTGATGTTTTCATAATTTCGGGAAAAAGGGAATCGGGATACAATCTTTTTACATTTCTGGGTAAGTCTCTGGAAATATGCCACTTAATACTCCCAAAAAAATTATTCAATCTTTCTGAATACCATCAGCTGTCAACGATCTACCTCAGTTCACTTCTTAACATAGGTCTCTTCAATGGACGGATCGTTCAAGCTAATATCCCTAATCACTAAACTGGGCAAGCAGATCGGCAATCACAGTGCGTAGCTTCTCGTTTCAGCGGCTCTCTTAACAGTCACTGGTTTATGATATTTAGCTGCGCTACCGCTAAATAATCGAGGCTGAGACCTACCGCTTAATGACACAGTTAAGTTTTCTATATATATACACATTTCTTGCAAATAAATGAATTTATTTTATTCAATTTAAGTTTACTTGTCTTAGGTATGCTTATATTCCTTTTATAAAAGTACGCATTTTCTGAATATCAAGGCAACAAAGAGAAACTTAGAAAAAAAATGTAGATTTAATTATAATAGTTGAAGGTCCCAAGTTTATTACAGATGGAAAAAGCAAACGGAAAGTAGCAAAATTACTTGACATGGCTGAGTCTAATCTAAGAAAGTTGGAAACATAGCTTGTTTCCTAATCTTTAAAAGGATATAGGTGTACCTTTACCACCCAAATGAAAATTGCATTTCTTGATTATGACATTTGGAATAGCTACTAAAAATTAAGGTGATACTAAAAATTAAGTTAATTAGCTACTAAAAATTAAGGATAGTTAAATCCACCAAGTTTTATATGAAAAAGACAGAGAATGCAGTGAATTTTAAGTTTCTATCTTATTTTATTTAAACTGTTAATACTATTAAAGCCTCTGGCATACAAACATAAGGCGAGACGTTGTTATCACAATAATAGGGTTCCTTTCGGATCCAAAACTTTCAAAAAAATAAATGGCGTCTTGAAATCTTTACGAAAAGTAATTGAATTAAAACATGAAAGGCACATATAATATGCTAAGTAAGAAGGAAAGATATTTTTGATATTTATACAATGTTTACCAACTGCAACTTTGTTGCAAATGTCAGATTTTATTGCAGCTTAGATTTTAGAACTCCCGCTTAGCATACAGCAGTATCAGGATCGATACTGCCACGTCCAACATAAAGTCAAAGACATGTTACAAAATGTATACTTTTTTACATTACTCTTATTATATTGGAGTTTACTTCTTAAGAATCGATTTTTATACATGGCGCCCGGTATGAAGTTTTATTAGGAGTAAAATGAGTAGTTTAGAGCATTAAAAAAAGTGCCACAGTTTGTAAGTTTGGATGTAAGAGGTAATGTCCGAAACCACTCATCCGATTTCAAAACTTCTTCCAACAATATTTAGAAAGGCCCTCCAGGATGGACAAAGGTCATATATCATTCCGTTAAAAACAATTCATACATTATAAAAAAGTTAAATTTTATAAGTTTGTATATATGAGGTAATTTCCGAAACTACTCACCCGATTTCAAAAATTATTTCACCAATATTTCAAAACGACCTTCAGGATGGACATAGTTTATATATCATCCCCATAAAAATCGTTTTCATGGAGACCAGTTTTGCAACCAAAGTCAACGAAAAAACAATCCTACGAATGCGTTTCTTATGAACGCTGATATAACAGCAAAAGATATATTGATAGATGATACTGATAATAATATTCGAATACAGTCTTACCTTTTTATACATACCAGGACAATCGTAATAAGGAGTAAACTCCAGTGGCGCATCGAAGCTGACACGCACAATTTTTTTTTTCTTCAAAATGATGCATGTTTAATTTTGTTTCATTATTATTTAACTTTTTTAAGGAAAAATGTTTAAATTTGCTAAAAATACAATAAAATTATCAAAACAAATAAAAGGAGCCCAAAAGCTAAATAACTACTGTTCACTGATGATAAGATTCCTTGGCCTTTTTTTGTCTCCGTCAGAGGATTCTAACACCACGATCATCATATGTTGTCACTGAAAACAAGTATGTAAGCCAAATTTCAAGTCCGTAGCCCAACGGAAAGTGGATGACACATCGATTATAATATATGTTACGGACAGGCGGACTACTAAACAATTTAAATAAAAGCGTTTAATTAATCTGAAACACAAATCGATGCATTGCTCATTCGACTTCATATGATCAAATGTGGTATGTATTTTGCAGTACCAAACGAAACACCATTTTTTAGCCTAGTGTATTGAGTATTTAAAAAAAGTCGTACAATTTTATTTAATAAGTTTTTCGATCCAAAATTATTTTGGTAAATTTGCATTAATAAACTTTATATTAGAAACTATGTTATTGCGCATAATTCATACAAGTAGACTATGAAGATAATTTTATCGCAAATCATTTTTTAATATGTACTATTAAATAAGTAATATACAATCCGCTTGCTTTAATAAATATAGGCCCTGCATGTGTAATCAAACCAAAAGTTATGGACAAAGGATCTTATAAGCAACCAATCTAAGGTTAAACAACGTTATGCAGAAGTGTAGAGTTTAGAAGCCTTTCATTATTTTCAAAATATCTAGATTTTTCATAACTTGACTCGCACTAATCAAACCTACATCAATTAATGTGAGCATGACTATGAAACGACCATGAAAAATTCTCTTTATTTATTTTTGGTATAAAGTAACAAGATATTTTTTAATACATACTAACAAACTATATTTCCACCAAATTTCATACCTTAGTATAATCTCAATACAGGATCGATTCATGTGAGTCAAGGTATAAAAAATTTATATGTTCTGAAAATAATAAAACAATTATCTACGAATACATGGCTACAGAACGCCAATCTTCGTCTTAATTCTATTGTAAGTGAAAAGCTCTATTTATTCAGTCTACATTGAATAGTCGATATTACAAAAATGTCTGCTAAATCTTTTTCTTCTTTGGTAAATTATCGTGAATAAAAAAGTTAATTAAAATTTTACGTAAAAGAAAATTTAAGACTTGATTCGATTTACAAGTGTATAAAATTATTGGTAGAGATGGAGCTGTTATATTGACATGGCTTATTCATTCTTATAGAATACAATGAGTATTATTCAAAAGGATATCATAATTTAGTATTACCGTCCTCGTCTGTACTAAAATTCATACCTTCATAACTTAGTAAATTTTTTAAGTTTTGTCAAACATTTTTTTCATAAAATCATCATTTGTGAAATAAAACAAGTCACATACTCTTTTAGGTACTACATCCTGAATGGCAAATTAAATACAAAATTATATAAAGCCATAAGAATTAATACATATTAACTAGAATTTTATTAAATATTTGAAAGTTCGCTCTCACCTTCGGCACCCCATAAGCAATTTAAATAAATTATTTTAACCCCAATTCTTTTAACTTCCCATCACTTACCTAACGCACAACGTGTTAAAATTCCCATTAAAATAACACTCCTGAGATATGGACGGCACGCGCAAACAGGCTGGTAAGCGAGCGTTAGTTGTGAGCAATTTATTGTAATGATCCACATCCGCGACCAAAGATTTAAAGCTCTACCTTTGCCTAGGTATCGGAGACGAGCTCACAGTTTGATTTGATATTAGATTTTTCAAGAATCCCCCACTTAAAAGTACCCTTAAGGGCGGAGTGTTTCTCAGACGTTGTAACTACACTAAGCGTATTGTAAATTAGAATCAGTGTGGAATATTTGAAGAGAAGACTTAAAGAGTGAAATATATTATAAATCTACGTAATATATAAATTAATGGCGAGTATTTAAAGTAATTCCATAAAAGGATGTACTTGCCAACAAATGAAGCTTGTTATCGTTTTGATCGGATTTTTATTTGAATTATTTCTTGATAAGATTGGATTATTCATTCTGCCTTAAATATATTTTTTCTACATGATTTGCACTTGTTTTGCTGTTCTAGTTTTGACTGGTTTATACAAATTTCTTCTTCGCAACAACATGAGATAAATTGGAATTATAAAGATATGCTTATAATGATGAATGAGAAAAAATGCCTGAGTTTTTAATTACATTCTTGATGGCCCTACATCTAATGGGCACCGCCTCCAAAAGTAAACTTTGATGCTATTTTAGAAGAAATTTATTCTCCAACTCAATAGAAAATAAAAAAAACTAAAATATTACTTTAAAATAATTTTAAATGCTCTTAACGGAAAAAGAAACAAAATAATATTTTTATAAGAACACTATTTCCGTCTGTCTGTATGTAAAAGCCGTCTTACTTTGAAACCATTTAACATCAAAATTTGGACAGTGATAAAGCGTATAAACTCGAAAATATCTCAATAATTAAAAAAGAAAAATGAAATTTTGAAGAGATTGAATTAACAAAATAATTTTTTTTTCTGTGGGATATCTCTTTCAAATCATTTAAATATAATAATTTGTTTAATCCATTTGCTATCTCTTTCAAATTGTTTATTCACAAACATGTGAATAATATTTCACATTTTTATAAATACACAATTCACAATTTCATACATTTTATAATTCGCAATTTTATATAACGTATTTGCGGAAATTTGTTGGAAAATATACAAAAATACATCCCTCCTATTTCCAGCAGTTCTAACAATATTATGAAAATGGCAGTGTTCCCATAAGCTTATTTAATATTTATATGAAAATAAAGCTATAATTCTAGATCTTACAGTTTTTAGGATATCCAAATTATTTTTAAACGACTTCAAAACAGAAGGCGGTCCACATATTAGTATGTATATATTTTTTGGTACATGACTCAGGTAATCTTAAAACGATTTTAGTGAATCTTTTTTATTTAAAAGATTTTTTTCCTGGTATCGAATAAATTTTGTCAGGATCTTATAATGCAATTCGGAGGTATAATAAGAGACTTCGCAATGAATCACGGCACCAACCTCTAATTTGGGACCAAATTTATGCTCATTAGTCATGTGTTTAAAAGTCCTTACGTCACAGATGGTGACAAGAGTCTGATCATGCGGAAGAAGATGGTGACGGAATTCGTCAATAATTAATAGCAGATATATCGGTTTTAGGCACGTTTGATTTATCCTGAATAGTCAGTCATAAATAATGACCGAAATTTTATGAAGGGTCGTAACTCCTCAATCGCAAGGATGAGAAACCATTTCTCTTGACAAATTTGAAATCGAATTTGACTTATGTGTCATATTTTTATAAGTAGTAAGATCTCAGATAGTGCCCAGAGTCCGATGATGTAGTAAAAGACGATGACAGAAGTTTTCAATGATGAAAAGTAGGTAAATCCGTTTTGGGTCGTTTGACTTATATTAAAAAATATTTTAGACGTAAATAGTGGCTGAAGTTTATAGATGGAATCGGAACTCCTCAACAGTCAGTCATGGATTTTTTGCGGTTCGACTCATTTGACTTATTTTAACATAAGTAAGAAAGTAATAAGGGAAGTAGGTTGATAAATATTAAATTTGTTAATAAAATGCACGAATGTTCGTTTCGAACTTTTACAGTACAATACCGTTTCTGAATGTAAATAGATTTGTAAAATATATCTACTCTTGTAAATTTGTGGACTTTGTGCTAGGTAGAATGATTTTTTTCCTGTGCCTATTAAATGGCAACACTTTCGATACATAGTGTATTAGGTTGTCATGTCTAAAAGATAGAAATAGAACGGTTATGGTGAGATATCATGTCTGTCTGTATTTCTCACGTAGTCATGTTACAGCTGTTTTTCTTAACAACTACTGTTTGCTAGCACCTTGAAATTTTGAAGGATTGAAAATTTTGCTTGTCTCAATTTATTCTATTTCCAACGTTAACTTGAAATAATTTACAAATTTGGAAAATATTAGTATTTTTATTCAAAATGAACTTCGAAAGGAAATGGGCTTTTCAATCCCAACAAGGCTAACAAGTGCAAATCGCATGGCACACGAAAAGACTACGCCCATATTATGGACATATTTTTTTTAAACTGCATGGTGTTTAACTTATGACTAAATATATTCGAAAATATTAATTTACTTCAAAGTTTTACAGCCGAAAACATTAAATAATTCACAGAAAACAAAGCATCAAAAGTTCATAATTTCCAAGAAGAGATATAAATCTTTTAATGTTTGCACGGAATCGTCAAAGTTTCAATTTTACTCAAATTTATTGGGTTATATTTGTAAATAGCAAGAACTGGTAACAAACTGTACATCTCTTTTTATTATCCTATAAATAATTTAGATCGCCTAAGTTTTGATCTGTTCACGCCTTTTTTCTCTTTTCAAGTTTTATTTCTTTCAAAACCCAATATTGATGGAACCAATTCATTATCTTATTTTCTTAACCATTCTTTCTTTATAATCCCATGCCTACCAAACAATTGTGATGGAACCATGTAAAGTCTTCTAATATATATTTATTTAATTTATGTAATGTTATTTGGAATGTCATTTCGACTGGTAAAATTCATAGGATCCCCAGTATTTATGTATAGTATATCCATAATTATTAAGATATAATATTTGCAAGGCATTCTTGCTCAGTGAGTTCACCTTAAATAAAGATGTATATATTTGTGCACGAACGCATATGTATCCTTCACCTACCGGAAATCAATGGCAAACATTTTGAAGATAAAATAAGACGTAAATATTTTTTATATGTCAGAGAACAGTATACTCCAATTCTCATTTTTTTACCTAAAAATATGGGGCATATATGACACAATATTAAGTTTAAATATTTTAAAAACAGAAGCCATTCATAGATATGACGCATAACTTAAAAATTAAAGGTACAAGAGATGTAAAAGATAATTTTATAGTCAATAATTTTTCCTGAAGCTGAAAGCAATACACATTTAGCGTATAAGTTCAATGAAACGATATCCGACGATGACTGACAGAGATACGACTCAGTTACGATAACGCTCGCTGTCAAATAAATAACACTCCCCTTTGTACTTTAATTTTTCTTGCATAACATATTGTTTAAGTGGAATGTTTGCTTTAAATTTAGTGTTATGCTAATTATAAATTTCAGAGTAAATGCATCCATTTCAATAAAATTTTCAATACTATATGAAATTAATGCATTGTATGCATTATTTTCAACAAAAACAACGTGACTATTTTATAATTATTTGTCTTGTATTCGAATCATTCAAAAATTACTCAACAAAAGACACATTTTTAATATCATAAAGCCCAGGAATTCAGAGTAAAATAATGTACATATCATTTTCTTTAACTGTCAAATCACTTTAAAATAAAGCAATATTAAATTGTAGTATTTAAAATTATAAGACCATTCCACCAAATATTGACTTATTAAAAGACCCTTGAGCAATAAATTATAATATTGACGTTATGATATTTGATAGTGTTATGTTAATTATATATTATGCATATATATATATATATATATATATATATATATATATATATATATATACATATACATATATATATATATATATATATATATATATATATATATATATATATTAAAAAATTAGGCGTGCGTGTGCCAATATTCCACTTTTTTATTTTATCATGGTAGCAAAATTGACATGCGATCGAGATGCCGTCTACCGTGCAATATGTGTACTTATCTAATATATAACTCGGTGCCAAATTAATTTAGTAAACAGCAAAAGTTACCGTTTTTTGTAATAATAATGACGACATATTATACAGCTAGTCTTCCAATGTTATAAGATCACAAAAATTATGAAAATTGATGTTTTGCCGCACAAAACATATTGGTGTTGAAAGGCGTGGTGGCTAATATCAAACATCAAATAGAGGCAACAGCTTCTGTGGCAGATAATGAAAACGATGTTAAAGTCAAAACGAAACTGATATTAACCATTGATTCTTAGATTTATATCCACATCAAACAGGCAGTCACAATATACGATCTGCGGATAAAATTGAAAGATATGTATGATAACTTTTTCTATACAAGGAAAATAAGTTTGCTAAGAAATCCCATCACCATTCGGCTAGAAATTTGTGAGTCGATGACACAATATGTGACTTAGATTGTAAAAATGGGTCAGCGACTGCAATGTACAGGATTCAAATTAATTGATGAGTGGATCAGAGCATTAATGTTCGCAGGATTGTCCGAAAAGTAAACACTTACGATTATGGCCCTTTATGGCCATTCGGGAATTGAGGTAAGTACAGATGTCATTAAAACTAAATCATTAAACTGTATATGGATTTTGGTACTGCATCCAGTTTTGGTAATGCATTTGTAGCAAAAGGAATGTATCAATTCAGGAGTGCCAATCACAAAAGTTGTCTTTTGCAAATACCATCGGAAACTTAACTGTTAAATGCAGAAAAATGTTATTAAATATTATAAATGTAAACAGATCGGGGCAAGTAAACGCATGACAGAAAATGAAAATATCTTGGTAAACTCTTCGCATCAACTTGAAACGAAAGAAATTATTATTGCACACCAGACAATAGTTTCATTGCTAAGTTCTGGGAACGTAAACATCGTTACAGTTGTGAACGGTGTGGAATACGACATTGCATCTACGGATTACTGTGTATATTAGATTTGACCGCCATGAGTCAACTGATTATGAATGGCAACAGTGTAATCTTTAGACAAAGCTTTATTTATGATCAACAGAATTAATTCTTTGGCCAGGCAAAATTAGTTGAAAGCATGTAAATTTAATACATTGCTGATAGAACAGACATTGGCAGCAACTGCAACGGTATCGTGGGAGACTTGCCATAGTCGCTTGGGATACAGTAGCAGCCTAAATATAATGAAAAATGGAGCTGCAGAAGGAATTTCATATCCAGAAAAAGCAAGCATATATAAATTACAAATTCACAAATCAATTAATTTATTACGAAGGCAAACAATCCAGACTACCATTTCAGCAAAGTTCATCCAAGACAGCAGATTTGCTGGAATTAATTCATGTATGGAACCTATGGAAAATCTGCCGATTGGAGAGTCTGAGAACTATGATTTTTTTGTGGATGATTACAGTAAGATGGAATGCATTTTATGAAAATTAAGAGTGAAATATTTCAGTAAAGGAAAGGTGAAAATTCTAATACGGTCTTGAGCAATCTTCCATAGCTTGGTCAATAATTATCAAAGGGTCAATAATTATTTAATTCAATTGCGTTATAAAAATTCTGAGTTTGAGCCTTATTTATGAATAACATTTGAAGATTATCATAGCATTATTGATTGATGATGGTTTTATATTTTCTAATTATGCCAAAGCTACTGATTAGTTGATTAAAGAGTTCGGCTGTAAATTGAAAATATAAAAACTTCGTTCAAATACGACAGTGTCTATGTATAAAAATGTGAAAAGTGTTGATCTTAAACAATATGTAGACAAAGATTTAATATGTCACATTGTAAAACTGCAGGAACCCTTATGGAGGCAAATTTATAATTAGAAATAACTCAGCATGTTTGCAGTGAGTTTCCTTATCAAAAACTTATTGGTGGGTTGATGTACTTGGCAGTTCTAATCAGACTAGTTATCTTAATCAATTTAATAACTCTTACAATGAGAATTGCTCGAAGTACGCAAAAAAAGTGTTAAAATACTTAAAAAATACGAAAAGTTTAGTTTTACATAGGTAACTCCTGTATTGCAGGTTTTGTTGAAGCAGACTAGGACTTCGGACGTTACAGACAGAAGATTATATTTTGGTTTCTGTTTTAGATTGTCAAATACTCTGATTTCTTTTGAATGCAAAAAGCAAAGAATAATAGCCTTATCCAACACAGAAGCCGAGTATATTTCTATCTCTGAAGCCAGTAAAGAGGTAATTTATTTAAAGAATTTATTGTTTGAAATCCTTGGCAAATTGGATCGTTTTGTTTAATAATTTACATAGCACTCAAAAAATATCTTAAATTCCTATTTTCCATAAGATATCCATACTTATAGATATAAGATACCATTGTGATAGAGAAATTGTAATGAACTGTTTTATTAAAATAGGTTATTTGGAAACAACTGAAATACTAGCAGATATTATGACCAAAAGTTTAGGTTCTGTTAAACAGAAATATTTCATGAAAAAATCTTGGTATTTTACCTGTTAATTGGTCACATGTCTGTTCATTTTTTAAATTTTTTGATTGAGAAGCCATCTACCGCATAATATATGCACTTGTCAAATATATAACTCTGTCGTTCGTTTCCGTCAATCGTGCTTTAATTATTACACTCTGCAGCCAAAATTACATATCGTAGTCAAATGGAATTTGTATTGGGGTTGAAAGTAGTCGACCTCGAAAATGTGTGACATCCAATATGAAAGTTCCAATTATTTAATACACACATACACACACACACACACACACGCACACATATATATATATATATATTAATATACATCACTGTGTATACGAGGACGTTACATAGTCTTCACACTAAACCACATTTAGCATGGATAAATTGGGGAATTATTCTTCATTTATAATTGCTAAAGTAAAATTTAACTGTATTTATTTAACATTTATCACATTACTATTTTAAAAGTTACATTAAAGGAAAACCGTAACTGACGATAACGTAAATCAACTATTAACACTTCCATTGAAGTTGTAAAAATTATTAATTTTTGTAACATGCCTAGAGCATCACCAGTAAATAATCTTTCGTTTCTGGTAAATAGTCCTACAAGGACTAAATAAATAAGACAGTACAGAAATCTCCAAAGATTATTGAAAGTTATTTGTATATCGTGCTTACGAACAATAGGGTAACTATACTGTTTCCACCAATCAACGAGGATGGGCCAAATGAAAGCTGCCCATCGCTAGGTGCATGTTGGCTACGATTTGAATTTTGATTATTTTATATTTAATCACCAATGTTTCGTGATAGAGCACAATAATAATAAAATCTTACACATCAAGAGATTTAAGCAATATTGACATAAGCATATAAATATGAAAGGACTTTTTAAGATACGCACAAATCCAGGAAATGAAAGGAAGTTGATGCTGCGAATTATAAGTGGCGATCTTTCCTTGAAAAATCGGCCACGAAAATTTAAAGAATCTGTCGATACGTGATCAATCTTCGAAGAAATCTGCTAATAAATAATCGGTATTTTAGTTAAATACATAGCTAAATTAAAACATGTTTTAATGTAATCTCATAAAGATAAAAATATTAGATTGCAATCAGTCAATACATTATTTCAAGAAAGTAGATCAAAATGCCCTTTTTCTCTGTTATTTCTTTTCATTTTGTTTGTACTCCTTATTATAAAGAACTTGTTATCCTATATATAATTTAAGTAATTAAATAACAAATTAATTAATTGAAGCCATTAGTGATGAATACGATGTGAATATAAAATTTCTACACAAATAATGGTTAAATACAGCCAATAATTTAAAAATAGTTATAAAACGTAACATAATGAATTTTCTAAATATTCTTTAATAAAGACAAGCTAAAAGCATGCAGTGCACATAGAACTTTGCATTAAGAAAGAATTTAAATATAACCATTTAGAAAGAAATAATATTTCGTAATATCATAAAATCGGCAATAATATCTTTAACGGATGCATTTTAAATGCATCCGTTAATCTTCAACGATATTTAACTATTTGTAAATAATATTGTATTATTACAAAATGGACCGGGCGGATAAACCTTCCCACATATTACGAATAAAATATGGCTATAAATAGATTGTTATTTAATTACGATCTTTCCTTCGTTCCTTGTTATAATTAAATGTGGTCAGTTTTCTTTCGGCAGCGTGTCGATCGATAATTGCGCCGTAAATTGCATTCATTTTAAATCGGTAAAAAGTAAATTAAAAAATCGAGTTATTCAATTGTGAATGATGGATTTTATCATTCAGAGAGTATTTAATATTAATTATTACTGAATCATTAATAAATAAGTTTAAGCAGTGAATTAACTTTCACTGTAACAGTTTCCGATTAAATTATAAAGAGACATTTTTTCATTAATTATTTTAATCTTTATTCAATTCGTCAAGTGTAATACGATAGGTAACATTGACCGTTTCTAAAAAAATCAAAAGTGGAACCTACTAGCAAGTTTACAGTTTATTTATTGTTTTTTTTGTAATTAATATCCGTAACACTATATGTATTTCTCGCATTTTACCTTTTTTTCCTGGAAATAAACAGAAATAACATAATCCGTTCACGAGATTCTGCGGTGATGACCCATAATTTCTACATCCAATGTAATCAAATATTCCGTCGATCTATTTGTTAAGTATGAAGAGGCATTGTTGTGAACCAACTACTACTCTTCGATGTCGCAAGGACGTTATTCTCGACCATTTTCAAAACAACAAGCAAGCCATTGCTGGCATACCAGTCTGTGGTAAATGTTGTTTTAGTTTTCAGAAAAATCGTTTTATAATAATACGTCGGTCAGAATAATCGTTATTTTATAATACATCGGTCATTTTTTTAATACATCGGTCTTTTCGGATTTTTTTAATACATCATTTATAATACATCGGTCATTTTTTTTCAGCGATTCGTCCTTTCTTGACATTTGACTATATTGAGTAAAGCATTTGAGTAATCTCTAGTTACATCAGTCAAAACAACACTGCCGGAACATGGATTAAATTATGAACCATGCACTTAACGTAAAGCTCGTCGACGCCTAAACGTTTATGCGGAACTTTCCGTATATGACTCATATCAATGCTTAAACTTTTCAAATCTTCTTGTAGGTTACTCTCATATCATAAAATTTCAATTGAACTTAATCATATCTTTACGGTTATTTAAGTACGAATTCGATTTTATAAATTTCAATTAATTTTTATTACCATTATTACAAACTATTAGTTCTGAGAATTTACAATGCTGCCCTGTTTTTAATTACATTAAAAACAATAGCAAGCATAAAATTGCATAAAATTTTGTTTATAACTTCCTTTAAACTTTTTACAAAATTAATTGATATCAATCAGTATTAATAAGTATTAACTAATTTAAGGTTATCAAATAATTCATGGAACAGTAATAATTTTATAACGACAAACGACTTTTATAACGGAAAATTTGTTTGCATTTTTCTTTGTATCTCGTCCACGTTTACACCATTGTTCCTTCAGTTAATAGCCTAAAATTTAGAAAAAATGCTTGTTTTCGAGATGGTACATCGATTTTTTTCACCATAATAAATATTATCACATCAAGCTCGGATACGAATGAGATCTGATTCACGAATAATAATTAATATTTTTACAATCTCTTTTCATATTAATAGGAAAATTTCATTTCGAATTCGTGCATTTATAGTCAAGTTATAAATCAAAAAGAAAATTCAACGAAAAATATCTATGAAACCTTTCATTTACAGAATTTTTTTCAAATTTAACTCCCTCTTGCTTTTCATTTCCACGTGACGTCAGATATTATATGTTCGCTCGCATATAACCGGCAACTACACTAGGGTGAATACACTACACTGCCCCAAAGGAAAATTTGCTTGCATTTCTCTTTGTATCTCGTCCACGTTTACACCTGTATATCTTTCCTCAAATCATTGTTCCTTCAGCTAATAGCCTGAAATTTGGAAAAAAAGTTTGTTTTCGAGATGGTACATCGAATTTTTTCAATAAAATAAATATTATCACATCAAGCTCGGATACGATTCAGATCTGATTCACAAATAATAATTAATATTTTTACAATCTCTTATTATATTAATAGGGAAATTTTCAAATTCCATTTCGAATTCGTGCATTTATAGTCAAGTTATAACTCAAAAAGAAAATCCCACAAAAAACATCTATGAAACCTTTCGTTTACAGAATTTTTTTTCAAATTTAACTCCGGAAAATGCGGTTCTCATTAGAAATAGAAAATTTTACGATTCATTAACTACAAAATTAACCAGTTTTTTATAAGAAAAAAATACTTATTTTAAATTATTTCGATGTTTTGCTCTAGGCATCAATTTGGTGTCTGGTATGTAATAAAACATAACGGAAGAAATGAGGGTTATTGACTTTATTACACTTCAAAAAGGAGTAATTAAATTTTCAGATAGTTCAAAAAGTTTCATTCATGAACGATATGTTTATGATATCGAACTAATTTGCTCCAAATGAATTTCTGTATTCACATCTAAGTCGCAATAATTCTTAGAGTGAGAGTAATACTAGGAATGAAATATTATGGACTATTACAAAAATCTTATATGTATCTTCACCGCAAAAAACTCAATAAATTACATTTACTACATTTAGTTGCAAATATCTTCTACCTACCTGAAGCAAAAGTTAAAATTAATAATTTAAGTAACAATTCAGAGATATGGGTGGAACGTGTACACCTGGCATGAAGCCCGCATTTGTGAACGGTTGGCACGATGTGACCATTTCTGTGTGAAGAACAATTTATTTTAACGAACTGCGAAATGCGACCGGCAACTTTATATACCCAGCGTGTACGCTTCGAGGCAGGCCAAACTCGTTTCAGGTTTCAGCGTTAGGTTGAAAAACAATTTGCTGTTTGAATATCCCACCGGGGACGACATTTTTTATATGCCAAGATCGCGTTATTATTGCTTTTCGGATATTGCATTTTGCGTTTGCATAGCTTGGAATTAATAAAATATATTTTAAATAGGAAAATAGTGAACTGCATGTACCAGCGTTTATGGGCGATCAGTGATTTAAAAACCGGTTACATTGTACAAAATCTATGAGTAATTTAAACACAAACATCTTTTCTATATTAAAAATTTGTTCTATGTACGGGTTTTATATTTCAAAATACTCACCTTCGAAATTATTGAATTTATTAATGGTAATAGGAATTATAACCCACTCTTGGCTATTTTGGAAATTAGCTATGTCAAATATCAAATTAGTTTAATTGGTAGAAGTGTTTACATAAATTTTACGTCCGTAGAAATAGGATTTAAACTAACCTAGAGACTTTTTATAAACGATGAGCAACTCATATAAGTCAAAAGAGTAAACTATCATAGTTTTTAGAACTGACTGTATTACAGAAACTAAGAAGTGCTAGTATTATAACTATTAAATGAAATGTGACTAGGCGTATGGTATTACCGGTATCAATCTAAAGAAATACAAGTACCTAGTTGAGAATCTACAAAACGCCTGAAGACTTGAAATAAGAGCGGGAAACATAGAAATAAATGTGAAATTGGATAGTTGAGTTGGATTGTTTCTGATAGGGACGGATGGTATATGACTTTTATGTTTTATGAGAGAAATTTAAAAATTTCTTATTTCCCTTATCGGAGAACACTCATCTAATGGATCCAAATTTATATTTAATTAATCTGATCATCACGGCTTTATTAAGCAAAAGGTCTTAGTTAAATTGTTACTGTAAATATAATTCGTAAACTAATAGGATCTTAAATGTTCACGTTGTTCATTAAATGTATGGTTACATTATACGGTGATATTCGATAGTAAGGAAGGGTTACTTATTGTCAATGGAAGTTTCTTTGGTACCTCTATTAACATTGTAAATCCCTAATTTTTTTTTTCTTTTATTGTTACTTGAAATCCACACGCTTGACTTTCTGTAGATTAGAATACAATGTTTTTAATACACGTATTGCTGTAGCGATTAATAGAGAAAATGTTGATGAATTTTTGAAAATGTTGAAGATTTTCTTAATAGCAAGTATACGTCTCCAAAAGATTTTTAAAATAAATAGACCAGTTTTTGACCACGAATATGATTTATGATTTTGTTTAATAAAATTCTATTATCTTCTTGTCTCATAAAATTTCTAAACCATATACTTTGACTTGAACTGTAAAGGTAAATATATTTTATGTTTGGCTATCTATCCTCTTTAAAATTACATTGTGTTCTTCAATTCATTCGTTATGCTTTGTTATATTCAATGTATTTTTCCTATATTTCTCAATCATTACTGTTGTGTACTTGTGAGCACTATTAAAGGTGTTTGTGACTGCTAGTTGCTAAAAATATACTACATCACAAATATTTAACATCACAAGTTATTATTTTCGAGAAACCCGTCAACTATTTGTTTAAATAAATAATAAAATTTGAAAACTGGAGACGCAAGTGTAAACTAAGTTTGATCAAGAACAAAAAATGACAACAATAAGACCAAAAGGTCGAGTAAAATAATTTAATTCAACGTAAAATATTTGAGTATTGGCTAATCGACAAAATTTCTTGAGTCACAATACTTAGTTCATATTTTGGTTTTAAACGGGCAAAGTCCATATTTTATTCTGTTATATGTTTAGTATATTACATTTTTAGAAACGTATTAATATTTTTCTTCCGATCAGAAATTTACCCATTACCAATATGCAAAGCGGATTAGGTTTTAATTGGTGGCAAAATTAAGGCGAGTAAATGGAAAGTTTTTATTTTACTTTTTTTATAATGCAGATATATTGCTGTAATGTAAAAAAATTAATTCAAATTCCGATACGCGAATGTATAGAAAATAGCTTTTAATACATGAAAGAACTTTAAAAGTTCTATTGAGGATTTGGCGCAATATATTTGAAATCTTTAACATTCTCATTAATTAAATTACTTTTAAAACTTGAATTATGGAGAAAATACAAAATCTAATTGAATTTAGCAATTGATTTTAACATTGTATTTCCGAAAAAAAGGAAAAATTAAAAAAAAATTTCATGACTTCCTGTCTAACCAAGATTTTGTACAATTTTAATTACATAATAAAATATATTTTTTAAATTTTAATAATTTACCAAACGCCATTTTCGTACCTTTTTTAGAAAAAACTACAAAAGACCACAAGTTTATATTTTTTTCTTTAGAATGGGAAGGTTCATAAAATTGTCGATTTTAGAACTATTGTGTTACTAGGTTTATTTTAATAATCCTGACAGCAAGGCATTTGGAAACATTGATTTATAGTCACATTTGTAACAATATGTGTAGTTATCTTTCGAAAAAACTTAATTCTTCATCCATTTGCAAAAATTTAAAACGTTCCGATAACTCATCGGGTCCAATTTATTGTAATAATATTTCAGGTATATGCAATAGCTCTAAAAAAATGTAGATACATTTTCCAAATATCTTATATTGACTGATACATATATTATGTGAAATTCATTCACGATTATTATATTCATAAATTAAATACAACGGTTGTCACAATTTGAAATTAATTTTATGGAACACCATAACGATTTACCGTTACTTGTTTACGCTGTACGATCCCAAGCTATTTAAATAAATTAATTTCATCTCAATTTATTTTCACTTTTTTACCTACCTAACGATAAATATATTAAAATAAGATATAAAAAAACAATCTTGAGATATGAGCGAAATGTGTAATCCGGTTGAAAAGCGATCGCCAGCTACGAGCAGGAGCAAAATGCAGTCATGACTCTACTGGAGGATATTTGCATTAACAACCGATGGATCGCAACCGGCACTTTAGAGTTCCTTACACCTTACCTAAAGATCAAGACAAGCTCAACTCTATATTGAATAAAGCTTGTTCTTGTTCTTCAAATTCACCATTTAAAAGTCTGCCCAGAATCCAATAATTTTTCTTCATATAATTGTAATCAATTATTTAAATGTAGAAAAGATATGACAAATGGTTTATATTCATAAATATTTGATATTATGTTACGTAAACAACGCAGCGTTATCGCCCAAATGACCACAAATTTTGGAGGAAAGTGCGCCGATGTTATTCGGTGTATATAGATGAATCCGTTTTCCTCATCACTACGTTTAACGGTCGTAGTTTAATGTTGCGTGTTTGCACCCAATGGAGCATTATTTACGATAATATATTTTGGTAAACAACTTTTCACGTTTTTTCTTCGAAGTACACCGTGCGGAATCAATAATACTATTAAAAAAATTAACTCTGAAGCGCATGTTAAAAATAGGACGATACAT
The DNA here is from genome assembly GCA_039881145.1 of Druceiella hillmani. NCBI lineage: Eukaryota > Metazoa > Arthropoda > Insecta > Lepidoptera > Hepialidae > Druceiella > Druceiella hillmani. Next base: position 2,632,595 of record JAYKKI010000127.1, read on the forward strand.
TTTTTAACTTTGGAAATTTTTATGGAGATATTCTGCATGGGGATGTATTTGGATACTTAAAATAAACTAATTAGGTGGCGCTAGTAATACAAGTACATGGCGCAAACAAAATCAACGTATATTTTCATATAACATCCGCGACTGTTGGACAAGTTTTATTTTGTTAATGTAGCATTTTTATTTACATTATATTTATTGCAGGGCAAAAATTAACAATGTAATATTCATCAAGGGAAACGAATTTAAACTTAACCGGGATGAAAGTAAATTTATAGTGAATTGCAACAAAAGTATTGACCATTTTTTACATTATTTCTTAACTTTCGTTTTTAATACTTATTGAGTAAGTACTAGTAATTAAATTTACAACCTCTCAGGAAATATTTAAAAAAATATAACTTGGAAATATCTATGTATATTGAATTTAATTTAAATCAAAACATTAATTTATACAAGATACCCTTTCAGAAAAAGGAATAAATGGACAGAAATACAGACAAACTTTATATAATAATTTTGGATCTTGCTCGTTTGCAGAAAAATTTCTAAAAATTATTTTGATTAACGGCGAGCAAAAAAATTATCAACAAATAATTAGTAATACTATTTGGACTACAGCAGAAGTATTCAATAAATTGGCTACTGAGATTTCTCCATATTTTACAGAAAACCCATCTAAGAACCGATAATTTTATTCAAAGGTGGATGTAAAAGCTATATCACATTACGACTTACTTTCATTAAAGTTTTTTTTAAAAAAGGACTCTATTCAAGATGATATAAACAAAAGGAAAATCGATATAATTATATAATTTCTAGATAAACACCAATGTTAATTAGATTAACAAGTAATAACTCTCATAAACCTTAACAACTTCAAATTATACAAGCCTACTATAGTAACTTCGAACAATTATGCAAGCCTTTGAAAAGAACACCTAGACTTGGTCTATTTTTGGTAAATTATTGTCTATGGAAATGACAAGATAATAACAAAAAAATTACGAAGAATATAAAAGAACCATACGTCGTGATATCAGAGAACTTCAAGGCAATTATTGAAATAAGCATTTAAAATATAAATGAGATTAAAATATTAATTAAAATGTCAATGAGAGAGGGAAACCTGAGTAAATATCGAAATAAAAAAGGAATTAAAATGAACGAAACAAAATTGAAAGGCTACATTGACGCGTATTCAGGTGTTGAATTCATTCAAGACTGTATATTGTGAATAAATGTCAACTAAATTATTCTCTCTTAAAGCAGAGAGTAAAGAGACTTGCAAAACATAATCTAAGGAACATATGTGGATTCAAATTAAATGTCGGAAAGAACCTTAATAATCCTCTGTTCAAGTGAGCTACTCTACTGGCCGTTTAAATAAATTACTTTTGCTTCAATTTATTGTAACTCCGGTTCCTAATGTATACCATATTAAACTTCACTATTTAAATGGAGATTTAGAAATATGCGCTGTACGTGCGGTTTAAGCAGACGGAGCGTGCTATTTCTGTTATAGCAAGAACAACGTGTCTGTTTAGATTTAGCTATTTATTTGAAAAAGACTACTCAGGTCTTTAAAACCATGCATGCCGTGGCTGATAGATTAAAGCTTAAGCTTAAGGGTATCTATTATTATCAGTCGTTTATTATAATTGGTTTTTAATGGATTAGGCATTTATAGGTGTTTAATGTGATCAATTGACAAATCCGTTCATAAAATTTTGGTAATTATAACTGTTTTTTTTACTGGAACTCCGGAATGTGAACTTTTGAACATAATAAATGACTTGATACTAGGACCAGTAATATAAATCATATTTCATTATCAAGCTAAGAATATAACATTTTTTTTAAGATATGTTTCCATGTAAAAGAATATCGATAGATCGGATTAATTGTTGGAAGAATAAATAATTTCAACATTAAAAAACATTTAAAAAATTTTTTTTTTTAAACACGTCCCAAAAAACATAAACAAAAATAAATCATGAACGTGTTCTGGATTTTGGTTTCGGAAGACCAAGTTGCAGTTGCACTGAAGATACCTGACAATAGACGTAAAACTTCTTCTGCTGTTTGCCTTTGTGCTGTTGGCTATTATAACTTTTTACACATTTACCGTACAAAGAAAGTACTAAGCCAAGGAGTAAAAGGTGGATGCCTACTATACGACGCAATAGAAACAGCTAACTACTTTAAAACTTAACAGCAAACTACGGTCAGGTAACCCTAGAGAGAGAGAGGGAGAGAGAGCCACGAGACGAGAGCTAAGTGCGCGAGACGATATACAGTGTGTACATGGATACACTCGTTCTCGGCCTGTTTCCGTGTGTCTGGGTGAGAATATACAGCGGGCATAAGCTTGCCACACAAGAAAATCATACACAAAAACAGAGGACCCGATGCCAATTTTGTTGAAATTGACTAAGGATTCAAAATCTCTTATTATATATTTATTTCGAATTTTAATGTACAAATAGAATTACATGTATGTATATATAAATATATATATATATATATATGTATATATATATATGTATATTTATTCATACGTATATATGTGTGTATATATATATATATATATATATATGTATATATATATATATATATAGTTACGTACGTTTAACAGAACGAAGCTAACGCGACGGGAATTAGTCTATCATTTTTAATGGAATACTCTCGACGTGTGCCATTTTCATCAGAATTTTTCTCGTTTCATGAAATTGTTAAATTATTTTTATTTCATAAAGTTTATTATATTATTGTATATTTTGTAATGTTAAAATCAGTGGGTTATATAATTTTTGATAAGTTTGTTTTTATTTTGTAATTAAAATAGGTAGTATAGATATCTAGATGAATATATAGCTTCAGTGTTAGGATGATTTTATCACGTTCACTATATAGGTCTAACCTGAAGCTCTTTCGATGATCTACTACATGCTGCACAGTATTTGTACTCTAGACTCTAGAACTTTTATCAGTATCTTCGTGAACGGAATACGAAATAACGTGAATTGAAGATGGTTTGACTTATGATTTGCTCTTTCGGGACACAGCTGACTACAATTTCATTGAACAGTCGATTTCTTCCACCGTAAAATTCTTCATAATAACTGAATATTTTTTTAACGTTCACACACATCCTAACGGCGTTAAAATGAAATATTTTCTGCCTTTAAAATAAAATTCCGCTCGACCCAGGGACCAATCTTTTAAAATTGTTGCTATAGTTGTAAATAGGCGTTAGCAATAAAAACTAAAGGACATAAAAGCCGAAGAATAAAATCGCCTAAATGTAATAATATAAAATAAACCGGTTTCTGACATCTTTCTTTATTGCTAACCTGAATACTACTTATCTAAATGTAACAAATAGTTTTTTATATCTTCTGGAGGTAATCTACAGCTTTCATGATCGATCAACGCATGTGAAAGTGAGTAAACATGCTATGAAATTGATGAGCTTTCATATCAAATATCTCGGAAACTGCTATGGAGACAAACTAGAAATTTGCGGGATGTTATAACTTATTCAACTCTCCAACTTGCTAAATATTTTGGAAATTCTCTAAAGCTACCCCATAACTCATATGGGAATGTTAAAATGATTATAAAGCATTTTAGGCACACGATGCAGGATTCAGTAATACGGTTTGGAACTTGAACAAACCGTGAGAACAAAATGTTTATAAAATACCCCGCATGAAATTATTATTAAAAAAGATAGAGAACTCTTATCGCTACGTACTTATAAAAAATATATATAAAAAATACAGTTATAGAGTCAGCAATTAATATTTAAATTTTACTCTGATAAGATTAAATCAAACCTATTATCATGGTAAACACGTCACTAGAAGATATCGTATCGATAGGGTGAAAAATAAAATAAATTTTTGCTTGAAATTGGAAGAGTTTAAGTTTTTGTCCTTTTAATTATGGCGATAAAATGAAACTAAACTTACATACTGCCGACATTCTCGTCGTATTGTTAAGTAATTTAGCTCAAAAGTTTTGCCTCGTGCATTCTGTACGAATTGAGAGTCTGCATAATATGCAACTGAACAGAACTGTCAATCTGTATTGAAAAACAAAATTCTCATTAATACAATTTGCATAAATATATATATATATATATATATATATATATATATATATATATATATATATATATATACATATATATATATATATACATATATATATAAATATATAGTACTGCACTATGGGCTGACAAAAAATCTAAAATTCACACCCCGAACCATAAATATTTGGTTAATTAAAGTTTATATTTATTTAATGAAAATTACGAATTAAAAGAATAGAATACCATAATTAACTGCAAAATATTATGAGTACACATCAAGAGAATTAAAAAGTAGTTAGAAAAGGAAATAGATCACGTGTTGTAAATATTAACGTTTCGTCTAAAAGATTAACAAAAAAATTGCCCTTTGTGTTTTTTATCACCATCTCATAGGTATTTTATAGATAATTTTTCAAAGATTTACATTACAAGCAAAATAAATAGATATCAATTTTTGTATCAAACATTTTACAAATTCTGAAAAAAAATTAACAAGCAGTTTCACCATAATATTCCATTTATATAGGTAATAGTAGGAAAAGCTGAAAAAATAACTGCTACTTTTTGTTTGCGAACAAAGAATACATGTTACAAAGCTTTGATGAAACAAAAATGCTACTTGCAATTTTATTTGTTCAGGCAAACGTATTGAACCTTATTACTGGAATCTTAGACATACATACCAAGTGAAATTATTTTATGTCGATTATTATCTTTTTTTAATATTGTATAATTAATATCAAATCAAAAATTTCCACGTTAAATTATATATATTTCTTTATAATTCATGTGTTTTATCAAGGAATATATTCTTATACCAATAAAATTATCGTAACTTTAAAATTTTACATTTAATGTTTGACTTTGAAAATTTCAATTAAGTCAGCATTTCGTTGCAGTTTTAATTATCTTTTTTTAGGCTTTTCTAGATTATAAATCATTTACAACATTCGTTAACAAAGGTGCTGATGCATAAAGGTGACGCTTTCAAATTTTCCTTCTTGTCAAATGCGTTCCTTACTAACCCCAAAGGAAATGTGCTACGCTCGAACCGCGATAATAAGACGATTTTTGTACATGTGAAAAATGTTGCCCCAAGGGAGACTTTTAAGAAGCGTGTTCTTTAAAAAGCAACGTCGAGCTAAGAGGTGAGCTCAAGCTAAACCCGCCTCAATATGTATAGAATATCAAGTTGAGGGTCGCAGTCCGCGGGTCGTTAAAGAAAATTGCCACGACCAGATTGTGTCGCCGCGGCATTCACAACTAGTGCCGGTTCCCAGCCCCCTTGCACGTCCTGCCCATATTTCTTGATTGTTATTTTAATGGGAAATTTTAATACCTCACTCGTAAAGCAGGTAATAGGAAGTTACAAGAAGTTGGGCTGAATTTAATTTATTTAAATTACCTGTGGGATAACACAGGCGAGCGATGACAGATCGTTAGAACGATACGTAAAATTTAATTTAAAAGCTGACTGCTGTTTTCCATATAATAATAAGTTGTAAATTTATGAGTAGTTTATATATATAAAGAAAAATGTCTTCGAATATATTCATGCAATAAATAATCTGACTTATCGTAGTCTGAATATAAGGAAAATTAAATACCGTCTTTAAATAAAACACGTTTGTAACTATAATTAAATATTTTCCGTCTTTACCCGCTTTTTTCAATGCTAGTATTAAAACTCGTTTCAGTGCTGATATTTTCTGAAGATTCACCATATCTCCTTTTTTAATAATGAGTTATCAATTATTATCAGATTTGTTATTTATTAAATATAAAATTTTAAAATAAGAAGACAATAGTTTTAGTAGGAAATTGCAGCGATATTTCTAAATTTAATAACTATGAGACATTCAGATTAATTTCACGCCTGTGGGACATATGCTAGACAATACATTAAAAAATTATTTTAATATTTGTAAATAATTAAAGGTACCACAAACATCAAGATGGCAATCCGCTGCACAGTTCAATATGTTTCAAAATATTATAAATTCATAAGCCTTGGTTTACATAAAACGCCGTATGTACAGTTGATCTGAAATAAATACCGGTTTTTCATTCTAAGCAAGACCTAAAAATGAGAAAAAAAGTAGAAATCAATATTATTCAATATATTGCAAATTTCTCAAATACTATGAAATTTAGAATCATAGCTATAGTTTTTGGGAAAATATTTGATAATGCTCTTTTTTCATAATTTTTAATGCATAATTTTCCGAATTGTACATGGTTTTGCGGGTATTTTTAACGATCTCTGTATAACTGACTTATATCAAATTCTGGCACTCTTAAAAAACAATATATCAAATAAAAGAACACAAAATTGAGTGTGCTTAAGACCATAAGGAAAAAATTAAACTTTTGGCAACCAATACAAACGTAATATATATGTGGGAAAATTCGATTAAAAAATTAGAAAAGAATTTAAATTAATTAAATAAATAATAATATAATCAGTATGGTATAATAATTGATACAATTATTTATAATTAATTTTTAAAAGTTATGCAGTTGCGTACGGATTTTACCACAAATTTAATAAATTTATTTTGTCTAAAGAGAAAATTCGCGTCTTCGTTATAAACGTATAATTTATGTATTGAATATACTTCGAGCACGGGCCAAAGATAATTTTATTTGAAATCTGATAAAATATATTTTGTTTATCTAAAAATATCATAAAAAAATTAAACATAAACATGGAGAAAACATCTAAACATACAGATTCGATCTCACACTTTCGTCACGTAACCAAGTGCTTTACAGCTGCGCCAATGACGCACTGGGCGATGAAATTAAAAAATACTTAGTAAATAAACTCCTCTCGTTCGATGGTACTCGGCTTAGCGCCAAATATACCCGAAGTCGAATAGATAGTTTCGATCATATTCGGCGTATGGTCCGATTATATCCGAAGCTCGTTTCGCTTAGCATGACGTAAATTTTTCCTATAATCAAATTTTGGACAAAGTGATCCCAAAGAAACTTTCAATTCAAAAAATGTTATCACTTCACTTAACCCGTCTAAAATTTCTATATACATTTTTTTGACAATTAGCTATTGATATACTTTATCACTACGGCAAATATTACATTTCTACGTCAAACCGTCTTGAGAAAAAAATTTTTCAAAATCGTCATCGACTCAGCGGATCCTTTTCTTAATAAATTTTCTAATAATCAAAATATTAAATATAATTTATTACATAAATTCTAATGAATAAAGACCCTTTCATAATGTTTATGACTATATTTAAAGTATATTCAATTTAATATCAGTATTTTCTGGAATTACTGAATTTCCCAATTATTTCTTTTTGTCACAAGATTCCTTTCCTCTTTTCTAATTTTTCTTAGTTTCATTTTATTTTCAGTTATACACATACTAGTTGTTATCAGGTTCCATTTAAGTTCGTTTTGAATCTTCTTCCTACAATAAAAATTAAACGAGTTATGGAAATATATTTCTGAGAATACTTAGATGTGAACCTTGCCTTGCTTCAGCATGTCATATAGAGGATTAAATCATTCCAGCGCATTCGCAGCGATTAAATCATTCTTTCATTGATCATAAAAACAAAATATGAAATAAAATTTAACGACAAACAGTGCACTATCAGTATCAATTTACTAAAGTTTATCTAAAAACGCATTGACATCGGATAAAGGTTGGTCCTATTTCATATGTCATTTCTCAATTACTTTCTCCATTCATATTTTGTACTGTGTCTCACGCTCACTTCGTTTTGTTTGTTGGAATGAATCTTATGTAATGTTTGCATTTACATTCAAACGTTTGATTCTTATCCATTTATCATATATTACCGCCCAGTAACACAGTTATATATATATATTACCGCCCAGTAACAGTTTTATTTACGATGGCAGTAATTTATTGTAATTACGTTTCTTGCATTGTTATAAACTATTTCGTATGAAGATTTTCCTCTCAAGAAAAATATCAATCATCTAATTAAGTTTCTAAGTTTTAATTTACAATTTGTAAAATATATTCAATTCGAATTAAAGGTGTTTTCGAACATTGTTATAAGAGGAAGACCTATGAAATCATGACACCAAAACATCTGTACATTGAAGATTGGAACTAAAATTATGTAAGATTTTTAACTTTTTTTTGTTTAATTTTAAAATTAAAATAAAAACTAATAATGAACCTCAAAGTTTAGAAAAAAAACCACAATAAATAAAACGAAACTAAAAAACTAAGAGACCTTTAAACCGATGACGAAATTGTTTGTTACTATCGTGTTAGTATTGGAAAAATGCATAAATTAAGAGACTGATACTGTGTATTCGATTTGGTGCTTGTAACTTACAGAAAAAAAGTCATTTAATTTTTCAATTGTCTCAACGTGGCGGTTAATAAAATGATCTCTCTCCTTAATATTGATTTCTGCATGAGTAATGAACTGGCTACCAATCGTTTATTATTCACTCTCATTTCATCTTAAGCCTTTACAATAATAGTAGCCTCACAATAATAGCCTTTACAATAAAGTACTTTGCAATAATAATCGTCAAGCAAAAGTTTAAGTAAGCCAATATTAAAGAAATAAAATAAGTAGAGATCATTTCAACCTATAATCATGTTTATAATACCAATAGCAATAGCATTAACAATATTTCCTACCGAAGTAATAGTCGGAAATTTGTAGCAGCAAGCGCCAATATAATATAACAGTATGTTGTATTTAGGCCAATATTTGAAAAAATGCAAGTGAGTGTAATAATTTTTCTAGTTTCACTTTAATAAACGTAAATTTATTTAGATTGAAACTATATCACTGAATACTTTGATAAATTTGCTGTTATAATTTTGATTATGTAAGAGAAATATTTTTTTGAATTGCCACTGTTACTATGACAAAAATACCATTATGCATAAGAATAAAACGATGTTATTATAATTCAAAACGAGTAAATATTTATTACAAAATAAATACAATCATATAATTATATTTCGTGCTTATGTATAGTCCACAGCACGGACTATGTATAGTCCACATTCTGAAGTTTTGTAACCATTTTTTCAGTTTTTTTTTTCTAAATCAGGATATATTTATTTTTCTTTATTTTAAAATAAAAGTGAAATATGAGACCAAGTACTTAGATTCTTGCTAATATTACGGTGATTTATTAATAAGAACGTTGTTATATTATATTTTATTATAAAATAACCTACCTACTGATACGGTTGTGACAATTTTCAAAGTAAAATGACTGCACAACCTCGACACAAAATATATTCTTAAATAGAACCGCCTAAAATATTGTTAGAATTATTAGCATTTAGCAATAGAAAGTTTAAAATAAAATTCGCATTTGCTAATTATTTTTGCTCTCATCTCAGGAGCCAACAAGTTTCGCCGCTGACGGATACGTGAAGGCGAATATGTAACGACATACTTAGAAAGTTTAAATATATTTGTAGCTTATGGTGATTATTAGATATTTTAATGAAACAAACAAATAAATAGAAAACAATGATAAAGTAAGACTTATGAGGCTCGTCGTCGTAGATCTTGGGATGCTAAAAACGGCGAACAAAATGATTTAGTAGCTGATCTAACTTCTACGATTTTTACTAATTGCAGTATATTGTGGGACTCTGGGCTACGAAGCTTCAACGAGATAATGTTCCATCAGTTCAAGTGATCGAAATGGTACATTCATTTTTTCATCACACAAATGAAAAATACAATTAGTCTCTTCTTCATAAGCGCATAGCACAAATTGTAAGTCTCTACCTCGCTGATCTCAGTAAATGTCGAATAGTCACACTGCGTATGTATGCGTTTTTTTGCTATTAACATTATATATAATATATGTATTGAAAAGAAAAATTATTGACATATTCAGGATCGGAAAATTACTTTTTACAATGTGCCTTGTTGCTGATATTCCCAAAAATAGTGAAATTTGACATCGACCATAGGCAAAACAGTAATGATTGAAACCGAATTGCATGAATAAATATTCTCGATTATAGTTTTCAAATGTTAATATTTCAAAATTACGCAATATAAATCTTAGAATATTTGAAAAATTATTTATAAATAGCGGACCCAATCTTTTCCTGCAGCTTCACTCACGCGAACTTCAATCTTGTGACATAATAGCTATTGCTTTTCGTGATTCCTCGTAGTAAAACCAAAATCGTTTTTGATATGATTGATAGCTTCTCTTTTTATTATATGGAGTGCAATCACATATCTCATTGTGAAAGTAATTTTAAAATTAGTTGATAGTTTATATTTCATTTTCAAACTTATATTATTAACATCTCACTATTCAGTCCATTTATATAATTTTATATAAAATATGACAAAATTTATATAAAATATGACAAAATTCGGTTTTCTGGCAGTTTTGTTTGCACAAATTTTGATCGTTTGCAGATAAATTGAATGGAATTATAAAGATACTTCGTCATGTACTTCTTTAACCTTTTTATTGCTTTCTCTAAAAGGCGGACAATTGAGGTCGATTAAGACGACATAAATTGAATGCCAGTTCATCGGACCTTATAACGATAGACTTTCACTTGTAGGGCTTTATGAAGAGTTTTGCCCTTTGGTACGCTGGAAGTGATGTAAGTGAGATTCGAAAAAGCATTTAATAAATTATATGAAAGCCGAATAGTTTGATTTCCATCCACACATTGATCTACGATTGATCGTGCCCAGAAATAAGGGAAATATTAATATTATGATTATCATTAATTTCTGTGCATTTTAAATACGATCATATGGAATATTTAAATAAATTATTTTCATTTCTATTTTATTATTTTCTAATTATCGTTAATCTTAATAAATAAAATTAAGAAATATTAATTCCAAATACCTGTTTATAACATCGTAAAAATTATTGAAAGCCCTTAAATAATTTCGTAGTTTACCTATGTACCTAGCAACAATCTTAGATTTGGAAGTTTGTTTACGTTCCGAAAAGACAATATTTCCGATGAAATAATTAAAATAATAATTTTTTTTTGTTTTACGCATAATAATAATGATTTGTGACCTTTCAGGCAGAAAGCTCGTGATAGGGGATATAAAATAATTGGCCAATATTTTTATGGGCAAAAATAGCAAGTATTTTTTATGGATCATAATAGCAACAATGTTTCATCGGTTCTCATTTTCAACACATTATTTTATTAAATTCCATAAAAGAAACAAAAGCCTTTTATTTCGATAAATTACATTGCGTTTATCAGTACCAAGAATATTTATTACTATTACGTTCTATGACAATACAGTGATATATATATATATATATATATATATATATATATATATATATATATGTTTATTCAAATGTTATTGTAGAATGTGATAGTGACAAGCATCATTGATTTTGATAAAAATAATACATTTATAAGAAGAGAAATATATTATCATCGAAGAATGGTTGAATGGTTGCCACCCAAACATGGATTTCTGATTGATCGGTCTCAAAAGAATGACTCACTATTTTTTATTTTCAAATTTAAAATGTTCGCTTCAAGTGAAAAGTTAAAATTTGGCTTAAATTGGTATGCTTTATCAGTATGCCAAATTTTGAGTTTCCACGTCAAGATATTTATGAGAAAAACGAATGTGACAAACGGATAGACAGGCACGTGACTAATTGAATTAAACTGGCAGTAATTGAATTAAATTTTTTATTTCAAACTCGAGGATTTTCTTTTTAATATTTTCATTACTTATCTTTGAATACACTGATAGGATCCAAAGATAGGGCACACATCACACACGGCATGTACGAATTTTAGATTTTTTTCCGTTTCTGTATGTATTTGATAATTTATAGTAAGAAATACGAATTGTGCAATTAGGACTGTTTTCTTTGTAAATTTTATATCTAAATAAAACACATTCGCGTATCAAAATTTTATTATATTTTATTATAGAAAAAAAAAAAGGAAATTCTTAACAATTTTTTATTGCAAATACTTTGTTCTTCAGACGGCTGTCTACCAATACCGCAGTTACAGATAAACTGGACAAAAAACACACAGCATTATTTGTCGACGTTGCCACAATGCAACCGTACTTGTACTCGGAGAATTTTAGTTTAACGATCCACAGATAACAACTTACATCTTGACATTCCGAGCACGTCCACCTGGGACTCGAATAAGCTCAACTAGCCACTTGACAGTACCTTTAAAAAGACTCCACCGCTTAAGTCTCCACGGGGACGGAATTTTTCCAAGATGCCAAGATCGCGCTATTATCACGATCGTGACTTAATATATTGCTCCTACGTCGAATGGAGGTCATTGAAAAACATTTTGAATAAATAAACTGAATACGCCTAAAGGTGTTCTATTGCTGTAATGTGTTTTAAAGGGCAAGAAAAATAATATTTTTAAAAAACAAACAAAAACAAATAGAAGAAGAGACTTTAAAGCATATATAATTGTAGGACGTATACATATCGTAGTTATAAAAATAGTTTTAGCAGTTCACGAATAAAGGATCTGAATTAATAGAATATACGGTGTGCTTGCTTCGAATTACAAATACTGCTAATTGATGATAGTAAACCTAACACTCCTAATAATTTCATAATGATATGTCGTGTCATCCACATAAACTAATATAACCACATATACCTTCTTGCTTCGGTGCTAGATTCCGGGACTTATCTGCTCATAGTTTGGGTTTATGTATTGAAAACTTACGCATTCTTCGTACAAAATTGCTAATCTTTTTATGAACGTTATTTCGCTGTTTGCGTAACCAAGTTATGGATATCTTTGTTTCCAATATCAGAACTTTACGGTCTATGTTGGTTTTTAAATCATTTCAAAAAATAAAGAAAATAATCTAAATCAAAATCAAATCCCGTATTAGATCCGCTTCGTTGAATGCTAACTCTAATTTAAAAGTCACTTTGGAAGAATCGGGGCTAAGCTGCATACAGAGAAATATAAAGTTTAATTATAACGTTGATTTGTTTCTATTGCATGTATTTTTACATAAACTCACAAAGTTTTCTACATGAAATACTTCGTAATATTTCTTGGCGTTATTGAATTAATACCTTTTTCCGGGCCCTCACTTGCGTAGAAGTTGTAATTTTCACGCCTTTCACCTTTAACGATTGCACTTCAATATCTCTTTGACATATATATATATATATATATATATATATGTATATATATATATATATATATATATATATATATATATATAAACTACTTCAAATAATTACTGAATAAAAAAGCACGGAAAAGTGAAAGATAATATTTAATTGGGACTTGGCTGCGCAACAGTTTTCGAATATAAATAAATCTGTAAAATATCGTCACTGATGCAGATTTTATCTGATACAGAATAGATGCCAAGTATCGGTATGTCTCTCTCTCTCTCTCTCTCTATCTCTCTCTATCTCTCTCTCTCTCATTTACATAAACGGCAAACATAAATATTCTAAAGACATTGGGAAATAAATAGGCATGAAAAAGGAAATTTTACTATCAACGGTTATACTTCTTGTATCTAAGAAAAATCTATAAAGTTTTATTTGATTAAATAAAGGTTTTGAAAAAAAGTTATAAGAAAAATGTGTTAAAAAATTCTAGTGCAATTAGTCCTGACATTGGATTCATATCTCCTTTTCTACGATTTTTACTTCCTAAACACCAATTTTTGTGGCCACTGATGCACTTTCGCCTGCAGATATATCGCATTGGCCAAAACATTTTTTAAAAACATCTAGAATTTTCGAGAAACTTTGAGAATATTCTGTAATCGAGTGTATATAAAGAGGGAGTAACATTCTTTACATATTTGTGGTTTGACTATTGACAATTCAACATCGAGCGAGAAACATAAACGAGTGTAAAGCACATGGGCATAATTTCTTGCTGTATGATTTTTGATCTGGTTACTTTACAGCAGATGTCAGAACCGAATTCCTGATGCTATCTCTGAAGTCTTTACAAAACGATAATTCCGGCATTTTCGGAGTAACGATTAGACGTTTAGGGACTAGTCTAAGTGGATGGTGTGGATGGTTATCAAATACCATCAAAGTTAATTTGTTTTTCCATTCGGTTTAATGAAATTTTCAACTACGATATGATCTTTCACAGATAACTTCTTTCCGTTGCCTGTTAAAGATTTAGCCCAGTCTAAGGCTTTCGTGCCCCATTCTTCTGGAATAACACCATCCACACCACTCCATCCAAATCAAATTCAACCGTAAATGGGTTGAATTTGATTTGGATATATTAAATTCACTAATTAATGAATATCCCAGAATTTCTATGCAAGCTTTGACTACTCAACTTGAATTATCTCACGATACATTAAAAAAGCATTTGCATTAGTTAAGAAAAGTCTACAAACATGTTTTAATACATCTTAAGATGAACCAGGAGTAAATTAATTGTCGTGTAGATAGTAAACAACATTCATATTTTCGGCGCGTATTCAATTAGTGGAACCACCTCATTACTGGGAATGAGATACGAATTTTGCTTGTGATTCATACCCGTAAGCGCTAGTGTCACGACAAAAGGAAGCGAACGATGTTCAAACATGAACTTCATCGTAAAAGGAATACTGTATGTTTAGTGAAATATACATGAAATAATATATTGAGAAATATTCCTAATAATACAAATTTTAAAACAAAATTTCACTGCAGACAGTTTCAAAATGTGGGTTTTGAACTCTATTAGAAAGGTCCACATCAGGTTAAAGGTTTTTTCAATAATACTGCCTAGAAATTATTTGAAGCTAGGATGGGAAATTATACCACATCTTCTTTATATAACAAACCTGGTATTGTCTGACTTTTACATATTTATGTCATTAAACAATGCTTTACGTCTAAGAAAAAACTTGACGATAAGAATGTTGATGGAGAGTAAATTGATCCATTTTTAATTTCAAAACTTGTGAGTTTCAATTTTGACATTAAAAATATATTGTAATATGTAGTAGATAAGGCTGATGCAATTTCATTTATAATTAATTGTAATAAATTGGGAAAAAAGTTCTTTTTTTTAAACTCTCGTTATTTATCAACCAACCTAACATTTATCTATTAAGTTACTAGGGCAGAATCTTCCTTTTTGTGCATAATTGTGCACCCTTTAAATGCGGCCCATTTCAACTGAACGAAAGATTGTATAAAATACTAGTTAATCAATACAGTATGAAATACGATCAACTAGAGTGACTTCTAATTGTATTGTAATTAAATAATATGCCAAGAATTAATACCAAAGGACAAAATGGAAATATGAAATGATGCCTATTTTGGATTGATTAACTAGATAACTTTATTATTTGCACACGTTTTGAGTAAGTTATCACTGATTAAATCACAATAAAAGTATAATGGAACGATAGGTGATAAACATGAAATGAACTCATTTTAGGATTAAAACCACATAATAAATGGGATAGAAATATTAAGGATATCTCTACTTATCTCTTGCAAGGATGTGGAAGGAATATATTTTCTTGTATCCCAGACCTCGATAATATGTTCAGTTCAAAACTGTACCATAGTTTTTTTATTTCTCTGTTAATACTCCCATGCCATATATATTATTCCTATAGATATTATTATTTGTAACTTACTACACAATAAAATAAATACCAAGTCTATTTATTTTACTGTCTAGTAGACGATCGTTACATTTTAATATGTTACTGAATGTTTCAATAAGCGTAGTTTCTGACAACTTCCATTGAAAAAATAATAAAGGCAAAAATCAATTTGTCGCTCCAGACGTGAAAGTCAACTTTTCTTCTCATTGCTTTTTTCTAGAGAGCGTGATGTGAATTCTCATGAGACAAATTATAATAATAATGGATTTTCCACTTTTCCATTTTTCTTTGTCCTAAAATTATATCCAATTTTGTTGCTAAGTCCTGAATATCAACCCTCAAATAAACTAACATTTTTTATTTTAGCTTTTATGATTTTATGTAGGAAAATATTATAAAAATATTATAAAGAATAAAATATTGTAAACACACCAACATAACATAAATATCATAGAGCTAGTAAACCTAGTGTTATAGAGATAAAACGTAATATTTAATAAATTGATATTTTTAGAGTATAATAAAATAAATGTATGTAATATATTAGAAATTGTTGATAAGAAATAAAAATCTAATTAATTATATAACTTTTTAAAAAAGATTACAAAAAATATTAATATCGTTCGCTTTTTTAAGATGTAGTGACTGTCCAAGAAAATTAAAAATATACTTTTATCTGATGTTGACAATCCGTCTGGATCGTCAAAACTAAGGCTTTTCGCTCTTTTCGGGTTTCACCTGGCTTTTCCGACGATTTTGTCGGGTGTTCAAGTTTCATGGATTAATTTTTTACGTCTATATATGGAGGATACAAAGAAATACACTGTGCATTTCGTTTGATTTTGCTAGTTCAAAATATTCTGCAAAAACGGCGTCTACAAAAGATAAAAAATAAATTGAATTTTTATATAAAAAAATACGAAATTTATAATTAGTCTAATCGACGATTCATTTAACATTTTTAAGGGTTTTTTTTAATTTTCTCTGTATAAGATGATTATTTCTTGTGACACTAACCGGCCTACCTTCACAATATATAATAAATGCCTCAAATCTACATTAAACCTAGTGTTCTTTAAAATGTGTTTGCTGTATTGTCTCTAATAAGCGATAAAAAGTACTGATACTTGAAGTGTTATATCTACAACAGATTTATCGGAATATTCTAAAATCACCAGAAACGTTCTACTAGGAAACATTTTAAAAGAAAATCTCGGCGTTTTAATTGGTGATAGTACAAAAAATTTAAAAGAAAATTAATTTAATGGATAAAATCCAAAATTTAGCTGCGGAGCATGCAGTAATCACTCTAGAAATGACGATGTTATTCGAATTGCAAATATTTTAAACATTTGTTATAAGTGACCATTTAGCATCTTTATTACATATATGTACGTCTCAAAAACATGAGTCGGATAATTGTCAAAATGGTAATTAACATCACCTGCTACGGCTATATGACCTAAATATGTTTCTAGCAGAGGGAGTACATACTATCATGAGTTGCTTTAGTATAATATCGTCTGTATTTTCTAACTGAGTCAGCAATAAACTATAGTTTATTATAAGCAATTGTGCGACGACCGCCCTTGTCCACTCGTATTGCACAACATTTGTTATATTTGGTGACACTAAGAATAACTTTTGTTTAAATTCACGTGTGTGTGTCACGATTATGAACAATGCGCTTACAACTCTAAATCTGTATTCTGTTTGGATTATCAGAGAACGAAACTCTCATTATCGAAATGTACCTTAGACAACGTCAATAAAAACCAAAAGATAAATAATATTTGTGTGATTAAATAATATTTAATACGTCACCTCAGACAACGTCAATAAAAATTAAAAGATAAATAATATTTGCATGATTAAATAATATTTAATACGTCACCTTAGACAACGTCAATAAAAACCAAAAGATAAATAATATTTGCGTGATTAAATAATATTTAATACGTCACCTCAGACAACGTCAATAAAAAATTATGGATTACTTTGTTCGAACATTAATTGAAATTAAAGAAATAAAAAAACTATCTTGTCTGTTTCTGGCAATGCTAATGAAGCCTTCGAGGAATTTTTCTTATTAAGATTTAGAACAACAAAGTATGGAAAAGCACATACAAAAGCTGTTGTTGAGTGGTAGTAAATATGATATCTTTTTCAAATGCTGTCGTTCGCCGCAATAGGGAAAGAAAACTTAGAAGCTCAATCAAAATATTGTGATTTTATCGTATTCAATCGAGGAAAGCGTGGAGGTAAAAAATTACACTCTTACTTTTACTTTTTATTTTATCTTTCTCCTACTTTTCATTTTCTTTTTCTCACTTTTCATTTTAAATATTAGCTTTTACTTTCGTTTTGATCAAAGCCCCAGATTAGTGAGCCATGTTTATTTTCTACCTTTTGATGTTTATTTTAGTTTCTTTTTTTCTTTACATTAGTTTTATTTCACTTATAGTTATATTTGAGTGATGTTACACAATTGTATTTTTCTTGGTTTTTATCCTTATTATTATTAATTTTAAGTAAAACCTTTGAGATAACCCTAAATTAATATCGACCAACATCCTTTTGGAACATATTATTGGCAATAACTACCTATTACCTACCTAAAATAAAACAAATTAAATTGTACGGTCTAAAAGAATATCCAGAATTATGTGCAATAAATGTTGGCCAAGTAGGAAAGACCAGATGGTTCCTATACTCTGAGCGATCCTGCTAACATCGCTCCTTCAATCCCAGCACATCCTTCTGTGATCGGGTCAAACTCGCCTCGAGTCCGAAGGTTTAAAAATACAGTTTGCAGTTAATATAATTCTATAATTTTGACAAGTGGTATCGCCTTCACGATAAAATGGAAATCAGAGATAAAGTCGAAAATGCTATCATTTTTATGCTTAATTTAAGCTATTTATCTAACATTCTTGAGGGTAATAATATCACGCACGCATACTCGCATGCAAGTACGACCGCAGGCACACAAGCACACGTACATATACGTAATGACGCGTGTATACATATACGTAATACACGTACACATATATACATGCACGCAGACAGAGGCATACACAGACATTACAATACTTCCAGTTATTGTCGTTGAACGTAGGGAAACATGCGTATAGTAAAACATGCGTAGGTATTTAGTGCATTTTTTTGGAATACTGTTTTATCGAAACTAAATACACTGTCCTATTTCATGTTTATTTTCACATTTATCCGAAAAAACTATACCTTCTGAAATTACAGAGTTTGAGAATCAATTAAGTAAACAAATATTGAGTGATGTAATATCGATTCAATATAGGACTAGACTGTTAGCACTTGGTAAAATGCTTAGTAGTATTTAGTTGTATATTTAAAAACTTTCTTAGATTATTTTAGTATGCATTTATTTTGACACATAATTCGTATTAGCCGTGAAATAACGATGCTGCTAGAAAGCAATCTGTTTATTCAACGCGAAACTATCAAACGTTTCATTAATTCTTTATTTTCTTACGAAATGGTCAAAATGGTGGTTTGTAACGCACGCGTATATTCACGCAGTTTTGAAGATTTCTGGACGTGAGACATATTTTCGTTGACTATTTCGACATTTATTTAGAGAACTATCTTAAATAAAATTGTAAAAAAAATGTTATCCTACCACGATATTCACGAAATGAAAATAAAAATTACATGTATTTTTTTATATCTCAAAAGTTAAATTTTAATTACTTTTGGGTGTAAACAATTTAGACAAGTGAGGGTTTATTCACTTTATTAATATGCAAATTTTAAATTTCCATATCAAACAGACTTTGAGAAAAACAGCTTTGATAAATAACCAGACGGACAGACACGTGATTGTTTTGTAATTATATCGTTATTTTTTCCCCTTTCGGTATGGTTTAATTCTAAAACTCAAGAAATATTTAAGTTATAAGTAGTACAAAAGTTGGTTTAAATACTTTATATATTATTAAATTTATGATTTTTTCTGTACTTGCATTGCGGGAATATCACTTTATATGATGGCACTAGCATTTAACCAGTTTCTACTAAAATATCCTATTTAAAACCGATTAATACTTTCAAAACTATTAGAGAAACAGACATGAAACAAAGTTTTTGACGTTCAAATTACTCTAAATACAAAATAACATTGTATAAATAAATGTTTAATTATACATAAAGATAAGTGTTGCCATTAATTAACGTAGTACTGAGTTAAACTTATTGTTCTAATAAAAAATTTGTACATATGAAATTGTTTTCCCTAATTCGCTCTAATTTCTGAGAAGGATGTCAAAAATTCGCACTAATTTCTGAGAAGATGTCAAAAATTTTTTGTGTTAGAAAGCCTATACCTTGGGGAAGTTTATGAGCTATATATCAAAGTGCTACGATTTGTAGGCAGAGTAGAGATAAAGCGGGTGAGAAAGCCCATACTTTAAGGAATATTTCAGTTTATATGTGAGAAAGGTTATATGTTTATAGGAGCAACCCAGTAATAAAAATGTGAGAGAAGTCTAAGAATTTTGCTTGAAGAACGCAATGTAGAGAGAGACCAGTTTATTTTATGGCTGGTCACCTCGAGTATTTTCCCGTATTACCTGCGATCCCGACAGCTGACGTGGCTCGACGAACGGAGCGAAGCCATTCGGTGAATGAGGGAAGGGGAGGACAAAACGGAGGGATATCGCTAGTTAGTAATAAATTGGCGATATATCAGCATAGAAATACTTTCGAAATTATTTGCTTGTCCTTTGGTCGTTAAAAAGTTGTAATACTGAGAGAATATTAAATGGACCATTTATTAATATTTGGCATGCAAACATTGGTGTTATAATTTAATAGCAAATAAATGAGTACTTGAATTGATGTAGGTAGTATTGCAAATAGCACTGAAATCCACACAAAATTTTTGAGTGTATGTACCTTTTGTGACAATACCAAAAGAATGGACACAGCATGTCTAAGTAGGTATTAATATTTTTGTAAAATAAATAGTTACCTAATATTTCAAGTTCATTGTAATAAATTAAATAAGTAATAAATAACGAAATTATTTAATAAACTACACAATAAAATGACGTAATTTAAAATTAAAATAACAGTAAATATGTTAAAAAATGTTTAACTGTATACGTTGAATTACATATCTACTACATTGCATTACACTTCGAATAGTGATCAGGTATTCATATTTAAAATAAACGATTTCAGTTTTATCCTTCCTCCTTTATATTAGAATTAAACTGTTTAGTTAATAATCTGTTACATTTTATTTCATACAATGTTCACTACTTGTTTAATTGAATGCGAATTATAATAAATGTACCAGTATATAAGCTAGCTGCAAACTAAGATTGTCATTTTTGCTACTGTAAAATTTTTTGCGTTTAATAATAATTTCAATGTTTCCTTACTACACTATGTCAAATTATTAATCGTACAATTTTTCCTATAGAAGGGTTATATTAACATAAGTCACATTATGTTTAATACGTAAAGCATTTGCTATTAGAAGCTACTTTATATGACCATAAAACAACCGTACAGAAAGAATAATGAATATTAATGGTGGAGGCTTTTCTGCAAGGTCGTGCCGCCTGCGTACGCTGCGCATCAATATCAGAATGAAAAACCGTTCAACCAGTCATCTTAATACAATGATTGAGAAATATGCCTGATTTACAAAAAGAATACCGTTACAAAAAGATTTACAAAAAGAATACGCCTGATTTACAAAAAGAATACCCAAAATGAAAAACCGTTCAACCAGTCATCTTAATACAATGATTGAGAAATACGCCTGATTTACAAAAAGAATACCGTTACAAAAAGATTTACAAAAAGAATACGCCTGATTTACAAAAAGAATACCCAAAATGAAAAACCGTTCAACCAGTCATCTTAATACAATGATTAAGAAATACGCCTGATTTACAAAAAGAAACATAGTAAGCATAAGGACCTTTGTTTACTTAACGGACAGCTTAACAGTAGTCTGCCCAATATTTACTAAGAAATTTCGATTGGACTACTTTTACCTCCTAACTTTTTTTGGTTTACGTGCAATGTGATAAATATTCGCAAAATATTGAAAAATTAAAGTTTGAAAAATTTATGGATGCGCAATCAGCGTAATCAGTGTCTTCTGTCTTTTTCCTGCACTTGATTTTTATCTCATTGTATCGTATGTGAAATTTATTTTTTTACACCAATATAAAAAATTCATTTAATAATTTATAATTTTATTTAAGAAAAAAAAATGGACAAATTTGTATTGAGTCAGTTATTATATATATATATATATATATATATATATATATATATATATACGTATATATATGTATGTATGTATGTGAGTGTGTGTGTATGTGTGTGTGTGTGTGTACCTCGTTTCAAGTGAAATTATTTTCTTTATCATATGTAATCACTAATATGAACGTTATACACAATGAATATTAAACGTACCTAATATAATTATATAGCAGAGACACGTATGCAATCGTCAATATTTCAAATGCTATGACATGTATAATCATAGTTACAATTTTACTGCAAATCTTGCATAGGTTTTTTTACCCTGTTGGTTTCATAACTTCATATTAATTAATTTGGAAAATTGGAGGTAGAGGGTAGCGGAATTGACAAATGTTCTACACATTTTTCAGTGAATATCTAAATAATTAAAAATACGAAAAATAATATTTTTAAGATCGTTATAAGCCCTTACAAACGATATCTACACTATATATGGAATTCAAACTTTTTTTTTTAATACTTAATCTGGCCGCTCAAAAGAATGTCCATAGAAGTATTCTTGAGTATTAGCTATTAAGATATGTTGCGAAATAATAGGATTCATTACCGTATCAAATGTTAAATTAATCAAGAGATTTTTAAATAAAATGACTGTGACAATTAAGAACGAACTTTATTAACCATATGAAAAAATAAAACGAGTTTTAGTTCTATTTATACGTACTTACGTAATATGTTATGTTTTTTAAAGTAAAGAAATGTTTAAAATGGTATATATAAAAGAATAATCATGTATTTAGAATACTTTTATTTAAATGGATAATTGATTACCTACTATCACCAACATAAGCTTCGTGAAGTGATAAGTGAAGACCCTCGTTTAGATACAAGTGTTATTAGTAGCCATGATTTATATTTACTAGCAATATAGAAATTCGTTTTTGATTTAATAACGCGTTTAAATGAGTGTTAAAACGCTCTGATGGCACCTCGCAACGTGCGTGACGTTGACGTGCCATTCAACCAGCTTCACGTCTCGTCGGCTCTTTCTGACTTAATTCAATCAACTTCGGGTCTCATCGGCTCTTTCCGACTTAACGCTTCTCTCTCTACTTTACTAAATAAACACTGCTTTGCGTGTATGTTAGTATATCAGCAATGTTTATTATTTACTAACGCTTACAACTTTACTCATTCATTTCGATGTTTACTAACTCCGTTATAGAACGTACAACATTTGAATATAAAAAAAAAATTACACGTTCTGCATCCGATAGGCGTCACAATGGCTTACATTTTCTTTTAGAATTGCCATGTTTGAATCATTTATTATTTATTTTATATTAGACTGTTCTAGTTAAACTTAACATCAATTCATATCTTTCTTTCTAATTTATTTTGCTAATTTTGGAAATGATTCAGGACCGTGCGTACCTGTGGACTGTCCAACAGTACTGTGCCTTTACATAAAATTAAATAAAAAGTAAAGAAGGCCAGAGAGACTTAGCTATATTACAATATGTAGAATATAACAAAGTGGACAGTTTAGCGACCGACGATCTGGAAAGAGTAATAACAAAATACAACTTATAACCATAATACAAAACAAAAAAACTATCTTCTTAAAGGCGCATATAATATATATTTTAGTCTATCAAGGTTTGTTAATCAGAAATAAAAATAATAATATAAATTCGATGGAGAACGTAACAACTTTTTAGAAACGATTACAAAAAAAAACCTACTCTTTTTTTTAATAAGTAATTGTTGGCAAAATTAGTTAAAAAAACTGTTAAGTGACATTGGGGCTCTTTCTGGTTTTTTTAATAAACGAAAAGATGCTTATTTCGAGTTTTACGTAGATTTTTAACGATTCTGTCGAGTCTGTGGGTTTCATGAGTTGGCATATTACACCTGTCTACGGAGAATACAACGGAACCAAATCTTTACTTGGTTTCATCTTGCTGACTTAAAGAGTTTTATACAGATAGCATTTGCGAAATGTTATAAGAAATAACTTGAGTTCTCAGGAATAAATTTGATTTCTTATTTATCTGATTGGCGATTTAATTATGAAACTTTTCATTTTCTATACGTAAAAGTATAATTTTATTCTTTTAACACTCCGATCCAAAACTCTATTATTTTTGACAGTCCTCTTTCATTTATTTATTATTTTAATCGTTTAAAATAAATCTAAAATAAATTTTAATACTGTAGACTTATCAAAACATAATTGTTATACACAAGATAAGATTAGCCCCTAGCTTGAATTGATATACATTAAATTAATGATAAGTCAATTGTAAGTATTTCTATGTTACTGACTCCTACTCGCCATACAAAAATTTAAACGTTTTATGAAGTCGTTGAAATTTCTATGTTCCATGCAGATAAATAGATAAACCTTATATTAAACACTGATATATATCAGTGCTGCTGCATATTGATGTTATATTTCACATTACTAAATAAACGAATGTATTCTGATTCATTGCCACTTTTCAAAGTTAATGTGTAATTTTTTGATTTACAATAATTTCGATACTTGCGACATTTATCTTGGTTGAACGTTTATTGTAGCGAATTCGAAAGCTTTAAATTATTACTGAGAATTTTGAAATTTATTTTTCATATATCATATAAAATATGGTACACACATACATAAAATTGGCAGGTTTCGAAATTTATTTTTTTATGTATCACATAAAATGTTGGTATTTATATTGCAGTTTGGAAAATTCTAATATAATTATGAGGTAACTAGAATAAAATACTATTAGCGGATTCTGAAGAATTATTTAATCTCTTTAGTTATTATTAACTTATAAGTGACATTAATATTCCAAAATTATCAAGTAAACTAATAATTTAATTTAATTTTAAACCAAATATTTAAACAGACGAAAATAAACCCATGTTACATACAACGGTTGTTAAATTTATTCTTGTAATAAATTTGTATATCGGCACTATAAGGCCTTAGAAATACAAATTATATTTTACAAAAAGCTAATAAAAATTATGATTACTTAAACCTCCTTACATATTCAAATCAACTGAATAATCAGTAGAGTGCTATCATGATGTTGATAATGAGATTAATAATAATTATTATTACGATGAAAAATATAGCGACGAGATTGTTAAACACAATTATTATTAAAATAACAATAATAAGTCCCATAAAAAAGAAAAGAAAGTAGGTTATATAAGAACAGCAACAAAATAATCTAAATTATCACAAATAATAAATTTAACACAACAAAACATATAACCGAAATGTAAATGAATTAACAAAATGATACAAATATTCATTTTTTTTAATTTGGAATAAGAAATTGATATTTGTTTCAAGATTTAAAAAGTAATACCGAAATAAATAAGAGTTGATACCCATTCCTTTAGAATACAGAGTGTCTGATAATAACTAAAGTCTACAAACATTTTTAGGTAATTTTTGTACAATTAATCAAAATATAATGGGTAATATATTATTACTTTGCTTAGAAAACAGCAAAATATATTACATAAAAATATTGTGGTGATGTAGGCTGATGATTGTGAGAATTAAGCCGATTCTCTGAATAAATTTTGCATCATTTTGATATGATAAAAACACTCCTACCAATTTAAGAAAACGGACGTTAGGGTTAATTAATTCAGTAACTACATTGTATAAGTTACACAATCTTAAATAAAAAGTTTGGAGACCACTGGTCAGAAAAGTTCAGAGAAATGTTTCAATGTTTTTTAGAGTTGATAATTTTTCATGACACAGAAAAAGTGTTTAATAGCGGGGGGGAGGGGAGGGGGGAGTTTGGGAGGAGATGGCTCTTTATCTTCGTTATTATTTATCCAAATGAACAGAGTCACATGAAGACCTATTTGTTGAAGTATCTTCTTTTTAGGCTTTCGTATCCCAAAAGGAAACGGACCGAACGCTAAAAATATCACAACATAGCCGAAGTACGTAAACCTATGAGTGCATATCACCTGCTTTCTTCTTAATGGTAAATATATTTCATTTTTCATATCGCATCTCATCTCTAGGGTTTTCTGCTTGTTGATTTTATGTCCAATGTTTATCGCGTCTCTCCGTAAGTCTTCCTGTTTGGATTACATGTCCACGACGTTAGGATAAACAGAGAACGTAAGAATTATTCAAATCATGCATAACCTCTGTCACCACCATGTTTTGCGTCCCTTTATATTATTTTTTGGATGTAAAATACCATCAAGAATGACCAAGAAGGAAAGCGGTGAAAAAAACGTAGTACACTCTGATTAAAAATATCATACATTCTGATTCGAATAATAATGCTAGAAGAATGTGTAAAATATAAATTTTACAATACAGAGGGATGTCCCAAAGGTATTTCAGTAAAATAGATCCCCTTAGAAAAGGAACCATCGCTAAACGTTTTAAAATTAGCCATATCGAAGGTAAAGGATCATTTATTTAAATTGGGATTTATTACTTTCTAAGCAGATAAAACCGATAATAAGTTATCCACTATATAAAGTGAAAGTATATATATATATATATATATATATATATATATATATGTGTGTGTATATATATATATATATATATATACACACACATATATATATATATATGTGTGTATATATATATATATATATAGAAATCTAAGTTGACATAACTTGCTTTAAAATAATATTTTCATTATTTCAATTTAAATACTGGTCCACGTGATATAACAATTTTTATTTATTGTAAATATTCGTGATAGATATAGTGCTTATTAAAATATATTTTAAGTGTTTTTTTTCTAAAGTTTCGATATTAATTTATTTGCGTTATAAATTACAAATTATTAATTTATTATTTATTTAATACTTAAAATTAATAAATTACAATATCTCTTCAGTGTGTTCATTTATTTTCATTATTAATTAAACTAATTTCACTATTCCTTGTATACATTTTAATTTTTTAAATGTAATTACTTGATGGAATTTAGATTCTACCAACCGTATTTATAAATACGGTCCAGTCCTTTTATTATTTTATTTCCATTAATTATTTGCGTCCTAAATAAAGTAATTCTGGGAATACGCCAAAGAAGTATAACTTCTAAGGCGAGTATATAAGTACACACACAGTTTTTTCTATAATCTGTTTATTTTATATACATATGAAGGTGAATAAAGGTCGGTATGTGTAAATTATGAATGTAACG
Organism: Druceiella hillmani; assembly: GCA_039881145.1. Lineage (NCBI taxonomy): Eukaryota > Metazoa > Arthropoda > Insecta > Lepidoptera > Hepialidae > Druceiella > Druceiella hillmani. Next base: position 2,659,774 of record JAYKKI010000127.1, read on the forward strand.
AGCATTATATCTCATTCTAACAGTGTCGAAAGCATTGCATCGAGTGTCACATTTATTCACGTTAAGAATTTGTATTATCATCCTATTTCGTGCAAAATCAGACGGGAAACCATTTAGCCAAAGTCACATTTCGAGAAAGGTGTGAAAGACGCTCAGATGTAGAATATATAGAGATTGTAATAAGAAGCATAAATTTAATATATCCAAAATTTATGGTTTTTAATCAAGTTCAATATTTTGAAATTAAAATAATGAATTATGATACCTTTGCAGCAAAGTTTTGAAAAATTGCTGTCACATAATCTTCCAAAATTTTCATTTAAGAATAGATGCTTCAATTAGTAACCACGACAAAAAAAACTCGAGCTTTTATAGAAAGCAGACAAGGCACTTTACTTCATACATGACAACGATCATTAATTTTTAAGACTTCCTTTCAAGTTATAAACATGTATGATTCTCAGTCTAACTTTAGAAATTTACCTATGGCTGAGAAGCGCATTGCGTCTAAATTTTGGATAAATTTAAAATAAAACAGTAAATTTAAAGCTAAAAGTAATGTAAAACAGTTAATTAAATTATTAAAGAAAATAGTAAATTTCAATAATATCAGTAACGTACAATAGTTGATGCGATTATTATATTAAAATAGTAAACGCAATAAAAAACCGATATCGGCTGGAGGCGCCAGGTATCGATCCTGGTACCTCTCGCATGCTAAGCAAGCGCTCTACCGTTTGAGCTACGCCCCCGTGGACAAAGTATCAAATTTTATAAATATCTTTCGCAAAACACTACGTGTAACCCAGTTTTCTTACTATTAAATCAGAAGCAAAATTTTTCTCCTTTCTGTATATCACAACATCTTAAGGTGCACAATTAGCAAAGATATTTGCTAATTGCCCACCTAATGTTATGTTGTAATACAACGAAACCTAGGTCGTTGTGAAGAACTTAAAGAGAGTGGAAATAACGTTAAACGTGATGTAGTATATCACGTTTTAATTTAATTGTGAATACATATTTTATACATAAGCCGCTGTCGATAAACATTTTCAAACATATTGAGACACATCCCCCATTCAAAATGTTCCTTTTATGAATGATATGCAAACGTGATCTTTGCGTCAACAATTCCACCTCCAGATACGTAAACGGCGAATTCTTTTTAAAAGGTGATATCGGACCACGAGATGAACTGGATCCAGCCCGCAGCGAATACGTGCGACGTATAAAGGTGGTGGAGTCACCCGCAGTACGTTCAAAATAAATCGTTATTCGTATGAAAACGGTCGGACTGTACCTGCCGTTCGCAAGTAACGTTCGCTTATAGTCGATTGTATACCGTCCCGCTTATATCTCCGGGTTGTTATTTGAATGATGTATTTGAACATATTTCACATTAAGTTGATACCTAATAGAAATTTATGAGAAATTGTAACAGAAGTAATTTATTCAGATGAGCAAAGAGGGAAATGTTGTAAAGCGCCATAAAATTTTGTTTATTACACGACTTTACTTGTGAAATGAAATTAGACGTCAGTTTCAAATAATTTATCATTGTTCGGAAAATCTATAAAAGTTAATAAAGAAATTCTCATCCTTTATTTATTTATTTTTCTTAAGTGCAACGTTTGTGCACACTTCCGAATACTATAAAAAAATTATCATTACAAATGTTATAAAAATATATTCGTAAATAAAATTAAAATTGAAAATAAGTCAAAAAATAAAAATTAATGGCGATCTAACTTTGAATGTCGGCAAAAACAAGGAAGGGGCATACAGGATAACAGGATATGAAGAAAGGAAAGAAAACATATTACTAAGGGTGCATTTATGGTAATCGGATTTGTCGCGCGTCATCCTCGAGAATTCTTCTGTGTCGACTATAACTCATTAATATATTTATCAATGTACTAAGATTTTTCAAATCCCTCACATTATCGTAAGATTCCTTTCAGTAATCGGATATGCAAGAAAAAGTATTTAAAAAGGAAAATTTTTAGAAAAAGTAATTAAAAAAGAAAATTTTTAAATCACAAAAAAATATTCAATTTAATATGATGTTAATTGTTTATATTGACAACCCATTAACGGTGACTTTGGTGTAAATTTTTATCCCGGACTGTAATCTGTGAGTACAAAGGCCCTTTATTTCATATATCCCGTGCACGTACCAATTCCCTATTACGGTATTCTATTATTCGTGCCGTATTTACTTAACACGATATTTGATTCATCGCCTAACTTCAGTTTGTTCTCCCGTTTGATTTGCAACCTTAAAATATAAGACGTGGAGTATGAGTATTTGAACGATTCACGGATCACTCACTTTTCATAATTTTGATCGCATTCATTTCATTTCTTTCTAACTCTATTTGCGTCTATTTTTGGTCATATTATTTTTTTTAATCCGTGCCGGATCAATGGATCAATTTGTTGACATCATTACCAACTTAATTTGTTGGTTTTTCGATTTACTCTTTATTTTAATAATTGTAAAATATCTACTCACTAAGCTCTACGACAATTTATATGTATATATAATAAAATTGTAACAGAGTGAATTCTGTACATTAAAAATATTTTTAAAAAATGTTTGATTTAGCCTGTAGAATGATAATAGAAGCCAAAAAAACTTCTTTTTACAATTTTGGTCTCTTTGTATGTTAAAATATACGGGTATCACGCAAAATCGACTGGACAGATTTTTATGAAATTTAGTATGGAAATAGTATATACCCAGGAGCAACGTATAAAAGAAAAAAAAAACAAAAATTTGTTTTTTCTAATTACACACATACGAAGTCGTAGGCACAGCCAGTATAGATATGATTTTAGATAACGTTCGCGACGCGAGTTGTATTAATACTTGAACCTCTTTTTGAATTATTATTGTCTCGTCATGTTAATACAATCTATTATTGTCTCGTCATGTTAATACAATCTTCCAAATATATTTCGTTGCTATAGTGTGTTGGGTTGATCACTAGGTAAACAGCCTTTGAATGCGCGGCGCACAACGAAGACCAGAGTTTGATTCCCGGCCGGTCGTCCAGCGGGGTTGGACTGGTTTTCTGGTTGGTAGTAAGAGATTGCTCTTGTAGCAATAGGTTTGTCATGTATATCAATTAGATACATTAAAGTTAATAAATAAATTTCATAAAAAAACTATATTCCTTTTTTCGAAAGAAAAACATAAATAAAATATTTATTGATTTAAGTTCACAGTATAGCGATCATCATACGCTGGCAGACGCCCACTGTTGGAAAAAGACTTCTTTATAGGCTAGCCGAAATAAACATTTCAATTTGCAAAAATTCCCGTAGAGCGTAATATTAGTAGAGGTCGTAGGTATACTATTATAAATAAAATGTCAAAAGTTCCCATCGATCCTGTCTGCTAAAAAAAATATTCCAAGTCAAAGGTCAAAAATATTAGTTTTTTGCATTTTTCTCATAAACGGTGTTATCGTAATAATAGATCAAATCAAAATTTTAGATCATATAACTATCTATAAATATTAATTTTTAAATTTTTTTCCTACTAATCATCATTTTCGAGATATCGCAATTCTAAAACTTAAAAAAATTGTATTCTGCAAAATACAAGAACATTTGCGCAGCACCTGTTTAAAAAAAATTTATTTTAACCGATAATCTTCGAATTCAACTTCATTATATCTTCTTCGCTTTCTTCTTCTTCTTGCAGGTTATCTGTGAATGGTTCTGAGAAACATGCATCAGTTGACTACTCATCAACATCACGAAAATTCTCATCTGTTTCAGTCAATTCAACATTAGAGTAAGACTGGTTTTGATAGTTAATACATACTGGTGAACAAAATAAACCAACCTTTTTACAGCCATACTTTGCGTTCTAACCTTTTTTGCAATTACAAAAAATGGAGTTAAGAAGTTTTCCGGAGCAGGTGGGAGTAAAGATTGAATTGGTTCCAAATTAATATAAACTAATTTCCAACCACAGCCTTCCGGGCCCAGTTGATTGCCCAGCTACACTTGAACTTGATAATATACTTGATATAAGTGTTGACGAGCAGAATCAAATGTTAGAGGTAGACAAGCTAGGTGTAAAGATTAAAGAAAGTACCTCTTTTATGCCACTTCCTTGCATAACATAACCAATGGTTCCAAAAACGACGTAGGTAAATTAAATAATCTAAGTATAATTATGTTCGTCAATAATTCAGACCCTTCGAATGCTGTAGATTCAATTTCTCGAGCTTTTGCATACAGATATTCATCAAAAGTAATAATGAATATACCTTGGCCATAACGTTTTGCATTCTCTAATTAACCATGTAAAGTTGTGTAAATAGTACCGTAGTTACTTGCTGGTTCTTGGATAAATAGTAAGAATGAAATTTAAATATACAAAAATTCATAACATCACTTGCTTTAGCAAGAGATGTTATGAATTTTTGTCTATTGCTGATGTATATTTTGTATATTGTGATGTTATGAATTTTAGTATATTCGTTCTATATAAGCATTCCAACAGGGTAACGATAATGTTTCCTATTTACTATATAACCACATCACATCGACTTTTTTGAGTAAAGATAATGTTGCTTCGCTTTCATGAGCCAAACTCTCTACATATATTTTACTATAACCTACTATACCATAATTTTGATAGAATTGTATTGGCACATGAGCTTATGCCACCAAGTTTTTTTCTAAAAGGGCTTTATTTACTCGTGATATAGGCTCTTCTAATATAACTGAACTTTTCGGAGTAAAAATTTGAACGATACCCAATTGTGAAGCGAGTTATGACCGTCTAAAGTATAAACATTTATGTCTTAAATGCGTCTGGATATACGTCTGGAATATGTTCAGAATAATGTCAAGTCAACTTGGATCGTGGATCATTTTTGTCATGCTGCCGGAAAGTTTTTATGATGAGGTTTTATTGATGAGGTGACTGTTAAAGAACTTTTAGACACCCCCCCCCCTTAATATCTCTGATTAAGCTTTGAATATTATTATAATATTTAATTGAATCTATATTGTTTTAGAAAGAGGCAACCGATGTCAATAAGATATTTTATTTTTAAAATATTCCATTTCTTTTTATAATGGTATTTCACATATTATAATCAATACTACAAGAACATCAAATTCATTTCAAGACATATTATGTTAACATATTTTATCCAAAAATTTATGAGACTATACTTACTGCAAAGAAAATTTACGTATTTAGTTTCTTTTCAATACGCTTCAGGGGATATGGAGACTTCATTTTTTATTAAATAAAGGAAACGTTAAAAATGATATATTTCACGAAAATATTACTCGCTGGCGATTTTTTATCACAAATATTTTTTAAATTCTCCAACGACAACTGCTTTACTGCAATGAACAACATGTCACCACTTTCGCGTCAAAATTGTTATTTTAGTTACATTGAACACTGAAAATGCAAATATACAAATTTATACAAAAAAAACAAAGAAAGTCAGAAAAAAACAATAAAAATTCAAATTAACAAAAAGGATGCGTAAAGAAAGGTTATACATATAATGTTAGCAGTGAATTTTCACCTGTTTCTTAACAGTAAGTGTACTTTACCAACCGACGTTTTCATAAGAAATGGTTGTGATAGAGTAACATTTTTCCATAAAAATACGTCGTTTTTATTATAGATCTCTTTGTTTAACACAAAAACTACAAAATTCCATGCACTTTACATTTTTTTTCGAAATTTCACATAAATGTGCTAAAATGAATACGTAACATTTTCTTTATCTAAGAACTATGTACCTTAGAGACCATTGGTATTGCTATCTATATTTTTAAAATAATGACAAAATATTCATAATTTTTCTACAAATTGATTACGGTAAAGAGCAATTATATAACGTCCGCTATTGGGAAAACGACAAACCGAATTTTCCATTTTCGAACGCAAATCACTGAAAAATTTCCGAGAATATTTTAATTTGTAATTTCAAATCAACTTGATAAATCCTAAAGTTTGGCTAAAATATTTCAATACTTCGGTCTAACTACATGGAGTCCATATCTAAATACGTTAAATGCAACTCGACCCTCAGGACGTCCCTCGGGTTCACGACATATATCTCATGTGACATTCACGTAACTAATTCTCACGCTGGCTTATCTCTAAACTGAAGTTGTCGTTGCCAGGACTGCCTGGAAAATGCGAATAAGAAATTGTCTGAATCGAGATGCTGAATGACCGGAAATGTGTACGTTAAAGTTGAGTGACATTAAGGAAATTAAAAATACTTCGTTTGTGTCAAATATTCAATAAGCGTGCTACGATATATTTTATTAAAGAAATTGTTAGATGTTAGAGAAGATAGAACGGTTAGATACCTTCTAACAATGGCCAAATTTTTAACCGCAAATTTCATAAAATGTTTTGATCTGCCCTGTCAACAATTTTTTACAGCCTTTCTTAGACAATAGCAAAATTTTTATTAGCATTATTATATTTATAAATAAATATTATAATTTTAAGAGTTTTTTAAGTTTTATAGTAAACATTGTAATTAGTATTATATTTAACTAATTACTATGTTTGTTACCAAATTTACAAAATTTAATTGCTCAAAAATTTAATAAAGTAAATTTAAATGTTTATTGTAGTAACCTTTAAGAAAGTTACAAAAAGAATTAGTTATAATGTTCAGAAATTGAAAAATATGCGCAAGATAATAAACATTCGGTAAGTTCATAAAATAAAGAAGTATTAATCGGATTTTTAAAACTGTATTAGTAAGTGACCTGGGCTGTTGCTGAGGGCTCTAGACTTTAGGGCGCCCAACGACTCATGCTCCGCAGTTATGGACATATTGAAAAATGATTTTTAATGCTATAGCACATGTTTAGATTCTCTGTTAATTTGTTGCTACCCGCAAGATATGATATTGTGTGAAATATGATACTGCCTATATTTTTGAATGATTTTAAAAAAAAATGTCACTTATAAAAGGAACAATTATTCCCAAGATACAAATGAAGCTATATATTAACATGAGTCTCCTGGAAATCTGTAAAAATCACGAAGTAAAATTGATATCAAAAAAGCAGGAAAGGTTAGCTACTAGGGAGTATTAGTTATTCTGAAAAACTTCGAAATTTCAGAAGGAAATAGGGTATTAGGATATAGGCTACCCCTAAAATAGCTTATTTTAGTAATAAGTCATAATAATACAGACTCATCAGAATCCATTAGCGAAATATTTATTAATATTGTTTAAAGAATAATTAGGCTAAGAGCTTCTAAATTTAATGATACAGATAGAGCAGAGATATCTTCTTCTCATTCAGGCAACTTTAAGTTAAAACTTGTTTGTCAACTTTAAGTTCAACAAAAAACTAAATAAATGTATTTAAAGCGTATTCATTCTAATTCATTAATGCCAATTTAAAATTATGTATCTGCTTGACAAAAAAGTGACGTAATTCCATTTCACTTTTAGATTTTATAAAACTTACTGAAGTGAAATTACTTAGACGGAGATTCGATAATCGATAGGAGGATGAGAATTGAGAGTAAAATTTTAAGGTCGCCTCACGTTTAGGCACATTTCGTTATATGAGAGAAAATAAGGATATAGGTAGAGAGAAAGAGTCTATATATTCCGACGCCATGGAAATGGAGTACGATACGAAGCGATTGAATAGAACAGAGTCGAACGTTGTAGATGTACGTCTCAGACGCTACATATGAACAGCTGAGGTACCACGCATAAGTTATGTTATTTACGTTACGTGTGTCAAAAGAAGACTAACAAAATTTTGTCGATTTATTTATATATTTATGTTTTATTTGTATCACTAAATAATATTCTGTATGTACTTCATGCATTACAAAAATAAAAACATATTAGATACACATTTTATTTATGAATCTGCAATGAACCCGTACATATATTCGTAAATATAATTTATAACGTAGACGGTATTTAAAAGTGTTCTGATACTTACTGTGTTCTGGTTATTTTTTAAATTAACAATAGGATGTGTAAGTTTATATGAAGATTAGATGTTTACATCGATTTGTAATGACATTTTATTAATTTTTCTAAATGTGTAGGGTTAAAATCTTCAATTATTTGCATTTATTCTGCAATTTATTGATATAGTTGAAAAAATTGTGTAATACAATTCAGTAAAGCGATTTATCGAATATATCTTGCTTGAACCTATAAATCAATTAATTTATACAGAGCATATCGAACCATCTAAGCATTACACAATTTTGTAATTTATGAGTATAGTTAAAAACTAATAAGTATATTGTATACTTGATAAGTAAAACATTAAAACTGACATTTTCACAATCTTTCCCTGCACATTTATATTAATTTTCTAACATTGAAGATGTTGCTCGCCTCTAATTACCGTAAAAAATTTATGTTTCTGAAAAAAAATGTAAGTCAGTTCTTAAAAGTTATAATCGTTTGAAAAATATTTAATATTTAATAAAAAAATGATGACATGGTGATTATGGATGGCCATTTCTTTAATTACATTTTTTTTGGATAGTAATATTTATCGTGCATAATTCCAGAAAATTTCGCTATATCCATTGTACTTAGCCGCTGCTTAAAGCTCTTATTCACAATAAAGTAGAAACGTCCTTCAATTTTCATATTAGACATGATTATCTTGAGAAAGACAATAAAATTGTTCAATTTCACTATTTAAATATTTTGGACACCATAAACGCTTTACACATTTTTATTTTTAAGCCGACGCCGCACTCTCCTTTTCAATCAAAGTTATTAAGGTTATTTCCCTTGAATCTTTGAAGTTGGTAAATAGAAAAATCTCATAGCAGAAATAAATAAGAAAAGAAAATTAATCTTTTAAAACTCTCTATTGAATTTTATATGACAAAAATGGTTTTTTGGATTTAGATCTTTTTTGTATATTTATAAAATACCTACTTACTAATCTTTACGACAATATAATACTATGATATGAAACTCTTAGAACGTGTACACTGCTAGCACTTAACCACCTTTTTATATTATTTTTGCCGTTATTGTAAAATATACAAAATATTAGTCAATTTATTATATTTTTATTACGTATGACTTTGTGATATTTGAATATTTGCGACTTTTTTAATTTTTGGGATTGGATATTTTTAAATTTTGAATATGAAATAAATGGAAAATTCACAAGCTAATTATAGTTCCAGTTCCTTTGTCAATATCCTTGAAGTTCCTTTTATGCATGTAAAAATAGAGAGCTGTCGTATAACTTTTTTTTACTAAAAGGAAAAACCACCGAAAAATTACAAAAAATTAAATAGTGTCGTAACTTTCAAATATGATGTAGAAACCTTTAATCAAAATACGAATGATAAGATGCTCTTACAAATATATTTGATAGAGGAATTCCAAACGATTCACAACCTATAATTTCCCTAAAATAAGGTAATTAGAAATTCAATTTCCCTAACATCTAACAGATATTTTATTAAATAAACTAAGAGTTAAATATTTAATTAGAAATTCAATTTCCCTAAGATCTAACAGCTATTTTATTAAATAAACTAAGAGTTAAATAAGTGGAAACATTTTTAATTTCTTTTAATATTTTTGCGTCGGTGAAATATATAGTAAACATTATATTCACATTTGGAAAATTAATACTCCTAAATAGTTTAACGGCAATACTATGTACACTTCATTGTATATAAATGCCTGAATGTAAATGGAAATCGCGTAGTATAGTTTTATTCTCGCTTGACAAGTTTTTTTGAAATAACATTTGCCGTGGAAATATTAATTTCATTTTGCTAAACTCATTTTCCCCAAAACAGCAAATTCAAAACCGGTTTAAAACATAAGTCAATCATTTTTATATTGTTTACTTTAAAATTACATAAGATAAGCAGAAGGAAGTATTACACCTTCTCGTTCGTAATGCTTACATTGTAAACATTAGATACACTTACATACAAATACAAACTTAATAGTGATACATATTATTTCACTATCAGAAGCGTTGATCGAATGCTCTTGGGTCATAAGAATGATAGGAATAAATTCAAACATTTGAGGGAAGAATTATAAATACAAACTGATATTATTTTTATTAAATTTCAACATTTTTTTTAAAACTTGTCCCAAATAAATTTTAAAAATCTTATCCTTAAATATTTCTTGATTTTACATAGCCTACTATATTTTTTATACCATCGACTACCAACAAGATATGCCAAAACTGGCTTCGACACCAGGGAAATATTTCTTTATTAAAATTACGTATCTACGCAAAGTAGGTGAACTCTTCTCGGTATATAATACGTGAAAAGTACCCAGGACGTCTTTCTTTTCTTTTTACAATTGTTTTTCATTGCCCATCAAAGTTGACACTAATTCTATAGGCCAACATCAGACATTGTTTATTTTTTTACTTATTATCTATATACTATTAATAAAATTGTAACAGAGTGATGTACGTTGAAAATATTTTTTAAAAAGTTATTGATTTAGCTTATAGATAATGGAAGCTAGATAAAAGTTTTTTAGAATTGTTTGTGTCTATATGTTACTTTGAGCGGGTATCATACAAAATCTACTGGACTTAAAATCTGAGCTTCATCTACTACAAGAATATTAATTTGTCCTATTCAGAAGATTGGTAGGATGAGATTAGGGAGACTTTGTTCATGGAAATGGCAAAATTGTGAATAGAAAAATAATCCACCATCGGAAATTCAACCGTTGATTCTAACATCAACCATTATAAGTCATGTATTGATTTCCACCAAAGCGAAATAAAATGATGCTATTAAATTCATTGTAGTTAAAATAGCATAAACCTGAATTTGATGACATTGTGATTGTAGTATGCTTGCCGTCTAGACATGTGCAAAATCAACAGAAATGTAAAATTCTTTCCACTTTTATTTTGTATCGACAGAGTCTGACACAAAATTTCGTCTTTAAGAGTTCATTGACAATGGATGTCATAAATCATTAAATGAAAACAAAATAAAGGAGACAATGGGATGTTATACCAAAATATTAATTAAAATCACTATTCAGTATGGTCGATGTATCCACAGTCAACTCAAAAAGCAAAAAAAAAAGGAAAACGTCGATTGACCATTGCTTTCTTCTGAAGAGAGAAGTATATTTTTAAAAAAGAATGAGTATAATTATTCAAAAGATGATCAATAAGAAGGCTTTAAATCTGGACCCTGGACTGGTGCTGGCTACGAAAATATTAAGGATATATTTTTTGAAATCTAATGAGTATGTACCATGTTATACAATGTCAACTCGATGAAGCATAGAGTATAGTATGTTCATTATATCAGCATCCAAGCTTACTGATATATGACCACTAATTCCATCACTAACTACATAGTAACTTATCTCCCATTATAGCTCAAAGCCATCACCATAACTCTAAAAAAAACTAATTGGCATGTATACAAAATTCTTTTTCTACTTAAACATAAAATCCAATCTTTAAAAAATCTAAAACGATTACATTTGTACTTTCCCTAGTGAAATAACAATCCTTCATCTATTAGAACCTCAAGTTCTGTAATCAAATATTACTACAAAGATCCATCTAAAATTATATTGACTTTCTATTGCATACCAGTCACAACACTTAAATTGATATATGAAGAAACTACTAGTATATATGTCAACAAATGACATGTCTTCTGTTATCACAACTACAGTAGCTGCCGTTTCTTATGAAGAACATTCTACCATAGCAATAATATCAACAACTGCTTGAGTAATTTAAATACTAAGTTAATTATTAGTTCCAATACAAGATAGATTACAAAAAGAGAATTAGACTCTAAGTTTGATTCAGAATTCTTTTTCCTTCTGATATTGGGATAAAAACTATGATATATGTTGTACTTAGAGCCTTTGCCGATGTAATAACAAAACATTTCATGTCTTTAACAGGTCCCAAAATTGCCAAAATGCGAAGAATAACTGGCAACTTTTCTTCAAGCGTTAGACATTCCCACATGTAAGTATTATGTTTTTCAAGCATGATGTTACCAAACTACTCTTCTGCGTTATAAAATAATTGTTTAATTAGCTATATTTTTAATTAATTTAGTTTTCTTCAAATAGGCACAGATTTATAATTATTTAGTTGAGCGATGTAAACGCAATCTGTCATATTTCTTTTTAAATAAGGAGTGTTATATATAAAAATTATTAAAAACATAATACATATCTATGTTTCAAAATCGAATATTTTCCTCTCCAACAAAATTGAAAAGCGTTAGTCAGCATCACGAAGGAAAATTTTAACTCCACGATAGTGTAACATAAATATAATTTGCAGGCAATCTGCTATAATAGCTACTGCGACGCCATTAGACCCGACATTAAAATGGACGTGATATTTGGCAGCAGCTTGTCTTTATTTAATTTTAAGGAAATATTAATTTTGTAGTTTCCTAACATTGCGGTCAATATTCAATTAAACACTTTATAGGATTCAATTCCCGGTTTTCTGACAATCAGACAATCGGATCGCAATTATATTGAATTTTCAAAGACCTTCATTCATATTGTTTTTGTACTTGAGTTAAAAATACGCAATTTTAAAGAATTTTCAAATAACTAGAATTATGAGTGTTTGGGTTTTAATTTATAACTCATTTTTTATTTATAATCATTAACAAAACCGATCATCAAACGTTATACACACACACACACACACACACATATATATATATATATATATATATATATATATATATATGTATGTATAAAAATATTGAAGATATCACAAAAATTAAGTTTTAGTAACCTTGTTCTTGGTACATATTTATGTTCGATCCATGGTGAATATTTAAAATGACTATCTCCTGTCCCAAGCGCCCTTATTTACGCATTATGTTCATGACGCGAGAAAATTTATATAATTTTTGGATTAGGGCAGATATCTTGATAATATATTCCAATACTCATTAAAATATAACTAAATATTATATCGAGTTGTTTTATATAATATTCCTAACTTCCTTAATGTCGCTCAAATTTTTCAAACCGTTTTTACTTAATATCGTTCGGTATTTCGGTCAAGCGATCTCCAAGCATATATATTAGCAATGACAGCTTTTGTTTATTAAATTAAATGGATACAATATCTATATGGCGGAAACTACGGTCAAAAAACTTATTATATTCAATCATGTCTTAAAATTTTAAAGTTATGAAGTTTTATTTATTTTTGAAATAGCATTGTTAATGATTTAAAATGAAGATGACTTCAATTATACGCAATGACTGTCTCATGATCACCAAATTAAATATTTCACATACACTCATCGTATACGTAGAGTATTTAACTTAGTGATAATGAGAGAGTCACATTTTATAATTACGGAATTATATACGTATAAACTACTCAATTCGTTTTCGATAAAATCGCTGCATCATGTTTTTAACCTCTTTCAAAAATTGGCAAAACTACATTTAAGTAAAGCAAAGAATAAAAAAAATTCTAAAGTAAACAAAGTCAACAAATCTATCAGTTGATAGTTGACATACGACAGGATATGTCAAAGCCACATCAGCCACATGGACATATACGATCATCGTCTCCCCACTCATCAAACATAATATGACACGACCAACACTCATCGTCGACAATTATGAGGCGTCTCCGTCAACCGTCACAGCGCAGTTGCTTTATTTAAGCTGCCAGGCTTGCATTTTCCGGATGTGAATAAAATGTTGAATGTGTTATCATTGAACGTAAACTTGAAAGGAAATGTATATTGTGGCTATTGTAGACATGTTTATTTTATTGCACATAATAAACAGGTAAGCAAAAAGTGTATATTGAAAATTAAGTTATTTTTTCTTATCTTCAATATCATGCATTATTATTAAGGGTCACCCGAAAGTTTGATCTCGCTAGCGTGCTCCAAAAACACTCAAAAAGCTGTAGCTCCAAAATTTTTTTGTTGTGGAAGTATTATTTTTTTTTAAATAATTAATTTAAAAATTGTATTATTATCATGCAAGAATTATCATAAATGTAAAGAAAATAATTAAATTGAAGTAATGTCCATAGACACAAGAACGAACTGAGTACGTTTTCGTTAATTTTAGTTAAAACTTTGCCGTAATGAATTTCGATAAATAATTTTCTAAATTAGGCAAATAGAATGTAAAATAGATTAGTTTGTCAAGAATTCGGCGAATACAATGATTAAAATATTATCGTACATTCATATTTTTGTATAAAATTAACTGACAGCAGTTTGTTAAAAAATGTTAAAAGAATTTTATGTTAATTTTATATTTATGTAAAATTTATATATATATTATGAAATAGATATTTTTCTTTATAATAAGATGTGAGATTATAATAAAAAAAAGACAAACTTCCTCCTTAAAAATGTAGCCAAAAAAGTACTGAGACAGAATCAGCCATGTTGTTAATGAACTTTACCAGAAACGTGTAAGTGAGTTATACCTTTTCATCTAGATTTATTAAATATTATATTTATTATAATATCGAGTTTAGTTGTAGTGAATAGTTTTCCAATATTAACATTTTGACAACCTAAATTGTTTAAGATGGAAATTCTAATATTTTTTTTAAATACAAGCCAAGTAATTCATGTTAGAAGGGAAGTGTCAATAGTGTAGCTTGGAACTTTGTAGTGTAATATCATGCATTCCGATAGCGAAACCACATACAAACAAAATGAACATTTTTATGATAATTGTATATCTGCCATATTGCACGAATGGTGGAATAAACATTAGAAGTAAATTCAAGATAAATAGTTAATGTAAGTGCATAAACTATTATTGTTTAAGTCAATTCAATTTTTATGTGAACCCCATCTGGGTTATTAATATACTTGCATTTTTTAAACTCTAGCATCACAGTTGCCCAAAAAGTCTCTGTTGATATTTTTAACAGCTAAACTTTGGATTTTGCAAAAGTTAAAACATATTACCCTTAAAAATTAGGTTATTTTTTTTTAATATGCTGGTATTATGGAGAATCATACATCAAATGGTTAACATATTACCTGAAGTCATGTCCCGTAACTGTCCTTCCCAAATGACATTAAAAATATATGTCCATTAAATGAAGAAACTGTGATTTCACCTTGTAAACATAGCTATCAGAATCAGTTACAACTGTATACGTAATGACTTTGAACATGTCTGAATCTGTATGTTCAGTTGATTATGAATCGCTATTAAGTTTGGTTGTTCTTTTTGTAGTAGCATGCCTAAAATTTCAAGTTTAACATTTGAACAACGTGACATTCTACAGCATTTTAATGAATATCCAAATCTTTTTCATAAGATAATTTCTTGTTACGAAACTTGGACCTTTCAATACCATTCTGAAATCAAAATCCAGTTAATGCCCTGGAAAATACGGTCATCGCTTGGAAAAAGCTTGTCAAAATAAATCAAAATTCAAAACGAACTCATTATATTTCTTGATAACAAAAATGTAATTTTGAAAGAAAGGAATCCAGCGGGCTCTATATTTATCCAATAATGTTATAAGGAACTTTTGATAAAATTGCCAGCAAAAGCCAGAAAAAAAACGGTCGCACCGGTGGAAAAATTGAACATCTTACACATTCACCATGCGACCTATTCTCTACATACCTATTCCCAAAAAAGTAAATCAGTGCCTTAATGAAGGAAATGGTGGATGTATTGAAACAGCTAACACACCTTCAGACAGCCTTCAACAAGTGAAAAACAAATGGCAGCAATATATTAAAGAAATAGAAAGGATATTAAAGTGGGCTAACATTAAACTCACTATAAATATATATTTATATACATACACACACACATATATATATATGTATATATATATATATATATGTATATATATATATATATATATATATATATATATATATATATATATACATATATATATATATATATATATATATATCATTAACTTCACACACTAATTAATTTTTTTTACTATGTAATAATGTTCCTAAATGCACATTAATATTGAGAATTATGCTTCGGTTAAATTAGTTACTAAAAACAGAGTATAGTTGTTAAGATAAATAAGATTTTTATCCTTTTTACTTGAATAGCTTTCGTGAAACAAGAAATATTAAATTGTGAATTGATAAAAGTCCAATCTAGCCCCTATTTCACTTTGGACCATAAATACTTTGATTTCATTATAAATTAATTGAATTCTAGATCCTAAATATTATTATAAATTCTCTAAATACGAGACTAACAATATTAGTTATGATAAATTCTTTGATTATGCGCATATCGATCTCCTATTGCTCACACTAAAAGACTAAAATATTAGCCATATTGTAATGAAATACCCAAAAGCTACCTTTTGTTTTAAAATTCACAACTTTATCTCTCATTCTCAGTTACGATATAAGACAAAAGGTAATATAACCGTCATGTAATTGGTAAACAAATACCGACCTCTGAATTTTAATTAATTAGCCCAAGCTTGGCCTAGCTCCAATTATAATATAAGTTTACAGCCTAAACAAACTTACTCGCCGAAATTGAAATTGAGATATGCAATAGTTCAATTAATACGTTAAATTAATAGCAAGCAATCAATGCGAAAATGCTGTATTTTGTCCTGTTTACTTGTTTGGCTTAACAACTTTAATGATCTACGTATTACGCAGTAATTTTGAAAGAAATTGTCTACAACTTCGTTGACCGGACAGATATTTTATCTTGAACAGATATTTTAATTATAACAGACTTTAGATTTTTGAAACAATCAAACTGAACGATTGTATTCAAAGCACTATTAAATTTAGTTTGTTCCGGAAAAAATAATAAAAAAAATTACTTTTTTGCGATATTTAAAAGGAGTAAATGGAAATTGTATTTTAATTCCTGAAAATATGTTTAACCTTAATTTATTTTATCTAGTAATTATTTTCATAAAAAAAATAATATCGTTGATTAAGGATACAATTTAGATGTTCTTTAAAAATTCCCCTAAAATTCAAATTAAAATATTAAATTTTCTGAAGTAGTTACTTTCATTCAAGTATAATTATGAAATTATTAATTTTTTTTTTCAATTTTCTTCATTATATTAATTTTAAATTCATTTGATTGAAAATGAAATTAAATTTTTCTTCACAGTTAAGAGAGAGATAGCTCAAACAATAAAAATGTGACAACTGTTATGGACAAAAATTCATGCGGTCATTAAATATTTAAGTAAAAATTTCAATAAATATATAAATAAAACGTACAATTTAAAATAAATTAAAAATTCGATGGGTTTCCTATTAACCATTGAGAAATTCTTATGATCACCTCCCGCCTGTGGCACCATTTCCGATCGCTGTTAACATTTATTCTGTTGTCACTTGAATTACACAAGTTTTTAAAGTTCCAAATCAATACGATAGTCAGAAGTGGGTTGAAAATCGACTTACTAGATTTTGTTTTAAGCATAAGGTGTTAAAATGTAAGCTAATAAAAGTGTATTAAATATAAAATCTTAGTAATAACTGAATTCCTTGCTTAATGGTAATTACGTTACATTAATGTCCAGTTTTAAATACAACTTTCATAAAATAATGGTATGAAAATTTTTAATAGAAAAATAGAACGAAATTTTGGAAAAAACTTAAGAAAATCTCATACAAACAAATAAGTTAATAAATAATGCAATTAAATGCTTGGCATAATATACCATATATTTCTTTATACAGTTAGGCAGTCTCTTATCTAAGATACGGCAAAGATTTTCCTTTTTTACTTACAATAAATGCGTATCTTTGTTCCTTACTACGCCTAGTCTGCTACTATTTGCAATCGGACTGTCTTTCACTTACGTCATGTTGGATCTCTATTCGGAGATCTCTCTCGGTTTATTATTGCGTTACATTGAATCAAAGATTATGTTAAGGGCAAACAAGCTATGCGTGTATCAAATTCTTTATATAATAGACATCGGATTTTCTTCCTGTATTTACAATATCTACAAAAAAATTCACTAAAAATATTATTAACCCAGTCTTAAATGATCGGGCACCCAAGAGACCAATATGGTGCAGTTTTCATTAATTGCACCTTACAATTGTGAAATAAACAAAGTTAAACATCACGATGGTTATAGTCAGTATATATGTATTTGAAAGGTCTCCTAAAGGTGCATTATATTAATTAAATTAAAATATGCGCTCTTGCATAATCAAGTTCATTTTCATCCGTGAAAAATGAAGCATTTTATAAAAAACACGCGACTTAAAATTTGAGGAAAATATAAAATACAACTTTCCGATCACAAATTGAATAAATAATTTGTGTTCTGAATGCGCAACCTTGAACGCGATCACGTCATTGATTCGTCCGTAAGCCCATCTGACAGTGACTAGCTTCTAACTTCTAAACCAAATAAGATAGCTGTTTGGATTACACTCGTAATTTATGTCTAATTTGCACAAAATTGGAAAATGTACTGAAAATTACTTAGAATTATATTTTAAACGACCTTGACGGGCTTTGACAGAACATTGGCTAAAAGATTATGAAATAATGCTTAGTTTAAAAAAATTATCAAGTAACTAGTTATTTTAGCAGAAAAAAAGTTATGAGAGGTGGCTCCTTAATCTTATTTAAAAATGATCTCAACGAAAAGGACGTAAAGTTATAGTAAAACTTAGTGGTGAACAAACGATCGAGTTATCATCATTTGAGTTGGATAAATACATTTTTATTTGCATATTTCAAAATCTTTCATGAAATTACACTTACTTTCAGACTATAATGGAGGACGAATTAAAAATGGTATCCCCTGGTAAAAAAAAACTTCTTAGTTTGCGTTGATTTCAATATTAGCCTACCTATGAACTCAATAATTACCTTAAAATTTATAAATTTATTTAAATCTGTCCTCTTAAAAATATTTTTGTGATTTTAACGTTGGGAATAAAGAGGTTGTAAATTGTTTACCATCAGATAATAGCGGTAAATATATTGTATTTGAGGAGGTTGTAATTAAAACATCAAATAACAAGAGAATAGACCAATAACAGCTAATATTTAAAAAAAATTGAAGTCAACGTAAAAAACAAATTAGTATCCATTGATCGAACACAGAATAATCCAGATAGTCTTTATAATAAAATAAATTTAAAAAAAAATTTTAAAAAAATATTTACGTTTGAAATTAAAAAAAAATATTCCAAACTCGCAAAATTGTAACTAACATTAAAACCAAATTTTGTGGTTGGGCTACGAGCAGCATACGTAAAAGCATTGATACTTTGTTTGAGTTATGTAATATGAGAACATTTACCCATAACATTCACCAAGTACGTTAAAACTACACAAAAAGTATATTAAAAGACTAAATTTAACTAAAATTACGTCAAAGATAAAATGTTCAAAGATAAAAGATAAAATATGGGAAGTTAAATCAACAGGATCTTTAGTACAGATGGATGTTCCCCAAGGCTCTATATTAGGACCCTTTCTTTTTCTTATGTACATTAACGATCTGCCTTTTTGGTTGATTTTTTGCTGAAATAATATTGTTTGCTTACGGTACATCTCTCATATTTAAAATAAATAGGTATGTTGAATAATTAGATGACGCTAATAAATCAATGTCACAAATAATTAATTGGTTTACGGTTAATAATTTACTACGCAATGCAAAAAAAAACTAAGCGTATTAAATGTACTCTTCCAAATGTAAAACTAAATGACACTAAATTGGTGTTTGATAATAAAATGGATTTTGTCAGCACAATAATCTTTCTCGGCATTACTATAGACAGTAAACTACAAAGGGGAGCTCACATTTTACAATTGGCAGGGAAACTTAGTTCCACTGCATGCGCCGTCAAGAAAATCAGAGATTTAACAAATATTGAAACTGCAAGAATTGTTTATTTTAACTACTTTCATAGTATAGTGTCGTACGATACATTGTTGCGGAGTGGAGCTGCTAATAATGAATGCATTTTTATTTTGCACAAGTACAATCGTTACTAAAATTCGCTCAATATACAAATTAAATTCTCAAGATTCGCTTAGAGAACTATAAAAAATAATTAATATACTAACTTGACCTTCGCAAAATATTTTTGAAAATATTGTAAATGTGAGGAAAAAACAATTACTTCACCGTAAAATAAGAATAAACTGGATATTCCCAATTTTAGACTCACAGAGGTTGGTAGTTCTTTTTTAGGGAAGAGTATATACTCCTATAATACAATACCAGAAGATGTATTGAAATTGTCAGAAAAACATTTTAAATACGTTGTTAAGACTCGTTTACTAGAAAAAGCGTATTATAAAATTGGTGATTACGTAAACATAAAAAATTACTGGAGTCATCACCCTAACTTATCAAACTAGTATACATAAATATAATTTTATCATAAAATTTCAATATTTTATGATAAAATTTGATATCTATATATTGTTTTTTGTGTTTTTTTTTTGTTTTATAGACTTTTGACGTTCAACAAGGGAACAAAATGTATGTATGTTGAATAAAAATAAAATTTAATTTAATTTAATTGCTCCCACATATGTGAAACGAACCAAAAAAATCCGTATAGATGTGAGTCATATAATGGGAAAGATCTCCTTGACATTTCTGTTTCTTATCATCTTTGACAAATTTGTTTTTTATCGTCTTTTTTTACTAAAAAGAAGTTAAGTTTTTTTGAGAAATTCATGACATTTTATTGCCGCAAAAGAAAAATATCGTGCAAATTGATATTAACATTTACGTCAATAGAAATTATACATTTAAATTTAAATCTCCCATTGTGTGAGTTCTAAGCGTTATATATTGATTCTCTATTTTGCATTAAAATATTCCTAATTATGCAATTTGCATCGTAATGTTTAATATTACAAATGTAATTATTTATGTATTCTGTTAAAAATGTTCTTCAAAAACTGATATTTTTAGATGGTACCTGAAACTATCATATGGCCCAAATCCATCATCGTGGTATCCTTCGTAAATTCCGTGACGATAAGTCAAAATATATCGTCGCTTACAATTTGCCATTTCGCAACGAACGACACCTGAATCTATATGTCCATAACCATTTTAATAAACGTACCAACCTGTTTATCCTTCGAGTTTTTATAAAGATGTTTCCGTCATAAAAAGGGTCAACTTCATAAAATACAAATATGCCGATCTTGTATTCCGGCTGGAGGATGAGTATAAACGAGATCGGATCCTTATTATTAATAAACGAAATATTTTCCATGTGTTTGAAATATAAAATACTTTTGGTTGATAATTCAAACATGAAATTTTAAATTATTAACTCTGAGCAAAAAGAACAGAATTGGTACATGCGATGATATTAAAAATATTTATATTAAGGTAATTCAGAATAATCAGTGTTCATATTTTTAGGGAGCGTTTTGAAGTTTAAAATAAAAAAAGCGTATTATTGCTTTAATTTTTTATTGTAATGACTACGAAATGACTGGCAATATTAACACAAGAGGAGTCGTGATTATCGAGGAACGAATATGAAGAAGATGATGTAAAACGACAAATAGAAACTGTTCATATTGCTGAGTGTTGAGTGAAAATTAGGCAATGGGGAAGAGCTACAATAAATTTAAGCGAAAGATTTAAGATATAATACCCCGACAGGTAGACCTACGCTTATTATCTAATAATCATATTTGAAACGTCTCTCAAAATCTATAATCCGCATTTTTTGGTTTGTTTGAAAATGGAAGAGAAGAAAGGTGAAATGTGCTCCATATTGTGAACACATTTGAAGTTGAATATTTTGTAGAAGAGGTTAAACAATTAAAAGAGTTAAATGGGATGTCAATTTAACAGACCTTTCTCGCTAGGATATTTAAATGTCTTTTTATTTTTATTTACAACAAAAGCCTCTCTTGTTATCTAAAAAAAATATAAAAAATATTTACTCTGTTGATTAAAATCTTCATCTGAACTATATACTTGTAAAATTTAATGTGGGTAGATCTAAAACTATAAAGATTACGATGTTGTGATAGACCGACGGTACACATGGACTGTACTGGCTCCGTGTTTACTGACTACGCATGTACAAAAAAAGTAGGTGATTAATCAGTTTGAAGAAGTGTATTTGAGCAGGTAAATGAAGAATTGTTAGAATAATTAATTTACATTTAATATGTATAGGAATGAAGAAAAAACAATCAAAAAACTTTTCCCGTCCATATATAAGTAACAGCTAAATCCTCACTTGTCCCACGGCAACAAACCGACATCACTGTATCTGAGCGAACATCAGCAACTTGCCAACTGCAAATTAGCTTGAAGAAGCTGAAACTAACAACCAAGTTTCTTTAACATCCCCAGCGGGCTGTTTACACAGTATCTTTCGCTTTGTGGATTTAGTTCCGCGTTACTCGTCGACTTGTGCGCAAATGAAATGTTTTTTTTAATCGCATTTGTATGAGGAATAGATTCCGTCTAACAATTGTGGAAATGTTTGAATGCATCGGACATAACTTCTACTTTGCGTACTATCAATTGTATAAAGTCCAAAAGTATTCTATCTGAACGACACAGCAATGGACGTTTCATATTGGACAGAATTTCAATTCTTTAGCTACTAATCATGTACCCTTAATTAGTCTTGAAGACTTCTCGAAATTTTAAATTTATTTTTTAATAAAATACAATAATTAGTGTTAAGTAAAGTATGTTAAATGTTAACAGGTAATATTTCTTTTCTTCTAGTTCTTTACTCGACCTCTAGTTTTTGAACTTTTCATTCATTTATATTTTTAAGGCAAAATTTCGTAATTACGAAATTATTTATTTTAGGTTGAACAACATAAATAACGAAATAGTCGAGTATCAATTTAGACTACACTACATGCTGAAACGCAAAAGTTACATACCAATGTAAGTTGTAATGTAACATCTTTGAAAACGCTTTGCGGTAATTCCCTGCAGTGTTTCAAGCTCGGTTGGATCACGCACGCTTTGGTAAAAGTTAGCGAGAAATGCTTTAAAATTATAACAGGGAACGGTAATAAAAATTAAATATTAAAACTCAGTGAAATTGCTTTATATCAATTACAAATTGTCTATATTTTTGTGTATGGTAATTTGTGATTGGGAAGTTATTGGCCATTGTTATGAAAATATAAATAAAATATAAATGCATGAATTACATGGCCGACTTTTCGTTAGGCTCATAAACTAAACCTAAAAGATACAATCATATGAGTATTTACACTTTTTTTGTTTACTTACTGACTAACTTGTTTACTTTATTCAGCAATTTAAGAAGTACCAAACAAAAAAATTATTAACCTATCAAAATTATACCTATAAAAATTATATTTGTTCGGTGTAGTGACAAATTTAGCGTAAAATACAGAACATATTTTTCATACCTTTGAATTAAGTAAATTTTGAGAATGTTATAAATGTTGCAACAACATAAGATCGATTTGGATAAAAAAAATTGAAATTAATTTTGAATTTGATAATTAGCATTATCCTTTTAACATAATTATTGTGATTTTTAAAACTTTTCAATGCAATTAATTTTAGTTTAATTATTTTTTTAGATCTTCAAAAAATAACACCTTACACAAGATCTTAAGAGATCTTAAAAAAATGCGCACAATCTTTGATTTGGGAAAATTTCTTGAAAGAATATAGTGTCTTTCATCTACTACTAAAATACTCAGGAATAAATTAGAAATACTGGGAATGCACCGACGACAAAAAAAATACCATTACTATTCAAGTATGCTACATGATGGCTCATGTGACCAGAACGGCGACAATATGTGGAAATCCACATAAAAAAATTTGTACGTCTGAAGACCTAAGACATCTGGTTAAACGGTCTAAGTATAGATATATGTGTAAATATCTTCTACAATTATGACAAAAAATAGTTCTAGAAGAGAGTCATCAAGCAAACAACAAATTAATTAAAAAATTTAAAGGAACGAAATTCCAAAATAAAACATTTACTAACTATTTAAAAAAAAACATTTTCAAACATTTCAAAATAAAACATTTACTAAACTATTTTTGACGGATTTCCACCCAAAAAATAATATATTTAAAGTTAGATATTCCTATAAAGACTTAGACCAAAAGAAGCACAAATTTGGGGTTACTGGGGATAAAAGGTTTGATGAGAGCTGATGTAGCTATATAATTGTTAGAACAGTGTTTGAGTTCATTTAAGCTCAATCTCGACGACATAATTACTTTTTCTATAGACGGGTCCAGTGTAAGGGTGTTAACATGGCTAAGAACGGTCACCAACGACTGTCTTATGCCCATGGAATACACTTGGGGTGATTGACATATTGTATAAACCCAGAAAACTTCAGGTTTCCAAACTAATACGACCGCAAAGATATTGATACTGAAGAAGGAAATGAAGAAATTAGTGATAGATTTTTTATAGGCCAATCTAGATTTTCATAGCTAGACTTTTATATAAATATATTAGTTATAAAGTAAGAGGAGTGGCTAAATATTTCTATAAATCGCCCTTGAAAAAGACACATTACCAAAATATGCTTTAGAAGTGTACAGAAAAAAACCTTGATCTGACATTAAATTGTAAAACAAGATGAAGTAGCATGTGATATATGTTTGAGATATAGGTTTTTTAAATTAAAAACATGCATGATGAAGGCGTTACTGGATTTGAAATCCAACGCGAAATTTATAGACAAAGAAATAGAAGACATGTATAGCATTCATCGTAGTTTAGAAGTAATAAAACAACAGTGACGTCTTTACTTCGCCGAGATTCAAGTTTATTAAAAGCGAACGCTGCATTAACGTTTCTGCTTAATAAATTGGATCTTTACTTAAACGAATCCTGTGAACAATTTGTTTTATCTCTCAGGAAAAGAATACAAGGAAGACGAACAATTGCATATGATCTATTATATTATTTGTATAAAATGAAGAAATTTTCACAACCGCATTTGTTGAAACATTCTGAAAACCGTAGTTACATGAAATCAGAACATTTATTATATAATTATTAGATTCTACGACCTCGTTTGCAAAAATCCTGATCACAAGTAGTGATGGTTGAGACGAGGAGTTAACCATCGTATAACAATTTTAAAAGAGATACACAAAGCTACGAGAGAAAACAAAGATTCCTCTAGAGAAAACAAGACCTAGAATCTGTTGTACAATTTTTGTTGTCTGTACCTTGTAGTTATATATATATATATATATATATATATATATAAATATATATATATATGTATATATATATACATATATACATATATATATATATATATATATATTGAAGCTGAAAGAGCTTCTTCTTCTACCAGCTATTTTTCTAACAAACTGAGAAGTTCCTTATTAAGGAACGTCTTATCGTTTTAGCCATCATATTTCCAGAAGCAAAAAGCAAATCATTTGTTATATCTCATTTATGTTCTATTTTTATTTACATACTGTAGATCTATTGAAGTAATTAGGATCTTATTATCGTCATTAACTTCATGTATTTAATGCGAAAATATGCAGTAGAGCACGCAAGACTGTAGATTTCTAGGTTCTTCTAGGTTATAAAACTAGTCATGTGAACGACCCGTTTTTAGACAATTATTTCCAGGTTGAGGGTCATTGCGGCATAATAAGACTGAATTATTAACCGGATAGGTAAACTACTGAGTATATTATGCAAAGTTTTGTTAGATTTGTATAAACCTTTTTATATACACTGAAAGAAGAAAATACTTAGCTTGTTAAGCGTTTTCATCATTCATTTTTAAGAATTGACTTATAAAACTAAGTTGCTCTTTATTATTCCACGTCGAGATTAAAGTCAATATTGATTTATCGAAATTCAATATATAACCTAATTAATTATTGCTAACAATAGCCTAGTAAGGTTTTGTTAGCTTACATGATTAATTGATTAAGAAAACGAAATGATCTTAAAACGATGCAGATAGGCAAGATGTTTCTCACTTAATGTTATATGCTCATAGTATAAATTGAAAGAAAAGCACCTGAGTTAAATAATGCTTACACGAAAGACAATTTATTTTATGCACTGTGCACATCATTGTGACTCCATAAGGTCGTGAATTCACGATGTTAATGTTTTCTAAAACTACTCCATGCGCAATTTTTTTGAATTTCGGTTGATCTTCGTTTGTTGCTAACATTATTCTTCAAAAACATGTACATTCATTTTCATATATAACGTAAGGATGGTAATGATATTTTGGCATGAAGCAGTCGATCAAATTGAGAAATTCATTAAGGTGAAAATTTTATATAGATCATTTCAGGATCAGGATACATGATAACAAACTCCGTCTACTTTTGTTTGTTAGCTTGCTTACATAACGAATTTTGGTTACAGTAATGATAAATTTGTTTTTCTGTGTTGAATTTAATTTTTTTCTCTATAATATATAATTAGTGTAGTTGTAACATTGAACAATTAAATAACAGTATTTAATTTCAGTTAGCAAATAATTTGACCCCCGCCACTTAGGGTAAATAACAAATAAATTATTCGACTGGTCGATATTTAATTTCAGCTCTTTAAAGGCATTATTTTTGCCCTAAATACAGAATAATTTGTTGTTATCTAGTCGTAATTGGCGATACTTGTTTGAAAGAAGAGAATTAATATAAATGTGGAAAGGAGTGTGCGCCGTAAAAAAATAATTTTCATAAAATTGTTTGTTTAATTAAATTTTTGTTGCTATAGTGGTGGAAACATGTCAATGATAAGAAAACTTGTGGAATAGATGGCTAATTATAATTAATTCATACTAACTTTTTATTAGCTTAATGAGAAAATTCCTATAGATGCTAATGCATGATCTATCTGATGAGAAGCTGAATGCGATTACATAAAACGTTAACGTATTCATGCAAGCAGCAGAGTTTAACTTTATTTAAAACTTATGAGTCACGGTTTAAGAGAGCGGGTAATTATGAACATTAAATTTATTGAATATCATAATAAAATGTTTGTTGCAAATATTTGTTTCGTTAATGCGTAGCAAAACATCTCATTTAGTATATAATAAAATGAGAAGAGAGGGATTTTTTATACATTCATACTATGAAGTAATGTGTTACCAGATAGGTATCTTACAATTATTTTGAGACTACGTTCACGACTTCAGTTTTCAAAGGTTCATTTTTAACAGATTAAACTTCAAAGTGAAGTGTATCGTCTCTAATTTTTAAACCGTGAATTTAAAAAATCTGAATGTTGTAGCAATTGATCATAACTTCCAATTTGAATGAATTCCGCTAACTTGTGACAAGAATTTCATCAGATATAATCCACTAGATTATCTTACTTTATACACGTTTCGATATTCATTTGGCTGGTTTCAATTTCTCAATTCGAACCAGACAAAATAATCAAGCGTTCTAACTAGATCAGCATATCTGTAAACTGTTAAAGAAATACTGCTGTGGCAATTTTTAAGCTATCTATTATCCGCCATGAATTAAGAGAATGACTTCAGTAGGGCGTTTGAATCAGCTAGGTTTCGCATGGTAATTCGGAGTAGTTAGAACAAAGCGTCGTGAAAACTATTTCATCACTTTGCGTTCTTTGCAGCTTCAATAAACTTGCACGTATATGGGACACCCGTGTCCCTAAATATGAAATATGTCTTAACTGAATTTCCATTATTTTACATTAGTTTTATTCAAAAATATTTGTTCAAGAATACGTTTTAAATTTCACGCCCTGCTTTATAATAGTAAAAAATAGTAAAAATTTTTAATAGTAAAAAATACATGAAAGTTGATATTTTCGCGGGCTCATTAAAACTGTTTTTATTTAAATTTGAGTGTGTATTTGATGTATTTTTTATTTACACAGTGCTACATTTCGTTATAATTGTAAATTAATATAGTTATTTTATTAACATTTCTAAGGATTCATTAAAATATAATATCTACAATTGAACTTAAAATTTAGGGGACCTATTCGTCTCATTACACGTAATTTGTCAATTTGACTTGTATTTTATGTAAATATATTTTTTTTATTATAATATTATTCTACATAATTACATATAATACCATTTCACTGTTTTAGAATCTTGAAGAAACAAGAATATTTTCTTTGGAAAAAAATTAAATAGATATCTAATGGCGACGAAGGATATCTAATGTTTCCACATCCCCATCCTAATGTTTCCCAATATCTATTGTTTCCACATTTCTATTACCTAATCCGCCTTGCAGAAATACAATCACAAAATTTCATTTTAGGCAAAACATATATTGTCCTCACATTTTTTCGAAAAACGAATTTGGATTTGGTAAAATAAATTTTCTTCAATAATCTGATTCATTGGACGCTACAGATTTCTTTCAGTCATTTACAGAAATAAAGAATTTGAATGAAAATTTAGTTATTCCGAAATTGATGTGATATGCTCATCATAATGGGTCTGTTATTACTACCGATCCCCCAGAAATGACAGCATTTATCAGAATGAACTATGTCATGGGTTATTACGTTTTGCCTAGTTTTCAATGATATTGATCTGCTGTACCTTAAAAGGATACACGTGTACCATACGTGTCTAAAGTTATGCCTCTGTAAAGATTCGAGAAAATCAGAAGGAATCTCCACTTTTTTGATAATGAAGCACAACTGTCGCAAGGATTTTCTTAATTTGATAGAGAATAAAAATACAACCAGTAATGATTCACTTCAATACAATTTTTCAATCGGCCATGAACAATACTATTACTCAATCTAGGAATCAACATGTATTAAAGTTTAAAGGACATAATTTGATGAAGCAATATAAACAAAA
Organism: Druceiella hillmani; assembly: GCA_039881145.1. Classification (NCBI taxonomy): domain Eukaryota; kingdom Metazoa; phylum Arthropoda; class Insecta; order Lepidoptera; family Hepialidae; genus Druceiella; species Druceiella hillmani. Next base: position 2,688,621 of record JAYKKI010000127.1, read on the forward strand.
TAAATCAGTACAAAGAAGCTTCAAATGTGGTGCCGTGCGATTCTAAAACGAGTCATTTATTTCAGTTTGATTTATATGCAGACAAAAAACCATTTGGACTTAAAATAGGACAGGGCGAAGGGACTAGGTAATTTTTTCTTGAGTTTGATAAAGTTCTTGCAAGGCACTAGGATGCAAGGTGTAATTTGATATTTTTTTTAATTCACTCTAATTGCAATATAAACATTAAAAGATATATCATCACTTCAAAAAGTCATTAAAGAAAAATCATTAAAGAATATATCATCACTTGTGGTACGCTGCCCGGAAGGTAGCGGAAAAATAGTTCGAAAGTACACTAACGGATAAAGACATGAGGAAAGGAGGCATTTTTACCACTAACTTTGAAAGAACATCTTTCTTCAAGAGGATGGACAACAAGTTTGTACATTTGTCTACTGGTTTCCTTTCACCAATACCAATATCAATTATGAAACGACATCAAGTTGGTTCAGCCCAAAAAATTAAATGCCAAACGCCCGCCCATCGTCTGTAAGTATCATCGTGACTCAGAAAAAGGTCACAAATTGACTGAAAATCAAAAATAAAATATTATTTGCAATTATTTTTAAGTCTGATCGACATTGCAGTGAACAATGTCTACACGCTTTATATAAAACTCTACGAGGCGTATCGAATTGAAGGAACGATGCTTTCATTGTTAGAATATCGGTGTTTCGTAACAATGATAGGAGATTTTCCAATACAAAAAATGCCTTGCTTACCATGTCCATGACAAAAAAGAGGATCCAAAGCATCGGCTTCAGAAAATCGCTTCCTATTCATATCGTGGTAAAAGACACTAACCGAAAGAGTTGCGTCAATTGTGCGAAGGCGGGCACAGATAATGGCACAAAATATATTCGCAGACTTTGCACTGCGCATTCGTGTTTTCCTTCTTTCAGTAATTATTTTGGTCCTCTCCTATAGCTAAATAAATGTATTTTATAAGTATATGTTCGTTTATTATTCTATATTATCTACTCAAGATCTCTACATGGTGCAATTTTCAATATTAAAACTTCTATACAATTTTACCAGAGATTTTGCAAAAGACATTTATATAAACAACTTTCTTAAACACATGTTGGAAATATATAATAATGGATATAATAATGCAGCTATTTACTTAAAAACAAATTAAATTTTTTTCGCATTTGTTTGTGAATGGGTTAAAGGATTCTAATTTAATCCTCCTGTAGACCGATCGTATATGTTTTGACATAACCACGTTGTTACAACAGCTCGAGCTTTGAACATTGTTTATCTTCTCTTCATAGGCAATAAATTTGAATAAATATTAATTGATCAAAATGTGGGATGCGAATAATTATATAATATATTGTTTTTTCTCGCATTGCAGTTTTTATAACATAATTAAATGAAACTATGTGATGTCGTTTTATTATGAATAATGAATTTCTAACAACAAAAAGCAAAACTTAACGAGAATACAAAGAAAAATTCGCAGACACGAAAACAAATTTGAAGTTATGGTTTCATTTTATTTCTTTTATGAAGGTATTTGGAAATTATTATTTTTGATTTTAACTAACGTCTTAAATATACAAAGTAACATTTTTAGTTTCTTACTTTATGTATAGTGCTTTTACTCATGTGTTAGGATCTGTTTACATTTAAATATTTATTAGATACTAACCACCTCTCCGCCTATCGCTTTTGAATTAATTGTATATATCCTTTTAGACTACGGTCTGTAAAAAATTTATACTGTTGTACCTATACTAATTTTCTCACATGTAGACTACAAAAGGTATTATTGTTATTACTAGTTAGAGGAAATTGTGAGTTCAGGCTCACTCACGCTTTTATAAAAACACCTCGCAACAATACGTTTGAGTACGGCTAGCTACTGCAGGGAACAGGATTTTTTCTTTTGATTCCACTTCCTCAAAATATTAGCCATGTTAGATTCTAAGATCCAAATGTTTCTTTTTTCCACACGAGCTAAAGCCTGATCAAGGCTTGTTTCTTTTACAACATCAAGTAAAATATATAACAAACAAAATTTATGTTAAGAAGACGGTATAAGTGATTTGCTTAATCCATCAATGTAACACGGCTATATTAATCAATATGAAAAATCTGTATTATCACAAACATTCTAAATACATTTTAACGCATTTTTTCTTCCAAGATATTAGATTTTTTTTAGAATAATCGTATTCACTTTATAAATAACTTAAAAATTTCAACGTAGTGACTTATAAAGGTTTATGTTTTGCTGTGGAATGTAAACAATTAAACAGACGAAAAAACAATTTCATATGTACAAGTTTTTTTTTATAATTCAAGTGTGTATAAAATTGTTGATTCTTATATCATATTTTATTTTTTTCTTAGCAATTACACAAGTTCATATGTAAAATAATGACTAAATGTTTAGTTCGAGCAATTTGTGCAATCACATTCCGACAGCGTTATTTTCGGTTAAAGATAGTTATTAATGGCTAGCAAGAGAAAGAGATCCTATAACCATACAGGTCATATAATAAATTTTCACTTTTCCCTCAATTGTATATTCAGATGCTGTTCGATCAATTTTAAATTACAGTACAGTTTGAAAATCAAAAGATTAGAGCTTATTATAAAAATGTTTTATTAATGACTTCATTTTAATCTAACGCTTTTGAAGTGTAGCCGCTACCGTGTTTTTATCCACCACGAACGAACCAATGTTAAGTATGTAAGATTTTAATGTAACAAAAAAAACGGCCACAGTGTAAAATAATTTTAAATTTATATCTTTTCAAATTAGAAATATTTTTAGCTATAATTTTTTCCGGATCAGGATATCAATAGATAAACATTTTTGTATTCTTGAACATATATTATTGTGTAATTGTTTAATCACAAAGTACATCAAATGTAAGCGGAAATCTAATATGCCAGTGCGCCGTATATTTATTTACTTAACTTTATATTTACAAATTTATTAGCTAAACTATGTTGCGATAATTACTACATATATATATAATAATTATCGCAACATAGTTTAGATAATTCTTTATATTTCCTACGTTTATTAAATGATTTTTTATCACCATTTATTTCATTTTCATTCACACAATAATAACGCACTATTTATAAATTTTCTTTCATTGATCTTTTATCATATTCATCCTGGTATATGTAAATATTACTTCATCTCTCTTAAATATTTATTGGATAAAAATTGGATTAAATTTAATATTATGCAACATAAGATAATACCCTGTAAGTTAATATGTAAATGTTAAATTAAAATAACCTGTAAAATTTGAAATGAAATAGTAAAAGAACGAATGATACGGTAAATGCGTTGAAAATATAAGGTTTTAAAAATGATAAATATAAGAGACAAGTTAAATCAAGTCATGTGTCTTAATATTGCTAGATTATCCCAGTAAAGTTTTCGGAAAACGTTCAAAGTTTTGTATTGGCCGTACTAAAGGCATGGTTAAAGTTGAGCAATGCCAATTTTACCACTCATTTGTCAGAGTAAAATCCTTAAGTTTCTCATCGCGACATATCAAATGTCAACAACAGACCGTAAGGCAACTGTGGAAATGGGGAAGTTTTCATTGCGTGTTGATGTTTCCAACAAGGTTGTTCAGAGAGTATCTTTCACTTTGCGTATTCGGGTCCATGTTAGTTGCAAAATGGTGAACATGTAAATGTGTGCATGTCATCATGGTCATATAGCCTGTGGAAGTCATATTTTATTTATTATTTAAACAAATGCACTTTTCATTTAAGTTACTAAATCGGATGAAATAAATTACTGAAACAGAAAATAACGACAATGGTTTTTGTAGCCTCATCTAATATATTATCATATTCATATCTGCATAGGCTAAATGAGATGAATTGTGTATGTTTACGAATAAATATATGTCATTAGCAAATTCGTTAACGTGAATTTTGGATAGAATACCATAAGACCTGTTGGAAAGGTTTTTTTTAAATACCAGTAGAAAAAATACATCACATTTTCTCTCATACAATATTGGCCACTTATGTACTCCACATGGCGTCATATATTGGTAAAACTTTTGAATAAATTCAGTGGCAGATGTCAGTCGGAAAAGTGAATTTTACAGAATAGTGTTAATTTATATTGATAAGTAAAAACTTGTGACGGAAAAGTGATTTGCTTTTAAATGATCAAAATTCCATTTTGTCGCCCAATTGACGCTCTAACTTGGTTATAAATTTTTAATACAAACATAAAAATAAAATACATTACCATCTAGTTGTCTTCTCATTTGAATTTATTCCAATTGAATATTTTTACAGAAATTATTCGAGTTGAAAAAGAGTCAATTTTGCTGACCGACGTTTCCTACGTATCTAGTTTAGATTGCGTATTTACGTATTTGCCACAGGAGAAAATGCGAATATTTATTAATTATCAAAAACTATGCAAAGCAATTATTAAAACTTATTTCAAGCAATATATATATATATATATATATATATATATATATATATATATATATATACATATATATATATATATATATATATATATATATATATATATATATATATATATACATATATATATATATATATATATATATATATATATATATATATATATATAATACATAACGTGATTAATACGTATCTTTATTTTCTTCTTATCAAAGTTTTTACCAATTTGCTTCTTACCTATTTGATACTCCTTGTTTCATTATGTTGCCAACGCGTTATTTTTTATTTTCTAAGGCAGAAAACAATCATATATATGACTGCAAATAAGACTAAACTCTGAGTCAAAGAAAAAAATCGAGGATCACTACATCCACTCTTTAATATACACCTAGACGGTTTGATTGAAATTTATCATTAATTTGAATTAATATGTTATCAATTCTTTCTCTAAATATCTTCTAAGGCCATTTGGACTTATTTTGCAATTCTCGTGAAATATCTGCAATTTTTTATATGTGCGTAAATGTTCTATAGAAACCATCAGAACTGTATATTTGACCAAACCTTGAAGTTATATATAGTCTTCGAAGTATGCTACATACAATGTATGTAGCATAATCTGAAGACTTTAACTTAGAAGCTTGAATTATTTAACTTGGGATAAAGTTAAATATTACATTAAATTTTTAGGAAAAAATGTTTAAGTATAAAATTCAAAATGCCCCGATTTTGTAACTAAAATAAAAATCTACAAATCACAAGGACCAACGTTGTATGGATGACATGTATTTATTATATCGTTTCAATATTCCTGTAACACATTTAATATGCGACAATTATATTGTTACTTAGTGTTGTAAACAAAAGGCATCCTTAGCTTTCGAATCTGGGTTTTAATTGAACGTTACGTCGCCGATTTAGTGAAAAAGGAAATTAATTTGTTGAGATGACTAACAAATTTTTGACATTTCGCAATGATATCTGATGAATTTTGGTAAGACTAAATTAAAAATATGGCCATAACAGAGTAATAACAAATGTAAAATGATTAACAGGCATCGATGAAACATATTTATCTCGTTCTTATATTGACCATTGTTACTTTCGATGACATCGACAAAGTTCCATCATAAGACTACTCTACTAATTAACTGTTAAAATCATACCTATTTGTTTGGAGAAAAATATGTTAACCTAATATTTGAGCCCTTTGGTGGTAACTTTAAAAAAATGAAGAGAATTATCTTCAGTACCATTAGTTGACACGTGCCTAAGGTTGTGGATTCTTCTTTTCGTTTCGTCTTTCACTATTGGTACAAATGTAGTCTGAGCGAATTCTAAGCTTATTTGGTCTAAAACAGCCATAGAAGGAAATAAATCATTTCGATTTTTAATTAATTAGATAATACAATCATGGATATACATGGTGACTAGGGAAAATATTTTAAAAAGATTAACAACCACAGTCATCTTGGCTGCTAGTTAATACAGAAATATATCTTAATCCTTTGAAATATTTCTATTTCTATGAACCCTTTACACGATTCTCAATAATCATTTGCCTGTTGATAAAAATGTTTGTAATGTGTAATGACAAATGCTTTCTAGAATGAGCATATATTTAACTAGAATTTGTCAAATTGGTTAGTCATCTAAGTCACCTTTATTAATTGTTTTGTACTTATTTATCAATAATAAATAATACCAGCAAAACCTTTCATTTAAATACGACTTCCGGATAATTACAAATAATTATAGTACAAATCATAACAAAAATTCTGTACATTACGTTTATTAGGCACATTTCATTTCAAAACTTGCTTCAGCTTACCATTTCAAATTATCATATCTTTTCAATAAAATATAAATTGCAAAATCTCACGTGAGTGACGTAGTTTATATTGCAATATATTGTTTCTCGCTAATTTAATCTTTCACAAAATAATAAACTAATAAATTAAACGGAAACAGAAAACAAATAACACCATAAAATATAACTAGTCTACATAAACAATTTTAAAAAACCGGACAGTTTTATTAAAAATTATTTCCGTTGAACTTATTTCAGTCTGACTGATAATTTATTCTAATGACATTATGATTTTTTGTGTAAGTGATGCATTTTACATCAACAAGAATATAGTGTAAACCGTCTATCCATACGATTAGGTTATGTCTAATGACGTAATCGATTTCATTTTGTTATAGTAAACTTTGAATACTGAATATATTTGGTGTTAATTTTGTGGAAATTCATTATTCACAATTTAATGAAACTACATGATGTAGTATTATTTCTACTTTCTTTAAGTTCTTTACCACGACCTAGGTTTCGTTGTATTACAACATCTTCAGGTGGGCTATTAGCTATCTTTATGTGTTTATCTGTCCAACGTGTTTTCAGTTATATTTATGGTTTACTTGTGATTTATTTTGTACAGAATTTTTAGTGTAAACATGAGACTTTATAATAATAAAACTATTTATAATAAACTAAAATGGAGTAAATATAAAGGAAACTGTAAAACTCAACATATGTCACTTAATTTTAAAATATTTTCTCTATTTACTGTATAACAGAGGCATGATAAATCGTATGCACAGGCTGATATTGAACTTAAACGTGTTAGATTAATTAGACTGAACTGTTACAAAATAGGCTAAATATTTATTTATTAACTTTTTATGTATAGTACATATGGCAGGCTTATTGCTACATGAGCAACCTCTTCTAGTAAACCATAACAACATGTATTGAAATTTAGTTGATAGACTGTACGAGATTTTACAATGAAAATTCTTTATAAGACATTAGACGAAAAGAAATTGAAAAAAAAATACAAAATAAATTAAAAAAGAAAACAAAATATTGACATGATTTGGGATGGGATAGACAGGAAAGGACAAGGACACAAGGGAAAAGGTTTTAAGAGAGCCAGGACTTTTTCACTCGATCTTTGAAAATATTTAGAGACATGATATTCCTAATGGCAGAATCCAGGTGATTCCAAATTTTTATTGGTTGGACAGTGAAGGATTTTTCGTAAGTGGTAGAGGTATACTTAGGAATAAGTAGGGTGAGTGAACTTTTAGATCGTAGCCCAAGGCCGTGAACAGACAAATCTTTAAATTTTCCTCTAAGATAATTTGGGCTATGAGGATTTTTTTAATATGTTAAAAGAAGTGTAAGTATGTGAATTTGGGGTCGAACACGGATCTTCAGCCATTTGTGATAGTGACCTGTATTCAGAAATATGATCATATTTTCTGAGGCCGAAGATATACCGGATGCATACATTTTGAAGACGTTCCAACTTGCACAAATGTTCTTCATTAAGATCAGGATAGCACACGTCCCATAATCAATTAATGGTAATAAAAGTGTTTGACAAAGGTAGATTTTCATTTTAGTCAATAGAAAATTTTGTAGACGTTTCAAAGAATGTATCCTGTTGAAAACACGATGACTAACATCATTTACTTGAGGCCGCCAATTAATTTTGATCGATCAATAGGCCCAGGTGTTTAACAGTTGACGTGTATGGTATTATTGTACTATTTAGCACTAATGTCGGTAAACTAGGTAGATACTTTAGAAGTCAGTCTTTGACTATCAATGATGATAGCTTGTGACTTACTTGGGTTAAGGAAAAGACCCATTTCATGAGCTCACTGACCAATTGAAGCGAGATCTCAATTAAGGACGTCGATGGTTTTTGATGAGGAATGGGGGTTCGAGTGCGCGCATAGATTTTTAGGTCATCAGCATAGAGACGATAATTGCTAGAAATATTTTTAACAACATCATCAATAAATACTGAGAAGAGGAGAGGAGATAGAACTCCAGCTTGAGGTACACCAGCTGTAAGATCAGTCCACTCAGAATACGTATCTGACAATTTAACACATTGCCTTTATAAATTCATTAAATAGACTCACAGATAAAAATAACTTTTATTCAACCAATTTATTACAAGCTTTGCTCATAAAGTTGTCCAAGCCGCATTTTACAGCGAACACTCTTAATATTTATTTCAACATAAATGTTTTACTTCTTGTGAGCGCCAAAGTTCTGGAAATTTTATGTCAAAAATCGAACCTATTTTAAACAATAATATAACATTGTTATATTTTCTAAAACGTACCTGAACTTTTCAAAGAAAGTTCACTTCCTGACGTTAATTTTTCAAAAGTTTGGCACCGATAAAGCATCAAAAATTATGTCGGAATAAATATTTATATTACATGCATTTTACATGAAATTTTATTTAAAATTAACTAAGGATAAAAAAAACAACTAACAACTAAGGATAAAATTTGGATGAGTGATAATAATAACGTCATACCATAAAAGTCCTAAAATGAAAATAAAGAAAAATCAAATAGACTTTATACACAGAATTTAAAATATTGAAGGAAAGACATTTAAAAATTATTTTGACATTTACTGATATTTCTTTTATGTCCATGTCCAAACATTCACCAAAAAGTGAAAGTAATGGAGTTGTCACGCAGAATAAAAGATCAATACATACTCAGCTAAATTAATAAATCTCCCGTAACGGGAAAATTTTGGTTGAAGTGGTCAATGAAGGGAAAACATTTGGATGAGTCATGAAATAATATCGCCACTAAAAAAACATAAAAATTAATGAGGAATGAAGTACACTAGAAAAACAGTTAAAAATTATTTTGGAGTTTGTCTACAATTCTCATTGCATAACTCATAAAAATATATTTTTGAATATACTTATTTCCATCCCTTGTCACGTAATATATGTAAGCATTGCTTAAAATGTGTCTAAAAAAGTTTTTGCCAAAAGAAAAATATTCGTCGCAAAAAAGTATGCTAACAACCTTAGGCAGAATAATCAGAGCGCTCTAACATAATAAGCAATATACAATACAAGTTGTATTGCACCGAATAACACAATATAGTTTGTTAGCCTAAAGCCATTAAACTTAGTAATAAAACTGTCCAAGAAATCTTATATAAGTTAACATTATTTGCTTTATTAAAATGAACCAAACATTTTAGTAATACGAGAGCGGCTGCCTCTGCGTAATAGAAAGTATAAAATATTTGGGAGATTCCAAGTTTATATAACGTTTTAGATATGCCAGTTAGCGTTCAAGACCGTTTAAATCTTTATATAAAAATATACGAGTTACAGTCAATATTTGAATAATTTATATTGCATATATTGGACGGCTGACGTCAAATAGACGTAATCAATATTTTAGCTTTAAAAAGGTATTCGATAGTTACATTTTATATACCTTATGGAATTATTAGAACTGGCTAATTTAATTAACTTCGTTCTAATAGGGATTAGAATGTTTGGTGGATAGAAAAGCAATATTCAGCTAATTGACGTAAATGACGTTAAATATTTCCTTTTTGTCGATACCCTAAATAATTTTCTTGGAATTCACTATTGTAAACTGCTCCGAAATCATATTTATTGCATTTATGAATGAATACTGAGCAACAATTTATATTTTAATATCGCAAGCTACTCAAATACGTTAACGCAATTATTTTACGAACTCTCTTTGTTGTTCGTGATAATTAACTATTTTCTGATTTAGCTTAAACTCTATATTTTTTGGAAGATATTCGCAGACTCAATAAATCGACTCATATTCTAGGATCACAAATATTCCAAAAAACTAATTGTATATACTTAATTTTATATCGTTCATTATGAAGACTTAATTAACTCTATAAATAGTTTATTTCATTTCATAATAAACTTAAATGGAGTCGCCTAATTGCTTTATAAAAATATCTAAATATTCATTTTAAAACAAGTTTGAGTAAAACCAGTAAAGTATGAATTGGGTCCGCCTTGCGAAGATTCTACAAGTAGATTATTTAAAGTCAAATTTACTGTGATCCATAAATATTTTCTAACGTAAAGAGCTGGACGGGGTACAAAATTTACTTACTCACATCTTATTTAAAGTGACATTAGAGGCGTTCCCGACAAAGAAAAAATTACTTTGCCATTATTTATAACTTAGAAAAATTAAAACTGACTATAGTCATTAGAGCTGAAAAACACAATTTATAAATAGGGGTAACATTTCTGTTTTTGTATATTTTAATACAAATATTACAACGTTAAAAAAGAAGCAGGCAGCATCTTATGGCTTTCACGAGCAAAAACATACCATAGTTCAATTTTGTTTTAATTCACACTTATTTCGCCATAGGCTTTATCAAATTGGATTTACAGACTTCACTGCGGTTGAGTTAAAAGGAGCGTTAAGTAAAGGAAGCAGTATTTTCTTGCATATCAAATGTCTCGGAAAGTACTATAGAGACAAACTCCGAATTTTATTATGTCATAAATATTACAATCGAGTATTTGTATCTCCTTATGCTCTGCTATTCTAAAGTAAGATTTTCAGAATTTGCTGCTGTTGAGTTATGAGTTATTTAAAGTAAATAACGCAGTATTTTTTATGATAAATACCTCGAAAAGTACTACAGACATAAATTTTTAATATGCTATAACCAATTATTGGTCTCTCCATATGTCAGTATTTGTCTCTCCATATATAAATATGAAGTCAGAATTTATTGGAATTGATTTATAAGTTACTTTAGAGTAAAGGATACAATATTCGACAGTACGGTCCGAAATATTATAGTAAACCAGATTGCGAGACAATAAAAGAGAGAAGTAAACCAGGTTATGAGACGTACAAAAAAACAGAGAAAATACAACTGTTATTTTTTAAAGAAATGATTTACTAGTTCATTTGAGACATCTGGAGAATACCAATAGCTTTCATTAAAAGGAAGGCGCTAAACCCCAACAACCATATGTCGGCTGAAATAAACCAATATGGCAGAGCATAGCTCTGCCGTGGTTTACTGACGTTAGTCAGTGATAGAAGATGACATATGAGACACACAAGGAGACACGTGTCGACCCCAACACGGCCCTCAAGCCATAAGATTAATCTTGTGTGACAGTTATTTCACCCCAACTTGGAACCTTGTCCAAATGTAAAATTTGTCTTAGCTTGTATATGAAAGACGTTCTAATTTTATTTAAGACTCACAACATAATTTATTGTTTCATAAATAGGTTTTAAACACTTTTATTTTATTTTTATTTTAGTTTTTATCTCAACTTGCAATTAAAATTAATATTAACAAAAAAAATACAGTTTTGAAACGAACTTTATAATATTTACGTTTTTCTCTATCATCATCAAATTAATAAAATTAATTGCGAATTTGTATGCAATTAAGTTGAAAGAATGGAATATTTTCTGATTAAATTGCAAATAGAAAGTATTTGGTCACGTCATTTTTCACCAGTATTTGTAAAGTAAATTATACAACTACAACATTGAATGTTTCCATTAATTATCTTGACGCTGTTTAAGAAAAATAAAGAAACCCGCAATTATTTACGGATTTTTCGGATAATGAAATTTGCACTTGCTCTAGAAACCACATTTCTTGTTTAGTGGGAATTAAGCTTACATGAAAATCTAGTTTAAGATCTTAAATTAACAAAATTAGTTCAAAACTGTCAAAATACTTACTTACCGTATTTCCGTACAGTGTTACTTCATTTCGATAAATATTTCATTGAAAAATGGTACATTTTGTTCTACATTTTAGCAGTGAGACACAGTGCCTTATAAGCAATTACAGGTGGGTTAATATGAACTTATATAATTTTAAATATTTTACAATATTTAGCTTGTAGCGCTGAAGTGAAGCCACCCTTTGATACATGATTTGCGCACGTACAAAATAAGAGCTACCAGTACAATGAAATTTTAGACGAAACATACAAACTTCATTACTATTTCTGGAAATACGACTGTATAAGTCCTTATTCGTCGTTAAAATTTACTATTCAAAATTAAATGAAACTACGTGATGTAGTATTATTTCTACTTTCTTTAAGTTCTTTACCACGACCTAGGTTTTATTGTATTACAACATCTTCAGGTGGGCTATTAGCAAAGATAGCTAATGGCCCACCTGAAGATGTAATACAACGAAACCTAGGTCGTGGTAAAGAACTTAAAGAAAGTAGAAATAATACTACAACATGTAGTTTCATTTAATTGTGAATAATGAATTTCTGCAAAATTAACACCAAATATATTCAGTATTCAAAGTAGACTAAAACAAAATTAAATCGATTACGTCATTAGAAATAACCTAATCGTATGGATAGACGGTTTACACTATATTCATGTTGATGTGAAATACATAATTTACACAAACAATCATAATGTCATTAGAATAATCTATGCTATCAGTCAGACTGAAATAAGTGCAACGGAAATAATTTTCAATAAAACTGTCCAGTTTTTTAAAAATGTTTATGTAGACTAGTTATATTTTATGGTGTTACTTGTTTTGTGTTTGCGATTAATTTATTAGCTTATTATTTTGTGAAAGGTTAAAATAGCGAGAAACAATATATTGCAATATAAACTATGTCACTCACGTGAGATTTTGCAATTTATATTTTATTGAAAAGATATGATAATTCGAAATGGTAAGCTGAAGCCAGTTTTGAAATTAAATGTGCCTAATAAATGGAATGTACGGAATTTTCGTTGTGATTTGTACTATAATAATTTGTAATTATCCGGGAGTCGTATTTAAATGAAAGGCTTTGCTGGTATTGTTTATTATTGATAACTAAGTACAAAATAATTAATAAAGGTGACTTAGATGACTAACCAAGTTGACAAATTCTAGTTAAATATATGCTCATTCTAGAAAGTATTTGTCGTTACAAATTACAAACATTTTTATCAACAGGCAAATGCGAATCGTGATAAAAGAGTACATAGAAATAGAAATATTACAAAGGATTAAGATATATTTCTGTATTATTTAGCAAGCAAGATGACTGTGGTTGTTAATCTTTTTAAAATATTTAAAAAATATTTTCTCTAGTCACCATGTAAGTCGATAAATCGGGGTAAATACGTTGGGAGTTAATTGCATTTGTATATCCATGATTGAATTATCTAATTAATTAAAAATCGAAATGATTTATTTGCTTCTATGGCTGTTTTGGACCAAATAAGTTTAAAATTCGCTCAGACTACATTTGTATCAATAGTGAAAGACGAAACGAAAAGAAGAATTCACAAACTAAGGCACGTGTCAACTAATGGTACTGAAGATAATTCTCTTCATCTTTTTAAAGTTACCAGCGAAGGGCTCAAATATGAAGATATTTTTCTTCAAACAAATAGGTATGATTATAACAGTCAATTGGTAGAGTAGTCTTATGATGGCACTTTGTCGATGTCATCGAAGGTAAACGATGGTCGGTATAAGAACGAGACAAATATGTTTTATCGGTGCCTGTTAATCATTTTATATTTGTTATTACCCTGTTATGTCCATATTTTTAATTTAGTCTTACCAAAATTCATCAGATATCATTGCGAAATGTCACAAATTTAGTAGTCATCTCAACACATTAATTTCCTTTTTCACTAAATCGACGACGCAACGTTTAATTAAAACCTAGATTCGAAAGCTAAGGATGCCTTTTGTTTACAACATTAAGTAACAATATAATTGTCGTATATTAAATGTGTTACAGGAATATTGAAATAATATAACAAATACATGTCATCCATACAACGTTGGTCCTTGTCATTTGTAGATTTTTATTTTAGTTACATAATCGGGGGATTTTGAATTTGATACTTAAACATTTTTTCTTAAAAAATTGATGTAATATGTAACTTGATCCTCAGTAAAATACTTCAAGCTTCTAAGTTAAAGTCTTCAGAGTATGCTATATAAATTGTATGTAGCATACTCTGAAGAATATAAATAACTTCAAGGTTTGGTCAAATATATAGTTCACCGATGGTTTTTATAGAGCATTTAAACACATATCCGAAATGCAGATATTTCACGAAAATTACGAAATAAGTCCAAATGGCCTTAGAACATATTTAGAGAAATAATTGATAACATATTAATTCAAATTAATGATAAGTTTTAATCAAGCCGTCTAGGTGTATATTAAAGAGTGGATGTAGTGATCCCCGATTTGTTTGTTTGACTCAGAGTTTAGTTTTATTTGCAGTCATATGATTGTTTTCTACCTTAGAAAATAAAAAATAACGCATTGGCAACACAGTGAAGCAAGGAGTATCCAATGGGTAAGTAGTAAATTGGTAAGAACTTTGATAAGAAGAAAATAAAGATACGTATTAATCACGATATGTTTCATATATATATAAATATATATAAATATAAATATGTATATATATATATATATATATATATATATATATATATATATATATATATATATATATATATATATATATATGTATCTGCTATTAGATAACATGACTAAAATTATCGATATATGGGTAATTTAGAAAGTATATATATATGTATATATATATATATATATATATATATAAATATGTAAATACGCTATCTAAACTAGATACGTAAGAGACGTCGGTCAGCAAAATTGACTATTTTTCAACTCAAATTCAATTTCTGTAAAAATATTCAATTGGAATAAATTCAAACGGGAAGACAACTAGATGGTGATGTATTTTATTTTTATGTCTGTATTAAAAATTTATAACCAAGTTAGAGCGTCAATTCAAAAGTGGGATTTTGATAATTTAAAAGCAAATCACTTTTCTTATGTCTTATGGTATTCTATCCGAAATTCATGTTAACGAATTTTCTAACGACATATATTGTTTCGTAAATATACACAATTCATCTCATTTAACCTATGCAGATATGAATATGATAATATATTAGATGAGGCTTCAAAAACCATTGTCGTTATTTTCTGTCTCAGTAATTTATTTCATCCGATTTAGTAACTTAAATGAAAAGTGCATTTGTTTAAGTAATAAATAAAATATGACTTCCACAGGCTATACGACCATGATCACATGCACACATTTACATGTTCACCATTTTGCAACTAACATGGAACCGAATACGAAAAGTGAAAGATACTCTCTAAACAACCTTGTTGGAAACATCAACACGCAAAGAAAACTTCCCCATTTCCACAGTTGCCTTACGGTCTGTTGTTGACATTTGATATGTCGCGATGAGAAACTTAAGGATTTTACTCTGACAAATGAGTGGTAAAATTGACATTGCTCGACTTTAACCATGCGTTTAGTACGGCCAATACAAAACTTCGAACGTTTTCCGAGAACTTTACCGGGATAATCTAGCAATATTAAGACACATGACTTGATTTAACTTGTCTCTTACATTTATCATTTTTAAAACCTTATATTTTCAACGCATTTACCAAATTATTCGTTCTTTTTATTAACTATTTCATCTCGATTATTTTACAGGTTATTTTAATTTAACGATAATTAATATATTAGCAAAGGGTTTTATGTTGCATAATATTAAATTTAATCCAATTTTTATCCAATAAACATTTAAGAGGAAGGAATCAATATTTACATATATCAGGATGAATATGATACAAGATCAATGTAAGAAAATTTATAAATAGTACGTTATTATTGGGTGAATGAAAACAGAACAAATGGTGAGATAAAAAATAATTTAATAAACGTGAGAAATGTAGAGATAATGTATAAAATGTAGTAATTATCGCAACATAGTTTAGCCAATAAATTTATACATATAAAATTAAGTAAATCAATAAATTACGACGAACTGGCATATTACATTTCCGCTTACATTTGATGTACTTTGCGATTAAATAATTACATAATAATATATGTTCAAGGATACAAAAATATTTATCTATTGATAATATCCTGATCAAGAAAAAATTTTAAGTTAATTTCTGAAAATAACTACGGCGCGCTTGCATCCTAAATTTGAGCTCACATTTTATGTACTTTACAATTATGTAATTACCAAAATATTTATTCAAGGATACGTAAATATTTATCTATTGATAATATCTTGAACCGGAAAAAAGTTTAAATTAATTCCTAAAAATAACTATAGCGCGCTTGCATACTAAATTTCAGCTTACATTTGATATACTTTACAATTATGTAATTGCAATAATATATGGCATTGATTTTCCAATCATAACATAAAAATTTGACTATTTAAATTATCCATATATCGATAATTTTAGTTATGTTATCTAACAGCAGATATAAACATATGTATATACATAAACTTACATATATATTTATATGGTAGTTATGTTATCCAGACGAAGCTCGTATCCCACTTGAACTAATACGTCAAAGTTTCAGCGAACACCGAAGCATTAATAGATATAATGTATCTAGGGAGAGTGAATATTTTCATCTGAATTCTTAGGAACATATGTGTTGTAATTGAATTTTTTAATGAAATTTACGGGAACTGAGGATTGTATGATATCAATGATTCTTCTTGTGATTGATATTACTGATATATAATCAGCTTAAATTAAAATTGTTATAATCTAATACGTATGTAGCCAGAAATGTTTCTAATTTGAAAAGATGTAAATTTAAAATTATTTTACACTGTGGCCGTTTTTTTTGTCACATTAAAATCATATATGCATAACATTTTGCACAAATTGCTCGAACTAAATACTTAGTGATTATTTTACATATGAACGTGTGTAATTGCTAACAAAAAAAAATCAATATGATATAAGAATCAACAATTTTATACACACTTGAATTATATAAAAAAACTTGTACATATGAAATTGTTTTTTCGTCTATTTTATGGTTTACATTCCACAGCAAAACATCAAACCTTATAAGCCACTACGTTGAAAATTTTAAGTTATTTATAAAGTGAATAAGCTTATTCAAAAAAAATCTAATATCTTAGAAGAAAAAATGCGTTAAAATTGATTTAGAATATTTGTGATAATACAGATTTTTCATATTAGTTAATATAGCTTTGTTAGATTGAGGGATTAAGCAAATCACTTGTACAGTGTTCTTCACATAAAATTATGGGCGTTGTGTATTTTATATTTTACTCAATTTTGTAAAAGAAACAAGCCTTGATCAGGGGTTAGCTCGTGTAGAAAAAAGAAATATTTGGATATTAGAATCTAACATGGCTAATATTTTGAGAATGTGGAATCAAAAGAAAAAATCCTGTTCCCTACAGTGGATAGCCGTACTCAAACGTATTGTTGGGAGGTGTTTTCAAAAAGCGTGTTCAGGCACACAATTTTCTCTAACTAGTAATAACAATAATACCTTTTGTAGTCTACATGTGAGAAAATTAGTAAAGGTACAAGAGTATAAATTTTTTTCAGACCGTAGTGTAAAAGGATATATACAATTAATTTAAAAGCGATAGGCGAAGAGGTGGTGTCTAATAAATATTCAAATGTAAATAGATCCTAACACACATACGTAAAAGCAGTATACATAAAGTAAGAAATTAACAATGTCGCTTTGTATATTTATGACGTTAGTTAAGATCAAAAATAATAATTTCAAAAATTAAATGAAAAGAAATAAAATGAAACTATAACTTCAAATTTATATTTTCGTGTCTGGAATTTTTTTCTGCTTAAGTTTTGTCTTTTCCTTTATATTTTTTTTTCTTCAAAATCCTGTCGCCATTAATATAAACATGACATGATCCCATTTAATTTAAAAAAATCATTAATTTATATTAAGAAAACTTGAATATTGAATATATTTTGCGTTAATTTTGTAGAAATTCATTATTAAAAATAATACGACATCACATAGTTTCATTTAATGGTATTATAAAAAATGTAATGCGAGAAAAGAATATATATTATATAATTATTCTTGTCCCATATTTTCATCAATTATTATTTATTAAAATTTATTGCCTTTAAATAGAAGATAAACAATGTTCAAAGCTCGAGCTGTTGTAACAACGTGGTTTTGTCGAAACATATACCATCGGTCTACAGGAGGACTGAATTAGAATCCTTTAACCCATTTGCGAATCAATCCGAAAAAATTTTAGGTATTTTTAAGTAAACAGTTGCATTATTATATCTATTATTATATATTTCCGGCATGTATTTAAAAAAGTTGTTTATATAAAAGTCTTTTGCAAAATCTCTGGTAAAATTGTGTCGAAATGTTAATATTGCAAATTGCACCATATAGAGATCTTGAGTAGATAATATAGAATAATATACGAACATATACTTATAAAATACATTTATTTAGCTATAGGAGAGTACCAAAATAATTTCGGAAAGAAGGAAAATACGAATGCGCAGTACAAAGTCCGCGAATATATTTTGTGCCATTATCTGTGCCCGCCTTCGCACAATTGACGCATCTTCTTCGGTTAGTGTCTTTTACCACTATATGTACCGGAAGGGATTTTCTGAAGCCAATGCTTTGGATCCTCTTTTTTGTCATGGACATGGTCAGCCAGGCATTTTTTGTATTGGAAAATCTACTATCATTGTTACGAAACACCGATATTCTAACAATGAAAGCATCGTTCCTTCAATTTGATACGCCTCGTAGAGTTTTATATAAAGCGTGTAGGCAATGTTCACTGCAATGTCGATCAGACTTAAAAATAATTGCAAATAATATTTTATTTTTGATTTTCAGTCAATTTGTGACCTTTTTCTGGGCCACGATGTCTACACCACTCATATTTATACATACAGATGATGGGCGGGCGTATGGCATTTAATTTTTTGGGCTGAACCAACTTGACGTCGTTTCACAATTGATGTTGGTATTGGCGAAAGGAAACCAGTAGACAAATGTACCGCCTTGTTGTCCATCGTCTTGAAGAAAGATATTCCTTCAAAGTTAATGGTAAAAATGCCTCCTTTCCTCGTGTCTTTATCCGTTAGTGTACTTTCGAACTATTTTTCCGCTACCTTCCGGGCAGCGTACCACAAGTGATGATATATTTCACAAGTGATGATATATTCTTTAACGAGTTTATATTGCAATAAGAGTGAATTAAAAAAATTATCATTTTCACACCTTGCATTCTAGTGCCTTGCAAGGACTTTATCAAACCCAAGAAAAAATTATCTAGTCCCTTCGCCCTGTCCTATTTTAAGTCCAAATGGTTTTTTGCCTGCATATAAATTAAACTGAAATAAATGACTCGTTTTGGAATCTCACGCCACCACATTTTGAAGCCTCTTTTTACTGATTTATTTGTTTATATTGCTTCATCACATTATGTCCTTTAAACTTTAATACATATTGATTCCTAGATTGAGTAATAGTATTGTTCATAGCCGATTGAAAAGTTGTATTGAAGTGAATCATTACTGGTAATATTTTTATACTCTATCAAAATTAGGAAATCCTTGCGACAGTTGTGCTTCATTATCAAAAAAGTGGAGATTCCTTCTGATTTTCTCGAATCTTTGCAGAGGCATAACTTTAGACACGTATGGTACACGTATATCCTTTTAGGGTACAGTAGATCAATATCATTGAACACTAAGCAAAACGTAGTTCCTTCCGATAAATGCTGTAATTTCTGGGAGATCGGTGGTAAATACAGATCCATTCTGGTGAGCATATCACATCGATTCCGGAATAACTAAATTTTCATTAAAATTTTGTATTTCTGTAAATGACTGAAAGAAATGTGTAGCGTCCAATGAATCAGATTATTGAAGAAAATTTATTTTACCAAATCCAAATTCATTTTTCGATAAAATATGGGGACAATATATGTTTTTCCTAAAATTAAATTTTCTGATTGTATTTCTGCAAGGTGGATCAGGTAATGTGGATGTGGAAACAATAGATTGTGGTCCATTTGTAGGTGCAATGATCCCTTCCGATACCCCTATTTTGATATCTTGATCGATGAACGTCCTGTCTTTCTCGTTCAACGTGAAGGTATCTTCACAACCGCTACGTCGGCCATTAGATATCTATTTCATTTTTTTCCAAAGAAAACATTCTTGTTTCTTCAAGATTCTAAAACAGTGAAATGGTATTATATGTAATTGTGTAGAATAATATTACATTAAGAAAAAAATATAATGACGTAAAATAGAAGTCAAATTGATAAATTACGTATAATGAGACAAATAGGTCCCCTAAATTTCAAGTTCAATTGTAGATATTGTATTTTAATGAATTCTTAGAAATGTTAATAAAATAACTACATTCATTCACAATTATAACGAAATGTAGCAATGTGTAAATAAAAAATACATCAAATACACACTCAAAATTAAATAAAAACAGTTTTAATGAGCCCGCGAAAATATCAAGTTTCATGTATCTTTTTAATATTTTTTTCCCGTGCAAGACTACCAAAGCAGGGCGTGATATTTAAGATGTATTCTTGAACAAATATTTTTTAATAAAACTGATGTAAAATTTTAAAAGTCAGTTAAGACATTTTTCATATTTAGGGACTCGGGTGCCCCATATACGTGAAAGGGTTAAGAAGTTAATTGAAGCAGCAAAGAACGCACAGGGATGAAATAGTTTTCACGATGCTTTGTTCTAACTACTCGAATTACGCTGCTCGAACTACGAATTACCATGCGAAACCTAGCTGATGCAAACACCCTAATGAAGTCACTCTCTTAATTCGTGGCGGATAATACATAGCTTAAAACCACAGCAATATTTCTTTAACAGTCTACAGATATGCTGATCTAGTTAGAATGCTTGATTATTTTGTCTGGTACGAATTGACAAAACGAAACCAGCCAAATGAATATCGAAACGTGTATAAAGTAAGATAATCTAGTGGATTATTTCTGATGAAATACTTGACACAATTTAGCGGAATTCATTCAAATTTGAAGTTATGATCAATTGCTATAACATTCAGATTTTTTAAATTCACGGTTGAAAAATTACAGACGATGCACGTCACTTTAAAGCTTAATCTGTTGAAAACGTGGCTTTGAAAATTGAAGTCGTGAACGTAGTCTCAAAATAATTGAGAGATTCCTATCTAGTAACACATTACTTCATAGTATGAATGTATAAAAAATCCCTCTCTTTTCATTTTATTAAATACTAATTGAGATGTTTTGCTACGCATTAACGAAACAAATATTTTCAACAAACATTTTATTATGATATTCAATGTTCATAATTACCCGCTCTCTTAAACCGTAACTCATAAATTTTAAATAAAATTAAAATGTGCTGCTTGCATAAATACGCTAAAGTTTTATGTAATTTCATTCAGCTTCTCATCAGATAGATCATGCATTAGCATCCGTAGGAATTTTCTCATGAAGCTCATAAAAAGTTAGTATAAATTAATTATAATTAGCCATCTATTTCACGAGTTTTCTTATCATTGACATGTTTCCACCACTATAGCAACACAAATTTATTTAAACAAAAAATTTAATGAAAATTCATTGTTTACGGCGCACACTCCTTTCCATATTTATATTAATTCTCTTCTTTCACAAAATTATTGCCAATTAAGACTAGGTAACAACAAATTATTTTGTATTTAGGGCAAAAATATTGCCTTTAAAGAGCTGAAATTAAATATCGACAAGTCGAATAAATTTTTTGTTAATTAACCTAAGTGGCGGGGGGTCAAATTTGCGAACTGAAATTAAATACTGTTATTTAATTGTTCAATGTTACAACTACACTAATTACATATTATAGAGAAAAAAATTAAATTCAATACTGAAAAACAAATTTATCATTACTGTAACCAAAATTCGTCATGTAAGCAAGCTAACAAACAAAAGTAGACAGATTTTGTTATCATGTATCCTGATCCTGAAATGATCTATATAAAATTTTCACCGTAATGAATTTCTCAATTTGATCGACTGCATCATGCCAAAATATCATTAGCATCCTTACGTTATGTATGAAAATAAATGTACATGTTTTTGTCTTTAGTTACCAGATTTAAAAATCATTTTTAGCATTATAATTGCAATTAAATGAGATGTTATTGCAATATATATATATATATATATATATATATATATATATATATATATATATATATATATATATATATGTATATACACTCGCTGCAATAATTATACTTAGTACAATAAAAATAATTAGTAATTTCTATCATGAAAGCGGATTAACATGGTTGACATTGTAATAAATCAAACATAATGAGTGTTGATCACTCAAAATATTTTATCGTTGCTCTTTAAAAAATAACCAAAATGAGTAATAGGTAAAAAATAAGAAATAAGTCAAAGTTAAAAAAGTTTCAGATAGCTCTAACGAGATTTCTTTTTTCGAACATTCAATTTCCATCTGACGTATTTCTATGTCTGCTATTCCAATTAAGTTGACTAAACATCTGCTCAAAACAAACAATATGTTTAAAGTTTTAAGTGGGCTAGACGATAGGCAAAAGATGGATGAAATTTTTTTCCCTTGAAATTATTTGTAGTTCGTATTAAATTAAAGAAAAATATATGAAAAGTACGATAAAAACAATCCATTTGTGGATAAAAAGCTTTAGAACTAAAACCAGAGAATAATTACATAAATTTCAACGAAGCTTTTCCTCTAGTTCAACTTTTATTTCGTAAAATGAATTTTCTTTTTAAGAATAATGTTAGCAACAAACGAAGGACACCCGAAATTCAAAAAATTTGTGCATGCAGCAGTTTTACAAAACATTAACATGCTGAATTCACAACCTTATAGAGTCACAATGATGTGCACAGTGCGTAAAATAAATTGTCCCTCGTGTAAGCATTATTTAACTCTGGTGCTTATCTTTCAATTTATACTATTTTCATATAACATTAAATGAAAAACATCTTGCCTATCTGCATCGTTTTAAGATCATTTCGTTTTCTTAATCAATTAATCATGTAAGTTTACAAAACCTTACTCGGTTATTGTTAGCAATAATTAATTAGGTTAGATATTCAATTTCGATAAGTCAATATTGACTTTAATCTTGACGTGGAATAATAAAGAGCAACTTAGTTTAGCAAAAGGTTTGTACGAATGAAATAAATTAAAATAAAAAAATAGGTTTGTACGAATCTAACAAAAATATGCATAAAATACTCAATAGTTTACCTATCCGGTTAATAATTCAGTCTTATTATGCCGCAATGACCCTCAACCTGGAAATAATTCTCTAAAAGCGGGTCGTTCCATGTCTAGTTTTATAACCTAGAAGAACCTAGAAATCTACAGTTTTGCATGTTCTGCTGCTTATTTTCGTATTAAATACATAAAGTTAATGACGATATTAACATCCTAATTACTTTAATAGATCTGCAGTATGTAAATACGAATAAAACATAAATTATATATTAGAAATTTTGCTTTTTTCTTCTGGAAATGTGATGGCTTAAACGATAAGACGTTCCTTGATAAGAAACTTCTCAGTTTGTTAGAAAAATAGCTGGCAAAAGAAGAAGCACTTTCAGCTTCAATATCGATATATATATATACATATATATATATATATATATATATATTATATATATATATATATATATATATATATATATAATGTATGTATATATATATATTAATGTTGAAACTGAACGACAAGGTATAGACAACAAAAAATTGTACACAGCTAGTAGGTGCCATCCGCCACTAAGAGCACTAGCATAAATGTACATTTGAACTCAAATAATCTAAATATTCATAATAGATTCTAGGTCATGTTTTCTCCAGAGGTATCTTTGTTTTCTCTCGTAGCTTTGTGTATCTCTTTTAAAATTAATATACGATGGTTAACTCCTCGTCCCAACCATCACTACTTGTGATCAGGATTTTTGCAAACGACATCGTAGAATCTAATAATTATATAATAAATATTCTGATTTCATGTAAGTACGGTTTTCCGAATGTTTCAACAAATGCGGTTGTGAAAATTTCTTCATTTTTATACAAATAATATAAAACATCATATGCAATTGTTTGTCTTCCTTGTATTCTTTTCCTGAGAGATAAAACAAATTCTTCACAGGATTCGTTTACTTGAAGATTCAATTTATTAAGCAGAAACGTTAATGCAATGTTCGCTTTTAATAGCTATGAAAATCTTGAATCACGGCGAAGTAAAGACGTCACTGTTATTTTTAATACTTCTAAACTACAATGAATGCTATAAAGGTTTTCTATTTCTTTATCTATAAATTTCGCGTTGGATTTCAAATCCAGTAACGCCTTCATCATGCATGTTTTTAATTTAAAAAATCACCCAAACATATATTACATGCTACTCCATCTCGTTTTATAATTTAATGTCAGATCAAGGTTATTTCTGTACTCTTCTAAAGCGTATTTTGGTAATGTGTCTTTTTCAAGGGCGATTTATGGAAATATTTAGCCACTCCTCTTACTTTATTACTAATATATTTATATAAGAAATCTAGCGATGAAAATCTAGATTCGCATATAAAAAATCTATCACTAATTTCTTAATTTCCTTCTTTAGTATTAATATCTTTGCGTTCGTATTAGTTCGGAAACCTGCAGTTTTCTGGGTTTATACAATATGTCAATCACCCCAAGGTGTATTCCATGGTGATAAGACAGTTGGTGGTGACCGTTCTACCCATGTTAACACCCTTACGCTGGCCCCGTCTGTAGCAAAGAAATTATGTCGTCGAGATTGAGCTTAAATGAACTCGAACGATATTCTAACAATTATATAGCTACATCAGCTCTCATCGAAACTTTTACCCGCAATAACCCCAAATTTGTGCTTTTTTTGGTATAAGTCTTTATAGGAATATCTAAATTGTAATGTAATATTTTTTGGGTGGAAATCCGTCAAACATAGTGAATGTTTCATTTTTGGAATTTCGTTCCTTTAAATTTTTTAATTAATTTGTTTTTTGCTTGATGACTCTCTTCTAGAACTATTTTTTGTTATAATTGTAGAAGATATTTACACATATATCTATACTCAGAACCGTTTAACCAGATATCTTAGGCCTTCAGAAGTGCAACATTTGTTATGTGGACTTCCACATATTGCTGCCGTTCTAGTCACACGAGCCATCATGTAGCATACTTAAATAGTAATGGTATTTTCTTTGTGGGCGGTGCATTCCCAGTATCTCTAACTTATTCCTGAGTATTTTAGTAGTAGATGAAAGACACTATCTTGTCTCAAGCAATTTTCCCAAATCAAAGATTGTGCGCATTTTTAAGATCTCCTTGTGTAAGGTGTTATTTTTTGAAGATCTAAAAAAATAATTAAAATAAAATTAATTTCATTGAAAAGTTTTAAAAATCACAATAATTATATTAAAAGGATAATGCTAATTATCAAATTCAAATTTATAGCAAAATTAATTTTAATTTTTTTTATCCAAATCGATCTTATGTTGTTGCAATATTTACGACATTCTCAAAATTTAATTCAAAGGTATGAACCAATATTCTGTATATTACGCTAAATTTGTCACTATACCCAACAAATATACTTTTTATAGGTGTAAATTTAATAATTTTTTTTGGTACTTCCTAAATTTCTGAATAAAGTAACCAAGTTAGTCAGTAAGTAAACAAAAAAAATGTAAATACTGATATGATTGTATATTTTAGGTTTAGTTTATGACCCTAACGAAAAGTTGGCCATGTAATTCATGCATTTATATTTTATTTATATTTTCATGACAATGGCCAATACCTTCACAATCACAAATTACCATACACACTATAAAGACAATTTGTGATTGATATAAAGCAAGTTCACTGAGTTTTAATATTTAATTTTTATAACCGTTCCCTGTTATAATTTTAAAGCATTTCTTGCTAACTTTTACCAAAGCGTGCGTGATCCAAACGAGCTTGAAACACTTTGCAGGGAATTACCGCAAAGCATTTTCAAAGATGTTACATTACAACGTACATTGGTATGTAACTTTTGCGTTTCAGCATGTAGTGTAGTCTAAATTGATACTCGACTGTTTCGTTATTTATGTTGTTCAACCTAAAATAAATAATTTCGTAATTACGGAATTTTGCCTTAAAAATATGAATGAATGAAAAGTTCAATAACTAGAGGTCGAGTAAAGAACTAGAAGAAAATAAATATTACCTGTTAACATTTAACATACTTTACTTAACACTAATTATTGTATTTTATTAAAAAATAAATTTCAGAATTAGAAAAAAAAAACATTTCACTTGCGCACAAGTCGACGAGTAACGCAGAACTAAATCCACAAAGCGAAAGATACTGTGTAAACAGCCCGCTGGGGAAGTTAAAGAAACTTGGTTGTTAGTTTCTGCTTCTTCAAGCTAATTTGCAGTTGGCAAGTTGCTGATGTTCGCTCAGATACAATGATGTCGGTTTGTTGCTGTGGGAAAAGTGGGGATTTAGCTGTTAATTATATATGTACGGGAAAAGTTTTTTGATTGTTTTTTCTTCATTCCTATACATATTCAATGTAAATTAATTATGCTAACAATTATTCATTTACCTGTTCAAATACACTTCTTCAAACTGATTTATCATCTGTTTTTTTTTGTACATGCGTAGTCTAAACACGGAGCCAGTACAGTCCATGTGTACCGTCGGTCTATCGCACCATAGTAATCTCTATAGTTTTAGATCTACCCACATTAAATTTTACAAGTATATAGTTCAGATGAAGATTTTAATTAATATAGAGTAAATATTTTTTAAATTTTTTTAGGTAATAAAAGAGGCTTTTGTTAAAAATAAAATGAAAAAACATTTAAATATCCTAGCGAGAAAGGTCTATTAAAATGAAATTGATATCCCATTTAACTCTTTTAATTGTTTAACCTCTTCTATAAAATATTCAACTTCAAATGTGTTCACAATATGGAGCACATTTCACCTTTCTACTCTTCCATTTTCAAACAAACCAAAAATGCGGAGAATAGATTTTGATGAGACGTGTCAAATAAGATTATTAGATAATAAGCGTAGGTCTACCTGTCGGGGTATTATAATCCTTTTTTCTCGTTTAAATTTATTGTAGATATTCTCTTCCCCATTGCCTAATTTTCACTCAACACTCAGTAGTATGAACAGTTTGTATTTCTTGTGTTATATAATCTTCTTCATATTCGTTCCTTGATAATAACAACTCCTCTTGTCTTTATATTGTCAGTCATTTCGTAGTCATTACTTTCAATAATGGTCATTTTACACAGCATGCTCATATATCGACGACCATATATTCATCATATATTTATCTTAAACAACATGACACCTATGAAATACATAGTTACAACGTCTAAAAATGAATTAATTATTTGTTAATGTAAGCTGTGCGAGACAACTCCTGCAAGTACAATTTTTCACCATCATTAATCTTCAGCATCTTCAACTGAAATCTCTCTGTTTAATGCTAATACATGTCCAGCGTTTCAGAGAAACCTGTAAGTTGGAAGTGGGGTTTTAGATAAATAAATAGAGTATGCAAATTCTCACCATATATCTAGCCTACACACGGATAACTTTCCGTGCAATTGTCTTCAACTTATGGCATGTACAGTTATTCGCAACGTCTAACAATGAATGAATTATAAATGGTAAGTTATGGGAGACAACTGCGGAAAAACAATTTATCCCATCATTAATCTTTAATATCTTAAACTTAAATCTGTCTGTTTAGTGTTAGCACATGTCCAGCACTTTTGTAAGTTGGACGTGGGATTTTTGATAAATAAATAAGTAAATAAATTGATAGTCATCTGTAAATAGTCATCCATATACTCACGGTATGAATAGTCCATATACTCACCATATATCTAGCCTGCACACGGATAACTTTGCGTACAATTGTCTTCAACTTATGGAATGTACAGTTAATGACAAATCTAAGGATGAATGAATTATAAATATTAGGCTGTATGAGATAAATTGAAAAAAAATAATGAATTAAAAAAAACGGTATTAAAGCAGTTACCACTTGGACAGCATTTTTTTTCAATTTATTGATGTATCATCAACTTAAATTTCTTAATTTTTAGGTTAACATTTAATCTTTAGTGATGATGTGCAAGTGACAAATCATTCTGGATATTTTTCTAAGTTTAGAATTACATTAAATGCAGATTTACAAAAGTAGATAATCACACACAAACACACACACACACACACACGCATATATATATATATATATATATATATATATATATATATATATATAAAGCACAACTTATGTTGTATCTAAAAGTCTTCAGAAAATAGCTAGACTCAAATAAAAATAATAGACAGTATAGTCCACATACGATTATGCATGATAGATATTATTATACAGCGATAAGTTTTGCGAATATTTGTATTCATTTAGTATACGTTGATAGATGCATTAAATTTTATCAATCTGAAGAAACAAAACTCCTCTAAGTTTAAATTGTATACGACAACTCAACAGATCATTATCCTTATTTCCATTTTGACTTAATATTAATGAGCAAAAACAATACCAAATTATTGAATGTTTTAATAAACTTGATCGGGAATGATTATCCTCGATTCAACATTCCTTAGACAAAAATATCTCTGTTTTCAATCCAAATAAATTAAATATATTATAAACAAAATGAAGTCTGTCTGTATGTCTAAAACATTTTTTTTCTAAATAGTAGAATATCCTATTTAGGCTTCACCAAACTAAAAACTTGTTTTTTAAGAATGACCTTTCTCTCTTTATTCGAGTACGATGCAAAAACTTCTTAACCGTTTCAAATTTGCAAATAAATAGCAACTACCTCGGATCAACACTTGTTTTGTTAAAAATAAGTAATTTAAATGAAGATTTAATAGATACAAAATTTATTTTTAACCATTTCATTTCAAAAAGTTCATAATGCCAATGTATTGTGAATATATATGATGTATGTCATACACTAAAATACACGTTAAAGCGAATCAAATAAAATATGAAAATTGCTCAAGGCCTGTTATTTATAAATTTCAATATTTAAAAAAAAATTAGATTTTCGTCTAAATGGAAAATGAGTAGTCATACCTAATCTAAGCCTATTTTAATTAAATTAATTAGGTCTACCTAATTAATTCCAACGGTATTAATTGAGGATCCCTAAACTCGGGATTAACTTCTGTAAGTACTCTCATAATAAAGAAGAAAAGTAAGAATGTAAGAGCCAAATGCTCTGAAAAAAATTCCTATTAAAAGATATTAAAATATCACATTAAAACATAATATCTTTTTTTTGGTAAATATTGTATAAAAAATAAAATAAATAAGAAATATTCTGGTAAAAAAAATTAATTTAAGTATAAAATGTTGTTTATAAGACGAGATACAAATATATAATATATAAATGTAATAGTCAATAGATGTTGCCAAAATGCCAATGGATGTCTGTATTATGAAAATGGTATTAATTATCCCACGAAGTTTTCAGCAAGCCCTTGAAGGACTGCGATCTTTCACATACGAAATACTACTGAAAGTTCACTTATGTGTACACAGAGTATGATGTTGCCAAAACAGTGATAAGACTAAATAAAACTTCGGAAACCAAGCAATAATTTGCAAGGTAATGTCATTAAAGTTGCCTTTGTCACGTGACCACCTTTATATAGCGTACCTGAGAATGAGCGAATATTCACTTTAACGACACCTCAAGCAATAAGATGAAGTGTAGTTTATAAAAAAACCGTTGAATAAAAGTTTCACTCACGTCTGGATATACCAGTTGTGAGTTTTATTATTGTTTCAAACGAGGCACAGTATACATACGAATATATTAATGTGTATAATATATATATATATATATATATATATATATATATATATATATATATATATAGTCAAGTCAGTTTCACTGTGCTTATATTGAATAATAAATAGCGGCATAGAAGTACAAAGGCTTTCGTTAGTTCCAAGTTATTATATACACCTAATTTATACAGAAAGGAAAGAAGTTTGTAGGAGAAGTTAGTGTGTATATCCAATTTATACAGAAGGCTTAAGGCTTATAGGCGTCTTCTATTATAAAAGAGGTCTATTGTAAATCTCGTGTTGACATTTGATTTTTAACTTGTGCATTTTAATATACATAACAAATAAGGGTTAAAAAACTAATACCCGGCTATGACTAAATACGTATTATACAAATTTAAAACCATCTTGTATTTTTTTAAATTCGATTCGTACTAATTTTTTTGATTAATCAATTTGAGACAAGGTTAAATATTAAGTTTATGAAGTTTATTTTACAACGTCACATTTTAGTGTTTCATGTAGAAAATAAAACAATTTTTTGGCAAATGTCTATCAAACTTGTAAAACAAAAGGAAACGAGTTAGAAAAATTTCCAAACAAATTTAATTGTGTAACATGTTTAGCCTATAAGATTTCCTAGCAATTTGAGACAGCGAGTAACAAAAAAATTTTATTTCGCTTTTTAAATTATTTATTGTTTTTTTATAAACCGTAATAAACTACGTATTGTTGTATTTTGTCTCTCTATTTGCTTTTAAACATGATTTTACATACATCCCAAATAACTAACATAATTTTTTAAAATAAATTAAGTTCTTTTCTTTCGTTGCCGCTACACTAATTTTTATACACAACCAGAATACCTCATCCTTTCGATCTTAACCTTCGATCCTTTACCTTTCCGACAATGAAGTCGAATAATCTGATATTTCTCCAGATCCTTTAGGTTGTTTAGATTTTCCAAGAATATAGATACATTGATAAAAATAATTGGGTATATTAAATTGAGTATTTAGGGAAAATCTGTTTTCGTTCCAAGCGGTGTAATTTACTATTTGGGTAACAAGGAAAAACTTAGAAATTTCCTCATATTTTTCAATATAATTGTTTAGAATAATATAGAGAAGTCAATTTTATATTTTTAACTGAACAAAAATTAAATTTTTGAAATATAATTTTTTTAACGCAAAAATTTAATATCTAATAAAAAGTACCTAAAAAATAAACACTTTTTACAATATATAGCATTTTTAACAATAGAAACTGATCTTTTATTCTACAGGTAAAATATACCTGGTAGATTGAAAGTCGAACGGACAGATGGTGGACCCGGCTTCCACCTACATTTACCCAAATCACATCCAATATTCCTTTTCTGTTCGAATTTAATGTATTTATTTTAAATTTACACATAGATTTAGTTAGATTTAGTGAATATTTTTGCGTTTCTTATACTAAATAAGAAACCAATACTAAATAAGTAAATAAAAGAAATTGGTTACTATTAGCTATTTTGTGTTAATCAGTGAAACAAAATCAATTACAATGTAATGGAACAGGAATTAAAATATCTTATAAAAACCGACTTAAAAAAAAGGTACTAACAAAAATATTTAACTCAAAATTTGTATCTCATTTTAGCAATAAATAATTAGGTTACTTATTTTTGGAGTTAGTGGCGCCACTGCCGGCCAACTTAACAAATATATAACTTAATTTAATATATAATGTAAATTTAAAACCTTAACTTCTAAAGTGTGAGTGTGAGTACTTTAGAAGTTAAGGTTTTAAATTATAGGGAAAGTTAAGGTTTTAAAATATAGACAGAATAATAATGTTCCGAATGCGGTCGTTTCACTAATTGCTCGTCTGAATAAGGAACAAAACCGTCATCGGCCGTTATTTAGGAATGAAGTTTCACTTCTCCAGAAATCTCTGTCAGCATTTCACGACATGATTTTTGTGATATCAACATTGCCTTACATTTATAAATAGAAATTATTATGTCATAACTTTTCTTTTGACACTTTTATTACATTATTATTATTTTAAATTGATCATTATATCTTGTACATCTATAATTCTATATAGCGGATATTTCATTATCTGCAAGGAATCTATTGATTCTAACAATATTTATGCAAGACGCCCGTATGTAAGATACAACGGATCTAAAAACTTAAGAACATAGTTGCTTTAATAATAAAGCTAAAGCACTGTGATAAAAAATTAACGAGTCTAGATTTCACTTGAAGAAAATTATGTTGAGATAAATAAAACAATTACTGGCATCGACATAGCCATATGTTTATATGCGGAAATTATTTTATTTACACTATACTATTGTTATTTTATATTGGTCATAAGCAATATGTATAAATATACATATATATATACGTATATATATATATATATATATACATATATATATATATATATGTATATATATATATATATATATATATATATATATATATAGAAACAGATGCATGAAGTACATTTTAAAATTTAACATTGGTTTATGTTAATCGGCGGTGTTGGCCCCGACTTTAAAAGTAAGTAATTAAGTTATTTATTGCGTGTAAGTGGGTACCAATTTTGAATTAATTATTTTTACTCTTTAGTACACGCTTTTTGCGAAGTTGGTTTTTTAAGACTCTTTATTTTAACATTGTTAGTGATCATTAATATGAATCATCTCACAATAACTAACTTTCAATTGTTTTCTTTCTTAGAATATTGTATAATTATTAAAAGTCACGGGCAAAAGCTAATATACAGATAATTTCCTAAAGTTGTCTAAAGTTGTTATCAACAACACACAGAAACGAAGCGATAGTATTATCCGTCAGTGGTTAACTGTTAGCCGTTGAGGAGTTCCATTCTCCATATCCAAAGTCCAATATCAGATTTTGCAAAGTAATAGCTAATGCAACACCTAGCCAATAGAAAATATATTGAATCACTTTTGATTTACCACCATCCGTTAAAGAGTTGCACTATCCATCTTCAGAACACAATATCAGACCCTGACCTGGTGGATAGTGCAGTTATTTTCCAAAGTGAAAACTAGTAGCAAATATCTTGAATTACGTTTACGTTTACGAATTAGGTATTGGATTTACTACCGATACATCGGATAATAAATCAAACATAATTCAGGAATATTACTCTATTGTTCATATAGAATTATATTATTCATCTCCAGAATGCGTTTATCAGACTCTGACATGGTAGATGTAATATTTATGTTGCAAAGTAACAATTATTAGTAGCAAATATGTTTTCATAGTTCATTAACTAACATCCGTTAAGAAGTTCCACTGTTCACCTCCAGAACTTATCATCAGACCCTGGCATTATAAGTAGTGTAGTTATTTTCCAAGTAACAACTATACCTAGCAAATATCTCTCGAATCATAACTGATTTACTTTCATTCGTTAAGGATTTCAATCGTTTATTTCCAAACTTCATAATCAGATCATAATGATGTGTATACGGGACAACTCTTATAGTACCCTCTTTCAAATAAAAAAAAGAATCATCGAAATCGGCCCACTTGGCCCACTTTTGAAGAATTGAGAATTGAGTTTGATGAATTGAGAATCTCCTCCTTCTTTTGAAGTCCGTTAATTATATATGTCAAAATATCTTATATATTATATTCAATTATATATGTAGTTTAGAATATCTTTTCTTTTCCTTCTACATCGAGTATTCTTTCTCGTTGCTAGTCTGACTGCTTCCCATCAGCATACTTTTTACTATAATTCAAATTCATTACATAACAACAATTTTCCAATATTAATTACATCAATATTCCGAGTATTTTGGATCAAAATAATAAAAAATAGAGAAATTATAAAGATACTATCAACACTTAAATAGAGGTAAAAGTTTACATACATCGGAATCGTCGTCAATGATTTACAGATCAAAAAATGTTTCATCAGAAATTACTACTCTAAAAAATAACCACTAAAATCTCAATCAAGAAAAACATAGAAATTACCTTTCAATTGGGAATAAAGTTTTTGCAAAAAACAATTATTTTACAAAAATGAAACAAAAAGTGCTCCGACTTCGTATGATAGAAAAATAAAAATGATTAATGCCATTAAAAGTGGAAGGGATGGATTATCGAAATCTCTCCTTCTAAGAGTCGATAGGGTAATGACTATGATTATGATCTATGGTTGCAATATATCATCGATCTTGTTATGTAAAAATATTTAAACAATTATGAAGACAGTGAAAACTGTCGATCCATGGATTATAAAGGCTGATATGGCAATGTTAAAAAATAATTAATTATATTAATGACACTCTTGATCGTCAGTTTTCTCTGAAAATATGAATGGACGTTGTGACAGTTTATCCACTATGTATTCAAACTATTAGGAAGCTATTTTGAATAATAGTATTAGGCTCATTTGATTATTTCGAGTTTTCAAGGCCTATCAATTCTTATATGTCTGAAGAAAAAAACATCTGGATAATTAAAGAAATCTCTAAGAGTCGAGTTTTGATGCTAAAGATGATAATGAGAGGAAAATTAAGGCGCTTAAAAAATCAATAATATCAAATATTTGGAAAGGAATATTCAGAAACGAGGATTGTCAGCAATCAAGAACAAATATTTCAAGACGGTATGAAATGTATCCTTGCACTGGCGAAAAAATAGCCAAAATTTAAAATAAATTAAGATTTGATTTTTAATTTTAACAATACAATTTTTTTTATTACCTTCGACGGTGGACACAACAAAACAACATATTAAAATAATTATTTTACAATACCACTTCTTTTACCAGATGTTTCAAGAAATAGAGAGGAAAATGAAATATATTTCTTTTTACATATGTGAAATTACGCCACTCGGATGAATAAAGGAAATATTTTGAATTGGTTACTTAGGATTATCCTTAATAGGATTACATATCAGGATTTTTGGCGTAACTCTACAAAGATATAAAATGCACCACTAATATATTCATGCAACGGGTCTTTACAGTCATAGAAAATAGTCAACAAAAGATTCCTTACTAATTTCTCTGCTGTTATTTTCTTTGGCAGAGGATAGCCTTTGCACACCCTATGCATTAAAGCATAGCATGCTTTAAGTCGTTTTTAGTTTCTAAGTCGTAGTGATGTACATAAATATAATCCCCAAATACAAGGACAGGAAAAATATTTTCCTGCTTCTTACTATCTCTAAGTA
This sequence comes from Druceiella hillmani, assembly GCA_039881145.1. NCBI lineage: Eukaryota > Metazoa > Arthropoda > Insecta > Lepidoptera > Hepialidae > Druceiella > Druceiella hillmani. Next base: position 2,723,959 of record JAYKKI010000127.1, read on the forward strand.
TTTGCTTTGAACATAAATTTGATCGAGCTTTTGATATAATTTCAACACTTTTTTCGTCATCAAATTTCTATTTAATATCAAGTGAATTTTCATTTAGGAAGACCATTTATCGGAACTTAAAGAGGAAGTTACAATTATCTCTCTACCATAACTAGATCCTTAATTTTTTTTTCAGGTTCATGAAAAATGGATTTTCTCTCTCTTTTAAATACATTAACTAACCCAATTGTAAATAGTGGTAAGATTACGTACACTCCTTTTATCTGTTAAGTTCTTCAAGTACTAAACATTTAAACACAGCTCGATCCCAAGATACACTTACATATTTACGAACTGATAGATATACAGGTATAATAATATTAAATTTTCGTTAATTTGTAGGTCGGAAAAGATTTTTTTTCAAACCTTTTATATAAAAATGATCCATAGTTCATCATGTACACTCCACCAATACACATTCATACTATTCCTTGTTGCAAGATCGCTTTAATAAAGGCGATGACAGCCTATTTTTGCAATAATATTGTGACCTGCTAAAAATTATTACCAAATAATATTAATGTTATGTTATTGAAACTCTATTAAATGTTACTGAAATTAAACACAAATTATTTTGACAATTTATACTTAACTTAAACATTGATAATAAAGAAATTCAAAACATATTATTTTACTTCGTGCCCTCTTAAGAATTTTTACATATATATTTTGCTTCTATGGCGGCTGGATTCGCACCCAGACAGTTAAAGTGCACGTTCTGTATTTAGTATCAGCTAGTACATAAAGAATAGAACGAGATATGGAATGAAAAAATGAAAAAAAAATTCATCTATTTGGCTTTCTGTCTGTCTAATATACATCGAGGCTGAAATTTTGTAAAAGAAAAACTTTCTCTCTCTCTCTCTCTCTCTCTCTCTCTCTCTTGCTGTTATAGTTTGTATACATGTATTAGGACGTCTTTGAAAAAAATGGGTTCAGCGAATTATACGTAACAATAAAGAAGGTGTGTAAATCACCGAAGTAAAAACAATTATTATTTTGCTCAAGAAATATAATCGCTTAAAATTAGTACTTAAATAATTCTCTCTTAATACATATAATTATTGCCATTTAGTTTACAGAAATATGAAATCATAATATATTAACTCTGTCAACAAATTTAAAGCGCCTTTTATTAAGCGTCCATAAGAAACATTTTTTGGTATATAACAGAAACAAAAAGAAACAGAATGATATTTATACCATTAAGAGTTTTCATGCAAACAATTTTAACACAACAGATCTTAATAAAAATGTTTGTACCTAAAACTGAATACAAATCAAACAAAATATTCAATATCATACTCCGCTTTGCCTATCACAATGCCACAGACCGCCATTTAGAACATTCGCATAAATTGAAATAAACACAATCTGTTACCGACCAGCACGTCCCATTTAGTACTCGCCGCAAGCAACGTAATGGATAGACATGTCTTGCTGGATTAAAGAGAAATTTTATTGGGCGATATTGAAACTTTATCAGTGGACACTGAACCACCCTCACGACATCCATCCACGTTGTGTACTAACAACATTTCCATAGGTCTCAATATGGCTACATATATTCTTGTAGAACAAAATTGTTTACATCTTTTATATGATCTTGGCGTAATATAAAACTAGATGAGAGTTTCATTTGTATTCAATACACTCAATTATTTTTCGCAAATATAACAGACCAAAATTGTCAGAACTTTGAATATTTGGAAGTAGATGTGGAAATGTCACTTGTTCATCGTTCTTTCCACTTTTTTGTAACTGGCATATTCTTGAACTGAGACAAAATTTTCATCAGTGAAATAATCAACAAGAGGAATAAAACGAGCTCACGTTAAATAGGTAACACTAAGCTCATTGAACATCGCCAACTTGTCTTGCTGCACATGTTATTTTTTCACGCCAATACTATCTATTCTAGAACCAGCTATCTATTTTTTATAAAAGTCATCAGTGGAGCCAAATTTTACTTAATGAAAAAGGACAAGTATCCGTCAACATATTTCATTATTTTTGTATGTGCGTTTATTACGCAAAGTCATACAATCTACATAACCACGCAATATTAGTGGATAACTGGCTATTGGGAAACACGAAGTATGGCTGTTTTATATGGAAATCATATATTTCATTTACAAAATATATTAAACCATTTTCATAACGTTATATACAAGAAAACATAATGGAAAATTACAGTAATATCGGCAAACAATGTGAACCAAAACTTTTTATATATGATACCTATAAAGTTCGAACATAAACAAAGTTCCTAAAAATTACCGTTCAAAAAATATTAAATAAAAGAATAAATGGTTACTTCTATATTCATTTCTGTACTTTTCTTATCCCTAATGGGGTAATTTCTATTATTTTATATTTAGAAATCATTTTGATTTCAAATATTTTTATATATTAATTATAGGTACAATAAATACCTATCATCTCAAGTTTTTATGTTTATTTTCTGCTAAATTATCATTGGTATAAGTTTTAGAGAGTTTTCCTTTTTAATCTTGAGAATATCAATCTTGTTTTCATAAATTCAACTGCAAGCTCAATTGCGTGGTTTACAGTGCGGTCTTTGCATTTAAACATTCTATCCTTTATTTTTTCCTTTAAAGTAGGAATACCTAGATTTTGGTGCAATCCCTCAATAGTAATGTACCAAGGAGCGTCAGATATAATTCTTAAATTGCTATTATTACTTTACATGGTAATCTCTGCAATATTTCCAACGTTGAATTGGCAGACGTGCTCCATAGTTAAATTCTATATGTCCATGTTGGTTTCATAATGTGCTTGTATTTAGATAAGCAGTTTTTTTTTCAACGATAACTTGGAATTTCTATTCAACAACCAGTATTATTTTCTAGCTTGCAAGTTGAGACCTTCGTGCTTAGTGACTATGTATTTCTTTCAGGTAAGTATTTTATATAAGTATAAGCTAAGATATTTAGCTCCCTCGAATTAAGATATGCTTACATTATTCAAGTCTCTTTTCTTAATATGCATGTATCCTTGAGTAGCTTCATTTCATTAGCTTTAATATGCTCTTACTCGAGCCAAAAGAGATGTTTCCCAAGTTTGCCGGAAGTAAGTTTGTTAACAGCAATAATAGCTGTATCATTAAGACGGACGTAAATAATTGGCAGAGAGTAGGGTCCAGGACACTGCCAAAAAAAACCCGTAAAGATATCCTGAAGGTTCGAAGTATCTCTACCATGCTTTTAAATATAAATGTTTTTGGTCTGAATATGAATTTAGCAATAGATGGTAATTTGTTGTGGGTAATTACTTGATCTTATATATAAGACCCTAATACCAGAATCGGTCAAAAGCCTGGGATATATATAAAAAGGCTGCAGAGCTCTTTATATTCTAAACAACCTTATACACTTTTTAAAAACCTGTGGATTTGCTCCATTGTACCATATCCATGTCTTAATTGGAACTTTTGGGTAGAGATAAGCTTCCTTTCTTTGAGTATAGGATTCATTCTGACGACGTTATTCATTCTGGATGAGTTACCACTTATTTTTTGTTCCTGACTTGCCGACAGCAGATGATGTATTTTGGATGAAATAACTCGTGAATCCCAGTCGGTCATTTGGCATTATAGTTTCCACCGACCATTAATATATTTCCAAGTGCTTTAAAGTAAGCAACGTAGTACTCCTTTATTAGTTGTGCTTGGGTAGACAGTAAAGTGGAGATAACGTTAAAAGGCCAGTGCAGCCTACAGCGGTAACATTCATTGTATGAATTTTATCTAACTAATAAGGTTCACAGATCCAGCGTAACCAGTAACATCAGGGTGGCTTGTATTATGAAATTTATATTCCGGAATATTAAAATAATTTTTATTAGCAAAATGTATTTCATAAATTTTAAGTATATCAATATAATTAACGTCTCGACTAAGCTGTAGTAGCTCATTGACATTTTAGATTACTATTTTGAGGTTGTTGACTGCGTAATTTTGTAAATTGTTCAAATATTTCTTTTAGAATCTCTAAATATGAGCAGAAAAGAGAAACGTTACCGATTCTAATCGACAAGGGTTATCATAATAATATATGATTAATTTAAAGAAACGTATAACGTAAATATAACTTTTATATAAAATATACGAAAACTGGTGATGTTAAAAATAATTAATACATATTCGAATAAAACCACGTGAACTTTTTAGTGCGGAATTCTGAGGCATATTTTAAACATTTACCAACAGTTTAAGGTGAGTCATATGAAAACCAAATGACCACATTCCTTTCGTACTTAATTCGAAAGAATGAAATAAACAAATTTTAATACAATTGAAATACAGAATTTGAGCAATATGCAGCACAACGAATCAACAAATCTTATAGGGAGTTTTAATAAAGTAACAAAACAAAAAATACACGTGGCATATAAATTGTCAAGTTAACAACATAAAACTTAGGATGGTTTCACGATTTATTTAGTCAGACATTTAATCTAAACAGACGTTTAGTTTTCATATCATTTACATATAATGAAAAAGTATGAATAATTCGATTTTCCAAGGATAAGCCAAGCAGCTTAAGTAGAATACTAGCATAATGTGAATAAAGATCACAAAAGAATAACTTGAACAGAAAATATTCAACGTCAAGTAAAATAATGAGTTCAGACAAGTTCCTGATCTGCCCGTGACGTTGATAGTAGATGTTGTGAATATACGCAACTAACTACCTCGGCTTAATTTCAACCCGAAAACGTTCTTATCGGTAACAGGGTTTTAACAACAAGTAGACATTAGTCTTTATTCTCCAGTTGATATATTTTCCTTGACATAGTTGATGCAGCATAATATCAAAAATACTTTGTTAGTAACTACGTCACGATTGGTTTCTAGTTTTTTTCAATATGTTTATTATAGCTTGAAAACTGAAAGAAATGTTTTAATAAATCAGTTTATTAAGAAAATTGTTAAGAAATTATAATATTTTAATTCAGTCTTGTAGTTTAGGCTATTGTAGATATTCAGCTTATCCGGGCAAATAGCCCGGTTAAGCTGAACATCAAATTCCTTTCATATATTACTACCGAAATAGCCAATGAACGATTAAGAATATGTACAATTTCTTCATTTCAACATCTTTTTTCATATAAATCCTGGAATTGTAAGTGTGACGTCTTGTAATATCATTTAATTAATTCTCCCTAATTTCCTAACAAAAATTAATTTCCAACTATCTATATAATTGTTTTGTTACTAATTGATTTGTAACTATCAGATGCAACAACTAGTTAACCTATGTATAGAAATGATCATTGAATTTGATACCACAAATAGTTAAAAAAACGGGCTTGGAATTTTTACAATCAAATTAATACAATTATTGATACAAAATTAAATAAAATGAAAGTACTGCAAGGCGTTATATATGTATAATATCAGATACAACTAACGCTACATTTATCAGTACAAGATACGCACCGTTTAGATATTTTCCAAGTAATTAGTAGTCAACAGCACCCATTTTCTTTCTCTCTTTCTCTCATAGTCAGTTATGTTTCGTATATCTAAGACACAGTGCAAGCCAATAGGCTGTATCACACTGTATCACACTGTAGGAGCAAGAAAGAGCAGTGCGCGCGAAAAATTTTTTTCTCTCTTCCTCTCATAGCCAGTGCATGAAATATATATATATATATATATATATATATATATATATATATATATATTTGTATGCGAGTTTGCTAGCGTTACGCCAACGGTGATTTTTTGATTATTTTATAATTTCATTTCGTTCTTGAACAATTTTATAAATTATTATTTTGTTCAATACATTAATGATTCTACGTTTAATGTGAATAAAATTTTAAATTAATTTTAAAGTTCATATTTTGTAAATTTGAAGTTTTATTTCAGTCGTATTGTCTAAAGCACACTGGTATTTTTTTAATAAATATCCCAATCTAAAATGTTTCTGATCGCTTTTGTCTTTTATTTTCAAGGAAAATCACAGAAAATTCTTACTATACTAAGTGGTTACGTCATGCAACATATTTAATATTAATTAATGAAAAGCGACTCGGAAACTTAGTATCGGAAAAGTTTTTTTATCACTAAATCACGACATTTTCTTTAATATACCCTCGGCTAGTCGGGTATATTACGGTTGCCGAGGGTATATTAGGGTAGCCGAGGGTGTATTAGGGTTCTATCTGAGGGTAGCTAGTCGGGTTCAATGGCTTCCAGAGTTCAAAATAAGATGATTATAATCATAATAACTCTATCGCATGTTATTCCGTTTTTTAGATAAATTATTTTAAAGCTAAATGAAAGTTTAAGTGTGGTATTATGTAACCTACACCCGATCCCGCGATATTTATGAAAATATTTTAAGAAAAGAAATTAAGTAAATATCTTTATTTCAAAGTATTTTTATTTTTACATAATCGTGTACTTACAATTTCAATTCGCTGGTATATACCAAAAAACCTATTTGTTTTAGTAATAAAATAAGGTATTAAAAATCTACGAGCACAATTAATAAAAGATAACAGCCAGATACGCCACAAAAAAGAAACTTTAACAATTCCCATCGATTGACATATTCCTATATTTTGATATGGCAGTGGACATTTCGACCGTTGATAGATAAGACGCGATAAAAGATGATGAATAGCTTCGAGATACGAACGGATATTCGACGAAAGGATACCATCGCGATCGCTACATTCATCTTATGGAACAGTTATATCATCCCAAAGAGGTAACATTTTTAGCTAACTCGTTACTGAAGTATCGTTTGGAATGACGGAGTATTGATGCACATTTGGTTACAAAGGAAAACAAAATAATTTAACCATGTTTTATATTCTTTACATATAGTTACTTTCAATAATCTTAATATTTGCCTAATTACAATTTTGGCGATAAATCAACCCGAATTCTATTTATTACTTAAACACCCTCATAAATGAGAGTTTATTTAAATATATCTCATTATTTGAAAAAAAAACTAAGTTAAATAAGGAAGAGTTAAAAACAAACATGCAGTAGAGAAGATTAAATATATAGGTATAAAAATGGCTTGGTTTTATTTTAATGGCTTGTTTTATTTCGACGAATTTAGTGAATTGTATCACTAAAATGCTCTTTAATTTAGATTGCTAGATGATTAATACCTAAAAAATTTTATCAGTTTAAAAAAGGCAAGCTATCAAATGTTGGAAAAGCTTTCAGAACATGAATAAATTGTTAAAGAACGTCTTTATTTAGTTACAAATTTTAATAAAACTTAACATTTACTTAAGAACCAACAATAGATGTTAACACCGCAAGGAAAGGTAAACCTTCTAAAAAATTAAACTTCAATTTACTTAATGATGAATAACGAACTTTAATTGATGGTTTATTTTAGTTTGCCCTTAATTTCTCAAACCATCATATTTACATAAATAATAAATAATAAAAATGCTTTTCAATTGTACTAGACGTAAAATTAATCAAAATTTACCGTCTAAATGACTATACTTCTAAACGTACGCTTAAATTTGTGATGATATGTTGCGACAAGAACTATCTGGGGATCACCACATACAGAGCAATTTATTTTAACATTTCCGTGGATCGTGACTTGTGCCTTGATAATCCCCGCACGCTCACCTGCGGCCAAGCTAAATTTGCAGCTGAAGATTATTTTTTAAAAGATTTTCCGCTTAAAAGTCTCCCCGGGGAACGTTTTTTTATAGATATAAGAAACGAGCTATTGTTATGACTGACGATTTTGGGGATTGTGTTTGCGTAACCTTACGCTAGTGGGGATTATTTTGAATAAAGAAGGAAACGAGGTACGAGCTCTGAATATTTATTAGCCTAAATGCTCCTGCATGACTTTAAATTCTCATTTGGGAATTTCTTTTTGTTACAGAGGTAAATATCGAAGTTTGTGTTATAAGTATAGAGTCTGATGTGCTGATAGTATTACAGAGGCTTAATTATATAGCGGTAAATATTATTTAGCGTTAACCATTGTTTAAATATTTGTGGGTTAATATGGTGAACTGCAAGTTTCCACGTCAACCGCTATTTAAAAAAGGCAGCTGTGATAAACGGACAGGAGAGTGATTTTGTAAGAATTATTTTCTTTTGAGATATGGAATTCTAAAGGAGAAATAAAAATATCATATTAAAGCTAAATGCGACGTATCTTCGATACAACTTCATCAAACTCTGCATCCCAATAACTTTATTTAAAAAATCCAAATTGTTAGTGTACTTTAACGTTGTATGGAAAAAAGTGCACAATTTTTACAAGAAATATCATGGATCATTTTAAATATTTGCCTACCTACCTATTGATAGATTTCAATGAATTATTTTGGAGTAAATATTCTAAAGAGAATATGTTTACTAACCTTCTACTTTTTGGATTTTTATCATATTTTATCCTGTTATGGGAAATTTACATTTTGTTTCTCGTATTTTCAACAAATGTAACGTTATTCACACCAACTTTCATATTTCATTTGTTATCTTAAATGTCCCAATTACTAAAACTCATGAATGTACTTTATGAATTGTACTTAAAATCTAAACTATGCTGATATCATTCACGATATTCAGCGATTTGACTGATTAAAAATGCTACTTCACAATGATATTTTAGTTTACTACGTATAAAATTATTGTAAGGGTATTTACAATTGATTCCACTCAATTCCTTCGGTGAAATAAAGATTTACTGTTTCATATTTATGGAATAATTTCTAAATTAAACAGTCAAGTTTTGCTTTAATAATAGATGGTAAGTAAACGAAGACGTCCAATTATTGTATTTGTTTGAAAGTCTCATACTTTTTTAAACGTACATGCAATTTTACCCCTCATATCATAAAAAAGAAACCCTTCTTGGGACAACATACATGACACATTACTTAGAGTGATATAATGCCGATGAGATATTGAATATAATCAACACTTTTCTTGAATCACCCAAGGCACCAAGGTTGTTTTTTTGTGAAAATTTATGGTGAGTAATCAATGAAATATAAGATAGTATAAACAAAAAAGAAATATAAGTGAACAGCGGCTACAAATACCATAAAAAGCTACTTTCCCGTAAAGACACGCTTTCATTACTACATTATAAAATTTCGACTGAGTAATTCCATCGAATAATTTGGATTAAATAGATATATACTCGAGTTTCGACCTCTCAGTTTTTACCTTCTGATCTTATTAATTTGATTCAGTTTAAGAAAAATTTGACCAACAACCTTGCCAAACAATAATCGACTCTAAAACCCTAATTGCTTGCTATAGGTAACATAGGCCTGAAAATACATATCCCCAACCATGGCCAACCATGGCCGGTCAGACTCGATCTAAGATCTCCTTAGCTTGATTAACTTAAATGCAATAGGAGTCAGGATTTATCTCAAGAAAGCAACATATATTTTAGGAAGGCCTGAGAATGCTATGTTCATCTTACATGACAGTTATTTTAAGGCAACCTGTACATTAAGATGGCCACAGCTTCTCCATGAATATGATGAAAGGAAAGGACGAGTGTTATAGTTGTTTTTATGTCCTCTTTCTAAGTTTATTTTAAAGTTTTATAGACGTTATTTACAGAAATTAATAGCATATTGAAATATGAATTAAAATATATTTCAAAAAATCTCCACTCGTAATTTCTTAATAAGTTGAAGAAAATACTCTATCCTAAATCTTTTCGTTTTACACTATTTTACTAACACAAGACTAATCAAAATATGCAAATCAAATTACTATTCAAGAAGACTGTATACATAATACGAGTAGTCAGTGTCTGTTCTGCGGCCCTGGAAACAATCCTTTGGCCTCGATGCGCTGTGCAAATTACATTGGCCATAACGCCAACTGCGACCTTTGCCTTGATAATTCCTGCATGTTTACCTATGATCGCTGTTACTTTATAGTTGCAGAACTTTTATAGATTTTTTATATTTTAAAACCTATATTACTATTTATTTCATCGTAAAAATGAACCATATTTCCTTTGTGTCACTTCCACTTGCATAAAATTGCTGCAAGTTTAGGTAGTCATATTTTATTTTAAATTATTTCATATTAAATAAATCAGTCCAGTTACTCGCAATACCAGTGTTATGTTTTCAATTTGATTATACTGAGACCGCGAGTTAATCAACCTTAACAAGCAAACGTAACAAAACATTTTAAATACGCCCAGAAGTAGCTACTTTAAAGTCTACAAAGTTCAATTATTGTAACTATCTAAAAAACAATTAGAATATATAAACAAATAAACGATCGATATATTATTTATATACGAGGATATGATTAATCAGATGTAATTTTTGCTTGATTAATATTTTAATTATAATTGATTTAAATAAAGGGTCATATTGTGGAAATACACATCCGTACATTGGGAGGGAAATTCTTCAAAGTTCGCGGTAGTGCGTAAATTCGTGAGTCTTTTGTTTTTGGGATTAATACATTCTAGTAAATAGCAGAATCGCAATAGGAATATTGGATTGAGCGTCAATTGGCTGTTTTAGGATCAGCATGATTATCAATTTCGCTTGAAGAAGCTACACTTGTAATAAATTATGACAAATGTCTGGTAAATTTTAACAGCTGATCTGCAATTTATTCTCGGCCTTAACTTTATTATGATCTTGCGCCATATGATCAAATTGGTGAGATTATTACGTTGCCTAATGAAAAGGGTGAGCCCGGTGACAATTTTGTTCAATAATTTTTTCCACCATCACTGTACCCCATCATAAATATAATGCACTACCTAATTGTGGTTATCTACCCTGACACTACCGTTTTAAAAAGGTGGTGAAAAAGTATATTCTCACAACACGATAAATGCCTTAATATTGACGGAAAAATACATAGAAGACAACTTACAACATTGCTTTCCATATAATTTTTTTTTAAATATTTGTTTAATATATTTTGAATATGCTGGTATAATGAAAACTTAAAGCTCTCCACATTTTATCCTTCAATTTATTTCTCACGTTACATATTTCAAGAGCTACTCTTTACTATAAAAGCTCTAAAGTCTCTAGGACTCCTTACTTCGTATATATCGAGAATATCTCAAGAACTATAACATCATTGTTATAGTTTAGCTACAACCTTTACATAGACCTCTAAGAATCCGGTATAAACTCTCGGAAATAAGGAGTGTATAAAATATATTTTTTATATACTGCCTAAAATTATGAAAATTTTTGAGACACTCTTAACTAGGCCTTTCATACGGTAGCTCACAACATATATAAAAGAAAACTAAATACCCTACGATTTCTCCTTTTTTATTAATGTCTCTATTACAGCTCAACAAGAAGGGCTCTCCTTGTTCGCATACTTTAAATATGAAAAATATTCCCTCCTCAATGATTATTAGTACCATGGGTAATTACCACCGTACCTGGTTGCTTCTGTGTCACGTTCAATATTAAATTGTTAATGATCAATTACAATTCTATTAAATCAGTACAGTTTTGTTCAGCCAGTTTTAGAAACAAAGTTCAATTTTTACTGCATACATTTTTATCATTAACTATTAATAAAATTTCTCCTCGTTGATTTACACCACACTGTAAAGTTAGCACTGTGTCCAGTTGTGTGCACCCAGTTTGATATTTTCTTAATGTGTTACTTACAGTTCTAATTAAGTTAAAAAGGGAATTCTATAAACATTATTCGAAACAAAGTTCAACTGCTACTGCGTATATTTTATGTTTAAATGTCAAAAATAATTCCTCTTCAATTATTATTAGCAGGCTGTAAAATTATCCCCTTATCCAGTTTTTCCTATGTTACGTTCGATTTTATATTGTTATTGACTCAATACAGTTCAATTAAACCAGATAAAGTTTGTACACGCACTTTTAGAAACAAAATTAATAGTTGCCTTTATTTTTCTCATTAAATGTCAATAACAATTTCTCGTCATTGATTGTCACCACAGTGTAAAATTGCCATTGTGTCCAGTTGCCCCTATATCCCCTTCAATCTTTTTGTAATGACTTAATTACAGTTCAAATGAATTAGAAGACATTTATACAGACACTGTTAGAAACAAAGTTCAATTTTCACTATGTATATTTTTCTCTTTAAATATCAAAAACAATTCCTCCTTAACAATTGTTTCCGCGCTATTTGCTTTCATTTCTACAAAATTATTATTAAACGCTTTCTCACGCTCTAAGACTAATTACTTATGTAACAGGTTTGGTTTATATATTTCTCTAAATTAACTATTTATTTTTAAACGCATTATTTGTTTATCTGTGTGACTGAAAGAGAAACCATGTAATATCTTAGTTTAAACAAATATACTTGTATATGTGTATATGTATATATATATATATATATATATATATATATATATATATATATATATATATATATATATATAAATAATACATGTAACGTATCAAATATAACGACAAGAATTAGATACATTCTCTTTCGTTACAAACGTCTTTCATTTTGTTTTCATTATGCTTATGATTGATAGCATTCAGTGTAATCGATTTCAGATCTTCCATTTTCCATACGTATCCCCAGAAATGTCACAATGTCTTTTACTAAATAGTCACCAAACAACCTAAGTTACATTGGAGTATATTTAGTTCTAATGCGCTGAGGATAGAGGCTTTTCCATTGGTTAGAGCTTAATTAAACTTTTTAAGAAAATATAATGAACTGAAAACTTAACTGTAGCACACAATTTCCATAAATTTTTAGAATTTAAACCTTTTCATACAACGAATTAATCATGTCATGAAACATATAGGAACAGATATCCATAGAGATAACACAATCTTTCATGACTATGGATATAAATATATGCCTTTTAGCATAGGCAATATTGAATTTCACCCCTTGGTTTCATAATGTTATAATATTTAAATTCTTCCATTTATATTCGAATTTCTCTTAATTCATTTGCTGTATTTTTGTTCCCAAAGTATAAGTATATTTGTATTATTCAAATATTTATTTCAGAACATACTGTGATCAATCATTTGCTAAAATAGCTACGGGAATATAAAATGAACTTTACCGACACGCTACCCCACGACTTAAATAACGTTTTCTAAAACGATCTCAAGGTAAGCCTCGTCTAAATTGACGTGCTAATTTTCCCACATATGTCCGACCCTTCAACTCCCCTTTCTTTCTTCTTCTCTTTAGTTAAAAATAAGGTTACAGCAAATTTATTTCGCGGCTATTCGAATTTACTTAAGGAAATTGTTTGGCCTCATGCCATAACCACTATCATAAAGCTGTATAAGTTGGAATTATATTTCTTTTGGAAGAGAACAAGTGTTAAATTCGCAGTTAAATTAGAAACTAAATAATACGTAAATATTTATTATTGCATTTCTACATAAATATTTCGATTAATTTGCGGTTGAACGGGTTTTGAAATGTAATATGAATGGCCGATTTACCATGAATTTGCTTTTTATTTTCTATCATTTTTGTAATTTCAAACGACGTAAGGTTCGAAATATGTATTCTAAACGTTCAAATTCAAAGTTGATTTTTTTATAAAAACTGATTATTTCGTATTAGCAGCGTTCGAAAATATTAAATTAAAAAAATATGAGTATGTTTTGTTGCACATAATACATGTTTATACATCCATCTGTTGGTCTAGCGCCTAAATCAGTGGACTGGTCCGCTTACAGTGTGATTTTTCCAACCTGGAAATTTAGTGTAAGAATGTAAATATTGAAAAAAGATTAAAATAATTGTTTTCCAAAAAAACTTGTCTTGCAATTTAATACATTATAAGTTAAATAATATGACTAAATTATTTTTTCTGATCAAAGTGATTAGTGCATCTGCCATATTAAATTTAATAATTTATACAAGTTCGGTGGCATTTATACAGATATGTATAAATATATATATGTATATATATATATATATATATATATATATATATATATATATATATATTAGAAACATTGAGGTTTTCTTATTGATTAATTATTTTCTATTAAAATTAACAATTAAAAACTTGAAAAGTAAACACATAAAAATAACATTTACTCAAAAAGTAATATATATAAATTGATAAAATAAAAATAACTGATATATAGTTATTACTTGGCAACTTCTGACGATGAGGGAAGCTAAGCAACATAAATGAAACATTGCAATGAAACTGCATTGATATTTTTTGCTGGTTTCAACAATTACTCACCAAATATATTTTCTTATTTATTTTCCAATTTGGAAAATACTTAGTCTTTTCTATTCCATTCATATACATTCGCTTTTCGTTTTCCTATCTTAAATATCGTTACACAGGTTTTTCACAAATATGTGTTACATTTATGGTTTAGATAAACTAAGCATATTAAAATAGATAGAAAACTAGTCATTAACGCAAAATATTATTATTAATGTTAAGTAAACTTAGCTTAAGGAAAAACTTTCCCAGTTCGGTTTTAGTGCTAATTTTTGTATTCGGTTCTACCGCAGAATTATCCTATATCATGGTTGTATTAGAAATGCAATAAAAACTTTATAAACCAAAGTTATTCTCTATAAATCGATTAATGGCAAAGCCTGCGATATCAAAGTTTACGTACTTTCTAAAAATCTGTAATATAAGATTGTGTTATAGGGAGTTCCAATATCTATTTAAAAATTTCCCTTAATTAAATAACATTGACATGTACCAAAACGAAAATTGCCAACAACGAACAAACAACGTCGAGTATAATAATGCAACGAGATGATGGACAGCTCCATCGTGGGTCAGTGACGACGGTTTGCGTCGGGCATATGATGAATTGCGACGCGGCTGACCGCCCCGGCCGGGTCTGACCTCATCCCGACGACATTCATCTCGGTGACAGTTATTTTACTCCAAATGGACACCATTTGCTATTGTGCTATTAGTGTTTTCTCTTCCCATAGATGACGTGACATTTTGAGGAAGGTATATACGATTTTCAAATTTGCGAAAGGTTGAGTTTATGCCTTAATTTTTCGAAAATTTCTTGTAAAATGAACGTTCATGTTGATATGAAAAATAAATAAAAAAAAATTTTTAAAAATGAAGAAAAACTTGAAAAACTTTAATTGCCTGGCCATTTAAAATATTTGATTGAAACTAACGCTTAAAAATAAACAATAAATACAAAAAGATAGAGAACGGTACATACCAACTCAATTAGTAATTATGAAAAAAAAATCCATAAGGATTTTCATTATATCAGAGGAAAGAACTATACCAGTTAGCGATCAATTATTATTGTTGCTCATTATGACCAGATGTTGGTATCATTAAAGACATGAAAATAATTGATACCTATAAATAATCAATTACGGTCAATTGAGGAATTTTTCTTATACACAAGTCCTCTAGCTAGACGATAAATAATCACCTAACCATCGCGGTGTTCCAACTTACAGAAATGCATATTGTTTTAAGACCTTTCCATTCCCTTTTCCTTTAATTTTTAATTAAAATTAAAACTATGTACCTTTATTTCCACGCAGGTTTTTTGTAATAAAATGATTTGCAAATAAAGTGATCAAATAATGGTAATGTTATTTTAATATTAATCTAATTAATTTCAGAAAATCAAAGAAAATCTTCAAAACCTTTGCAGTAAGACATATGAATGAGGAAACTATGGTGAAATAATCGTATATACATATTAAGAAAGTGTTGGTTTGGATATATAAAACAAATAAATAGCAAACATATAAATATGATAATTTTATTTGTATTTGAATAACTCGATTGTTTTATGAGTCGCACTCGCGTGTCCAAAGTTCAGTTTCATTTAAGTATACGTAAAGGTTCAATCGTGCGTAGCAAAATGTTTACAGGGAAATATTTTTTACATAAAACACTTCCTATGTAAAATATAAACGATATATTTTGTATATAAATTATTATAATTTTTTAAATCAAAATATTCGCAAAATTTAATTCTTTAACAAGACAAAATATTATGTAACCTAATAAATGTTTTTTATAGTGTTATTATAATTTCTTTAGTTTTTATTTTTTTCCTTAGTTTTCCTCACTGTATAGCACAGTTATCATTTATTCATCTTTTCATGCTGTATCTATATGTAAAATGATAAATTAGGTTTCATGTCTAGTTCCACCATCTAGCTAAAAAAAAACTATTTTACTCACGACAAATGTCTTTCAAAAATGAATATGGTTTAAAAAATTCTTTTTCGCGATAAATTTTCTAAGCTATGTGACAAAAATATGCGAGTATTTTACACACCCATTTAGCGGCTCATTTAGCAGCCCTGGGTATCTGTAGTATCTTGTGCCAGCGACCCATTTAAATACATTGATCTTTACTCTTTCAGCTTCTTTTATAGCCCATGGGATCTCGACTTTGCATAGAGAAAATTGTCGTGCAAGTTTTAATCCAAAACACTAAAGGCAAAATAACAAATGGAAAATTGTCTGACATTTGACTCACTGGCACAGTGCCGGTTTATATTAGGAGAGACTACTTGAAAATGTTGATAATGCTAGAAACGGGTGAGCATTATGACGTTCTTACTTGTAATGATGGATATAACTTAACCAGGTATTTGGCCTGAACTATACTGCCCGTGTCTATCAAATTTTATAGCAGATAATACTCTATATATCATTTTATTAAATTCCGCGCGGCTCATGTTTTTGACCCTTTTTTACCTTGAGAAAGCTTCACAAAATCGTGAAGGTTTATCAGGTTCACTTATTTATTGAAATGGATACGAAAAAAATATATTCGTGTCGTTATTCATTTCAACGTCGCCACTTATACGAAGGTCTCATTCCTTCGGATTGACCTGGCGACCGGTCTCTAATAAACATATAACAAAACTAGGTTATACTTGTATCTTACCAATGTAATCTCATTGTATAAATTCTAAAATTACATTTGCAACGCCTTATTTCACATCAACGTACAGGTTTCTGATATATGAAAAAGAAAAAAATGTAAATAACTTAAAGAAATTAATAGAATTCTCAACAATTTTACCAACATCGGTGAGATAGGATACTCCCAGACTACTTGTATTTAAAAAAAATCTGTCAATCACGTGTATAAATCACACCACGAGGGTTCCTTACACATATAAGCATACAAAAAATTACGGGTTCATAATATTTATATTGAACTACTTGAAAAGAAAATTGCAATAAATATTTTGGGAAGCTATCAAAGTATTTATACTTTAGTACTACTCTTCATTGGTAATATACCAACATTTAATTCTCTACGCCAAGCGGTTAATGAGAAAAACGATCAGGAGAGACGGTCACGTGGATTTTGATTTTCGTTTTGAAAAATGGAACCTTAAAACTTATTGTTACTTCGGGAAAAATATGATTGAAAAGTTTACTGTTTATTGTCATAAGAAAATTTGTAAATTTCTATTCTATCAGATGTCTTCGGTTCTGGTACTTAAATATCCTTTTATTAGAAGCGTTGTAAGAGTAGGGTCTTTGTAGCGCTTCTATCATACAAATTTGGACAAAAGAACGAACTTCAAAATTCCTCGTAATTACGATAGACTCTCTTCAGTCCACATGTCAATAAATTTTCGTGTAATTTGGTGAAAACTTGACGAATTCTTTTCAAAGCGAAATTTGGAACGAAAAATATTTTTTTTTTGACTTGCAACGGAGGATACGACCCCACTTAAAAAATGTAAAAGTGTCAGTTGGGAAAAAAATCAGAAATTGGGAGAAAAAACTTCTTGGGGAATATTTTTTTTGGAACGAAGTTCCTTATCGCGCGTTGCGAAAGGGGGCTATACGGAAAAAATTAAGACCAAAAGTTGTAACGACACTTTTTGCTATAGTTGCTAGCGGGCGCGCGGCAAGCCGTGCGGCGTGCGCGTGTTTCTCTGATGTCTCTCTCTCTCTCTCATAGAAAGCGAGCCAGTTATTTTCGTTTCGTCTTTCTATTTCGCATTGAACAGTGTGGTGTCGCGACGATTATTTTTGTTGAGTGTATACAGGTTTTTTTGTACATAATAAATAATAAAAAATAATAACAATAATTATTATTATAATTTAAAAGAAATAAAATTTTATTACAATTCCTTCACTAATTAATCGAAAGGAACTTCGTTCCATCCGGGTGTCCCTTGACACCTCTCAAGTTTTTTTCAATATTCTATTAAAGGAACATTTTTGCGTAACAAAGAAAAATTTACTCCAGAGTTTGACAGTGCTTATGACGAAAAAACATCATAGAAGGACATATCACATTTGGAAATAAAAAGAACCATGAGATTGTTAGACCTAATTTGAAAACACATATGATTAAAAATAACAATTAGAAAATATTTAAAATTCGTCTAAATTTTTCCCGCCTAGTTGAGTTTTAACCTGTTGCCAGATATTTATGTTAACGATGTTCTCGTAGACCATAAAAACGTATTCTTACGTCTAAATAGGTCTAAAAAAGATGTTCAAGTTTATATACATTGCGCGCCCTGAGGATTCCGCACCATTAGATGAAATTACCAAATTAATGATTACGCCGGAAAAACAAAACATTTAATTTGTGACGTAATAATTCTACATAGAATTACAAATTTAAAAAAAAAATAAATGATTTTCGAATTTTTTCTTTTACTTTTGCTATGAAACCATACTCAATTTCTAGTTTAATGGAAAGTATCACCGACCTTGTTGTTGAGTGAGTCTGTATCGGAGTACAGTATATTAGAAAGGCCGTATCTTTTAATGCATTGTGTGAGATGTTTGTTTTGTTTACAGAACGTAAATTTCAACTTGGTACCCCCGTTTACCTTAATAAATAGATTATTTCAAGAGACGCCTAGTAATCATATTTTTTTCAATGTTGGTGTTAATTTCAACTTAGTACCCCATGCCGTTCTTGAGAAAAAGAGTCTTAGCAGGCAGACATAAAAAAGAATAGACAACTAAATGATCTTAAAGGCGTTCCCTTTTTTCATTATTTGGAGGACGGAATATTAAAAACTGCCGTAGCTATGTTAGGAGTACCTCCGAAACATATAAACAAATTCAATGGAAATAGGGAATATCGTTAATAATTTTATTTCCTCAAATATAATTATTTTTTAAATATACTTGCTTTTGCTAGCAGGCCCACTCGCATAAAAATTGTGACCTTGAACTTTAATAATAGAATGACTACAAAGATGCCGCGCCGCCGTCATCGCTATTCATAACGCTGCATCCTTGAAACCCCCCACCCCCCGTAAATATAATATAGTTTCGTAACCTCTAGCACCACAGTAACGTTTTATATAGCGATGTTGCACCGCCGTCATTGCTATCCATAACGCTGCACTCTTGAAATACCGCCCGTAAATATAATAGAGCTCCGTAACCTCTAGCACCAAAGTAACATTTTATATAGTGAGGTCGCACCGCCGTCATCGCTATCCATAACGCCGCATTCTTGGAATACCCCCCGTAAATATAACACTGCTCCGTACCTCTAGCATCACAGTAACGTTTCACATACAAAAATATTCCAGAATGAACAGTCTTCACCATAATTATAAGCGCAAAAATAGCAATCCAATGGAACATAAGTAATAAACTAACGGACAGGCATTGCGTTTTATATCATTGTTTTTACCTAATACTGACATCTAGTAAGTAATACTTTTAAATTCGTGTCTATCGGACTTGAGATCTTCCCCAGATTCTATAGAAGATAATTAAGTTTAATTTTGTTTTTTTTTGTCACTTAATATCTACTTCTTAGTTCATATTGAATTCTCTTTTCTATTGGACCTCGTCCAATCTGGGAAAAATACATTTATCATGTGGATTAATTTAAGATGGAGAAACAAATCGTAGATATGTTTTCCATACTTACTACAAGGTGAGCAGTAATGTCTCAGCGAATCATTTTTGTAAAATTCCTGTATATTCGCCAAAATAAGGAAGGTGCATTTTTTTATTTTGATAAAGTTATTAAGCTTCGAATTTTAATTTAGATCTTTCTATTGCCAAGAGCAATGGTGTTTAATTTGTGGAATAGTGCAAATAGTTTTTTGTCGAAAAATGTTTGTCTTTTAACGATATACGTGCAAAAAAACGAAGACTATACGTACGGATAACTAGATTATATTGTATGGTAATAAAATTCATTAATCTTCCGCTTATGGAAATTTGATGAATTCTGCAAGACATAAGTAAACATTATGACGAAAACGTGTATAATATCCATGCTGAATTAATTTTGGCATGAAAAATATATTATTGAAATTTATAACATTACAATGAATTTTATCCAATACTAGATTTTGTTAAAACGAAATGTATAATATATTTAATGTATCTCAAATACAATTGTTTGCGGAGTAAGAAAAAGACTAGCTGCTTTCCAAAACTGTACTTTAAAATCAATGGGGCAACAAAAAATCGGTATCAAATGAGTGCACTAGTCCAATACGTAACATTGTTATAAACTTTAGCATAATCACATTCCTAAAGCATTCAATTGAGCAGAAAAAATGTCAAAATTGGGCGCTTCCAGTAATACTATTTTTCTCAACGGAAGTGTCCAAAAACTGGTGAGCGTTGTTGGATATTCGTGCGCACTCTAGGCAAAAAGTAACACTCAGGAGCATAGATCTTTAGCAAACTCAAGACTGAGCGGTTGTCAATATAATTATTTAACGGTTAAGAAAAATTCATGCTCAAAAGCAGTTTCAGTCTGAATTGAAAGAAATTACGTCCGACTATGCCGAATTATTAGAAAATCTATTCCTTGAGAAAGACTATTGGTTATATATATAACCTTATATATACGGTCACAATACGATTTATATTAACGGAGAAGTGATACAAAAGATAATAGAAATCAGGGAATACTGCTTGAACGTTGTAAGAGAGAACCAGGCTTATTTATTAATCGAACATCCCGAATATTCCCACCGATGTACCACCGACCCCAACGACTAAATTTTTTAGCGAACGCAGCAAAGTCAGTTAGTTAACGCAAAGGTGAGAGGAGCATATCTAAAATAATTCTGCAAGAAAAAGCTAGTAATTTTATAAATTTACTAAAGTTGCCTTTAGGATAACTGGATGTACCAGCAAAAAAACTATAGGATTACTAGTCAGAGTTACATCTGTTAAGTCAAAAGAATTTCGCTTTATAATGATTTCAAATTTAAAACTTTGTTCACAACATATCGTTGAACTACAAAATTTGCGTAGTAATTAATATTTAATAAGTTGCTCTGTAAAATCTTACAATAAAATTGAATAAAAAACTATGTTCCCAAAAAACTAGATATTGATATAGGCCTTGATTTCGTGATTCCAAATGGAAAACCAGAAGTTCCCATTGATTTCAAACGGCCAGTAGTTTGATGACACAAAAGTTTTCATGAATATATCAGTAACGGTCACTTTTACAGGAAAAAATATTTCTTATCCAATTTACAACTTAAAACATTACCTCCAAAAGAGATAAAAAAAAATTATTCATAGGAGTTTTCATCTTTCTTTGACGGAATTTATACGACATTGGATTTTGAGAAAGGGTTAATCGAACAAATTGTTGCAGAGCTTACAATAACAGCAAATGTGCTAAAATAAAAATATTTTCCTTTTCGTAAAATCTTGCGGAATTTCAGCTCTTTCATTTATTTTTCTATTCTGAAGAAGAAAACAATCAAATACTAAAAGTAAGTGATTTCCTTGTATTTTTGTTCTGTATCTTTACGATGTTAGATATAAATCAATATCATCAGAAAGTGTAAAATCAGTACCAATAATTAGATTGAATAAATGAGTTTTCATCACTACCGAATATTCACTAAATCACTAAAAAGAAATATCAATACCTTGGCGCATACACGTAACTTTTACTTTGGAAGAATATCACTCCGAATTGAGCTTGAGTGAAGGAGCAGTTTCAGACCTAAACTTGGACAAAATTTCCAACGCGGAGCTCGATGTCAACCGATCATCCAAAATTCACGGGCCAAGGTGAATCATTTAGACACTGGATACTATTTCTACCAAAACTTTGTTAAACGTTCTATCTTGTATGGTCTGACTTAAATAATGTTTCACAAAAGCATACTTACGCAAACAGTGCTATAAAATTAAATGCAAACTAATGTCAAAGAGTCTGCATAAGTATACATTAATGTTTTAACTTGTTATTATGAAGTAGCACGTACGATATTTAAGCAGATCACCTCCTATGTCTCTGTACCTAACGTATGTGAGCAAATGCTCCATTCATCAGATTATTCGGTCTGTCAAAATACTCGTACGTAGACACCGCCTATACTCAAAAGTTTCCGGAAGGGTAAATAATTATGAACTAAATTTAAATGACATTTATATAACCTCAAAGGAACTTTTCTAGCGAAATATATTTACTTGTTAATGGTAATGATAAGTTTTCACAATAAAAATCCATAAATGTTATGTTCAACCAATATATATCTCTCCAAATTGTCAATTCGAAAATGTTGTCATACAATGAAACCTAGGTCATGGTAAAAATTTAAATAAAGTAGAAATAATACTACATTACATAGTTTCATTAATCGTTAATAAA
Organism: Druceiella hillmani; assembly: GCA_039881145.1. Lineage (NCBI taxonomy): Eukaryota > Metazoa > Arthropoda > Insecta > Lepidoptera > Hepialidae > Druceiella > Druceiella hillmani. The sequence goes on from JAYKKI010000127.1 coordinate 2,746,594, forward strand.
AATAAAGCAATTTATTATACTTTGATTAGTCATTAAACCACATATTATGTGTTATGTATTGACGACAGTTATAACTCGTTGAGAAATTTTTCCTTAATTTTGGCTTAGTATCCAATTTTTCGGCACGCGCATAATTTCTTTTTAGCCTCTATAATCATCATTATTTGCTGTAAACTATTACGTAATTATGTGTAGTCTATATTATAATTAAAGATGTAAAAAATTCATCTGTAAAAAAAAAAACTAACAAACAAAACAGACGACGTTTTATTTTTTATCATGTAAGTAAGGATGAAACACAACTTGTGTTTACTCGCATGCATATATATATATATATATATATATATATATATATATATATATATATATATATATATATAACATACACAATACCTTTCTGTTTCAACCATCATATCGATTACATTTAGATACAAACAGCTGATTAGATATCCAACGTGCATATTAAAATACATCAGATACTTTTATTTTCATTTTTATTAGCGTTACACCTCACTAAAACTGAAAACAAACGGTCATTACCATGTCTGTATGATTCAAATATGCTAAAGTATTGTGGGATATGGAACATAACTTGAAATTTTCTTATTGATTACATCGAATCACTCAGTTTTATTACTGAAAATGCTAAACAGTAATGTAATATCTACTTCAATCACGTAATAACCCGGAATGGGCTTCGGCTTCGAAGAGTCTCCTCCTCCACTTGCTCTTGACTGGAATCTTCTAGTTTTCTGTCCAAAAATCTCTAAATCTTTTCCAAGGCAGTCAGTCTACCTCAGTCTTTGTCTGTTTCTAAATCTGGACCACTTGGGAGCGTCCCGAAAAGTTGTTTTAAGATTTCTATTTTAATTTATTCAAGTTAGGCATCTAGTCCAGTTTATCTCCTGTATTTTAATATATAATTACATCAGATTTTTTTGTATAAACCACGTATATCGAAATTTCATCTTTACCACCATCCATGCTCTTTAGGAGTTTTCTTTCGAAATCTGCGAGCGTATTATCAGCGTAATATCATTAAAACTATACGCTGATAATACCTTACTAAAAAAGAAAGGCTTCTTTAATTCGTTATACGAAGCTTTAATATCTTCAGTAAATTTTAATTTCTCCTTAAATATAGGTACAATTTAAAAAGCGCAAGGGCAATTGTTATCTGCAGAAAACCCTGAAAATGGCTATGATATTTATTTAGATAAGTGTTCCTAAATAAACCTTAACTCATCATATTATTTTCCGATTCTTTAATTAAATTTATTTGTTTAATATATTTATTTACAATAGTTCTATATATGCTGACCCAAACTCATATCTAAACTTAGTCTATGATACGGAAATACTAACATTTTATTAAAGTTTTATGTCAATCAGATTACTAGTTTTAGTGTGTATCTTTAGAAAAGTAACAAACAAAACTGTCTCCTTTATAATATGAAGAGGACTGGAATACGAGTATATTTAACTTTTTTTTCGGATCACTCAGCGTATTAAAAAATAGTACTAGATAAATTTTTAAGACTTTGGTTTAGCAAGGACTAAAAAATATTCGGTTTTATAAAGGGATTACAAATAAATCTAGTTAAAAACGCATCACTGAATACATCAAAGTGTTTACAAGTTAATAAAACAAATGCAAAAGCTTTAACCTACCGAGAATGATAAACACATAAATTAAAAAATAGTGACGAATTCCACAAAAAGTTCTCTCGATATTTCAATACAACAAATGACTACTCCGTCAAAAGTTCATCGACGGAGGCTCGAACGTGATGAAAAATGACATTTGGCATTGCGATACGACCCAACCAGCTAAGCGACCCTAGGCTCACGACATTCGTCTTATATATGTGACAGTTATTTCACAAAAATTTACATGATGATGTGAATTAAGTCGATTTTTTGATCGATTCGATTTGATTCGATTCGATGCGATTTGATTCGATTATGAGATTATTTAAATTTAGGTATTCGTTTAAAATTTAACCAAGGCTTATATTGCACTTCGGTTCAAAATTTTATTGCAATTTGTTACAGAAAAAACATGAAATGTTAAAATATATCAAACGACACGCTTTCTGAAAAAATATGGCAGAATAATGACTTTTTAAAATTTAAGATAAATTCCTTCATTTTCAATAGAGGAATAAGTGATATGGTAACTTAAGTCAGAATGTATGACCTAGACTATATCTAGTCAAATAAATAATGTACTTAAGCGACTATTTACGGGATATTACTACAGATTCACTAAGAATAAATAAAAAATTTTTTATTTGAATAAGTAGAATATATTTTAAATTATGAATAAATGACATGAGTGTAAAAAGTTGCCAAGTTAATATTGAAATAGATAGTAAACCATATTTTTTCCTTTTCCAACAATATCAGTTTTCTATCAATTTTAAAGAACCTTAATAGAACTTAGCATAAATTTTTTATCAGCGAATCCAACGAACCCATTTCTTTTTGTCACCTTTTTTCACATTTATATTATCCACTGAGATTGATATCTTACCAAAAATGGTAAGATGTCAATATTTTTCGCAAAGTTACACCTGAGTTTTACATTACTTCAAAATTACTATTGAAATATTTTTAAAAATAAATAATTATAAGTTTTTTTTCATCAGCATTATTTGAAATGATTGTTTTTGTTTAAATTTTTTTATTTTCTGCGGTACCCTTATCTTTTCTTTGTCATTTTCTGTATTGTGATGTGAGTGTACTCTTTTCTTTTTTCTGTCATTTTCTGTATTTTCATCTGCATTAGAGTACATAGCCTATTCACTGTTTTGAATTTATAATCGAGTTCTGTTAATGTATAAATATTGTATAACTTGATCTTTAATTCCAATACACAATGGGTCATTTCCTGTTTTTTTCTTTGCACAGCCAATGATCTAACTTTGTACCAAATTTAAAGTTTCTAAGTTCACTGGAAGGGCTCTAGATTTTTAATTTGTAATAACAAAATTGTTATACAAAACAGTGACTGGGAACTCGCTAAGCGCAAAAAGGAGAGTTCTCATAAAAAATAATTAAAAATAAAATTATTGCGAAAATAAATAGGTTTCTATTCTGACAATTAAACCAATCGAAAAAATAAAGAATCACCAAAATCAATCAAGAACTGTGACTTGTAATGTGTCCTCATACATTACATATGAAGGTAATACATATGTGTAGACTATCGAACGGAGAAACGTGTCATTTTTAAAATGTAAATTTTGATGTTAATAAATATTTCTAGAAATTAAAGAAATGGCATCCTTATTAGAGAAGAATTTCGTATTTACAAAAAGCTTTTAAAAATGTTTAAAGTTGATTACTTTTGGAAATTACACGACTTATAACTACTTCTATTGTCAAAACTTGAGGCTGGCGCTCTCCCCAATAATATGTTTTGTATGGACATTATTTTTAATAATGTAGTTTAAGTAGCGGTATTCAATAAATTAACCGACGTAAGATGTGTGTCCATCGAGAAAAACAAAATCATTGCCCTAATGAGTCCTTAGATCCAGTTACTAATTTTTTATTCATCAACAGCTTCTCAACCTTTTATGGAATGACTTTCTTATTAATAAAATTTTTTTTCATACATCGTCTTAGTGTACAAATGCAAGGGAAATTCATTTCTTTCCCGATTTTTCCTACACTGCACTTCTCATATTACTTTAGTATAAATTGATAGTAACTTAAGCCAGAATGTATGACACAGACTATATCTATTCAAATAAATAATGTACTTAAGCGACCATTTACGGATAGAAAAACTAATAAACTCCCATATTTATATAGCAGTGTAAATTTAAGAACGCTTAAAAATATTTAAGAAACAGTTTAAAGTAACCTATCAAAATATTATACAAAAAATGATTTCAATACCGCTTGCAGAATTATACCAAATTTAAAACTTCAACAAGTATAAAAAAAGTAATTTTCATACTTAATATCACTTTCAAGGGTTCGGTACCTTAGAAGGAAAAAAAAGGGTATCATTATAAAGTCACTCAGATATACGGCTGTTCTTCTATAACCGATATTTTTTCTGGAACACTGTTGGAAATTTGAAATTTGATATAGTGATATAATATATTAACTCGAATATATATATATTTTTTAATATTTAATATATTTGGTGTTAATTTTGTGGTAATTCAATATTTACAATTAAATGAAACTACGTGAATCTTTGCTAATCTTTGCTGATAAATCTTTGCTAATAGCCCACCTGAAGATGTTATAACACAACGAAACTTAGGTCGTGGTAAAGGAATTAAAGAAATTAGAAACAATACTACATCACGTAGTTTCTTTCATTCCGAATATTTTTCATTCGTTGCCTTTTATATTCACAAGGAAACTTTAGAGAAAACAAGTAAAGTGCACGCAATTTGTTTTAAACTTCATGTATTTTATGAAATACTGTTTGTAACAGAAAATTACAAGGATTTTAAAAGTGTATTTTTTTAACTTTCCTACAGTAATTCTAAAGTTGTTTAAGAAGTCCAAAACAATATCTTTGTCTAAAACTACTGATATCAAAGTTATTAAGAAAAAAATCGAGCCGTCATGAGACGCTGATAGATGAAACATCTAATTGACGCATTGAGCGATTTTTGGTAGGGGAAAATCTTATGGATTCGCGTTACTAACATGCTGATAGTTAATAATATATCTTTTGCTATGAGTGTGCGTTTAGCCAGGAGTGAGAGCATATATATATATATATATATATATATATATATATATATATATATATATATATACGTATACATATATATATATATATACATACATATATACATATCTGTAAGATCTACTGCTCTGCACCAGACTGTTGCCCGTATGTATACGTATGCACATATATATACACCAACACATTGTATATACCTACATGTATGATGTGCGTGTTAAACGCTTTTTGGATGGGTAAAATCTTGTGTTCGAGTTCGCGTCACTAAAATGCTGTAATAGCAATATATATGTAGCTATAAGGCTGACGTGTTGTGCAACACTAGTGCTGTGTATATCTATACAAGTAAAGATAAATGGTGTTAGTTTTATTATTATTTTAATTGTTTAATTGTACGATTATTTCGCCGAACAACAGTGAGTAATAAATATGTTAATATTATTATATGGAGAAATAAGTTACAAAAGCAAAGCATTTATTATAAAATATTTCCAATATTCGTATCAATATTTACGAGTGAATGAGTATTTCATAGTGGATTAGGAAGTATCATACTAGCATGTTAAAACAAATTTCTAGTTGTTTGATACTAGTTTTTTTGCGGATTTGAAAATTAAAATTTCTTTGAAGTTTTATAAAACCACTGTTAGTTCATAGCTTTCATTTTTTTCGGGTACTTAATTTGCCCATAAAAATATTTTTAAATGCTATATATGTGTGAGTTGATATATGTGAGTTGGTATGGTTTATTTCAAGTTTCTATATCAAGCGGTTTCTGACAAAAAAGACTTTGACAGCTCACATAGTAACATACGTGGGAGACCTTTTTTTACATGAGTTTTACAAGAGTTTTTAATCTTTAAATCGGTAGTGTTTAAGAGTTTAATCGGCTATTTTAATTATATATATATATATATATATATATATATATATATATATATATATATATATATATATATATATATATATATATATATACGTAGATATGTGTGTGTATGTCAATCAAAAATATATATCAATCAAGTCAGTTTTTAACGATACATCTCTAGTGGAAATTCAGAAAAGGACTTCTCATCGCAAATAATTCTTCGGAACCTGTCAAATCGAGATTAAGGTAGTCCTTCACTTACTGCGTAATACATATTTCAGTGAATTCAATCGAAGACGTATACGCTGTGCAACGTTTCGTTAGCGCTGCTTGCCCTGTGGTAGCCAAAGATAATGTGGCCAAACATAAAATGTAAATAAGTAAATGTAACAGGAATGTAAAACGTATGAGAGTATTTATAATGTCTGTTTTTCCGCCTGCGTGTCAATGTATTTATTTGTTTGTTTGCACTCGTATAAGTTTGGCGGTAAATTTATTCAAAATTTATAGTGTTTTATTAACTAAAGTTTAAGACGAAACTGTGAATTTTTTATATTACCGCAAAAAGTTAAAAATTTTATGAGTCATGAATGAAAACCAAGTATAATCAAGTAAGTATAATAACTGAAAATTTATTGAAAACAATTCTAATTTACATTACTTTATGTTTCATATGTATCGTAACTATTTTCCATTTATTTCCTCCGCAGTAAGATTACCTAAAACATAAAAGCAATTGCGTTCTGTCCTTTATGTCGCTACATTTTTTCCCGGTAAATATTTGTCTTCTACTGATACGTTAGACTCTCTTCTTTCTGATACATGAGATTGAGTCTCTTTTTGTCTTACACATGAATCTTTATTGCTTGGCATAATATACCGTATTTTTAAATACAGTCAAGAAGTCTCCAACCTAAGATTCTGCAAAGATGTTCCTTTTGTTACTATATATGCATATATTTGTTCCTTACTACGCCCAGTCTATTTCTCCTATTCAGTGAAAGACAATCTGACTGCATATATATATAATAATATGCAGTCAGACTATCTTTCACCTACATCATGTTAGATCTCTATTCAGAGATCTCTCTCCGTTTATTATTGCGTTACATAAAATCAAAGTTCTTGTTAAGGGTAAGCTTTTAATAGCTTTTAATAGTAAATTTTGCTATTGGCCATCTGTCGATATGTACAGATAAGACGACTACTTAACAAAGCATAACAATCAAGAATCTCAGGAATCTTCATTTTGTAAATAGTTCCTTACCAACGCATGCCAATATAAAAGAAAACGCGATAAACGGTCATATTTTTATACAGTGAATCAGATTTATTTACCATTTTGATATAAAAATATGCATATAAAACTTGAAACCATGTTTCTATATTATTCTAATAAAATCTAGGACAAATTACCTAATTTTATTGTTCATATATCCCCTTATTCAAATCTGGCATTACTTTCTAATTTATAAATCATTTTGAGGTTAGATTGTCGATAGACCGTCACATTTAATGTGAAAAAGAAAAAAAAATTAAAAACGAAAAACGCCACAACTTACTTACTATTAATCTGGGGATCTTAAAATACTCACTTAATTTTTTGGTTTAGGATAAAAGAACCTGCAAAGGTGCAGCCCAAGTATACACTAGTATTGGCTAATTACTGTTATTAACAAGAGGAATGTTCTTTCACATGTAAAAAAACACTGAAGTATTTCGACTGGCCTTCTTATCAGACTGGCCATATTACCCTGAATTGTCCCTTTAGAAAACAAGCAAAGGGTGTTTCTAGTACTATTCTTACACACATGGACGAGCTATAAATATGGAGATGTATAAGTGATCGACAACAGGTGAGCAATAAAATAAAATATTAAAAGATATTAAGTAAGTTTGCATTGTTTATGGTGAATATGGTGTAATTATTACAATTCGTGGGTCAAAAATATCGTTTTAAACAATAATTTTTTTTTAAAACAAAACATGCGATGTATTATTAATTCCTACTAGAATTGTTATCAATACGTAATGCTTTTAATTTCATTTTAATATAGTTTTATTGCAATAAACTTAAAATTTACTCTCCTATAAATATATAAAATCTACCCTCGCTGACAAAAATATTTTTCTTATAAACTGAAATACGAATTAACAATTATTGATTATTAATTTTTCGATTGTTCAATGTATTAGATATTCAACAAAGTGCTCTCGTTGGCCTTTAATCCCGTTACTTTGAAACAATGATATATCGTAATTTTTATTTTATCTTCCAATATATTTTTTGCGTTCCTATCATACCTCTTTCATTTTTGGTATTATTAAATATAAACGTAAGTTTTATTCAAAAGCAATATTAACTTACACAATTTATAACATTATCTAGGCTTCAGTATTAAAATTTTAATCTCAGTCACAACCATGCCACCGCTCAGCAATTCCGTTTTCAAGTATTCCTTGTCATTTTGATATTCCCCTTATTTTGTTTAACAAGAATTTAATTTCACTATCCGGTTCCATCTCATTTTGAACTTCTTACTAATATAATCGACACTGATATAAATTTTTTACTTAAAATATTCCCCTTAATAAAACCGAATTAAAATATGTAAAATTCATGCAAATTAAGAATAATAATAAAAAATAATCAAAATAGTGATTATATTTTAATTTTTAATAATATTAGGAATGGTAAAATCTGTTATTTCTTGAAGCATCACTTTAATTAAATACCGTCTATAAATAAATTTTATATCCTTTGAACGCAGCTGTTTCACTGAAGTCTTACTACGTCTTTTTATATGAGGAGATATGAATTTTAAAAATGAAGATTTATATCAAAGCGGTTAAGGCGTGTTGCCTATACAGAGGCTAACGAGAATAAACCAGTATAGTCAAAATTATAAATGAGCAGTTTAAAAAATTTTAAAATATGTGTGACGTGCAAATTCTCTTAAAATGAGAAAATACAAAACTGAAATCAAAGTGTATTTTTATATGCAACATATTTGGATGGGAATTAAAATATTCTGATGGCACGTCATGTCTTGCCATTCAGCTAGCTTCATGTCTTTTAGGCTCTTTCAAATTTAATTCGGTCAGTTTCGTGCCTTGTCTGGCATTCGGCTAGCTTTGTGTCTTCTGGCTCTTTCTGACTTAATTCGGCCAGCTTATGTATCTTGTCGTCTGTTTCTGACTTAACGCTTCTTTTTCTACCACACTGTGCAAGCTTTTCTATGTGTATTAATGCTAATCAGTTTTGTTTCTTACTAACGTATACAAATTTACCCGTTTCTATCAATGTATTGCATTAAACTGTCTTAAACCGTTACTAGCATTTAATAATTTAAAATATGAGTTAGGGTGTAAAGAAAAAAATTTCGATGTTTTACATCTACCAGGCGTCCCATGATGGTTCGACCTTTTTTTATTTTTGTTGCTTGCTATTTTGGAGAACAATTGCGGCTGGGATGCAAATTTCTTTAAATTTATGTCCTTTAACAGTATAATTCCCTTCCTGTGCATACATTAGACATACATTTTCGAAATTCTAATTGAAATTTACTGGTTGGATATATAGACATATTTAATTGTTTTCCCAAAGGTGAATACCGTTTGAACACATCGTGTAAATTTCAAATCAATTTCCCTAGTCATGAATACATTTCCGCATTTATATTTTATTTCTTTTATGTTAGGAAGATACAGTTTATTTTCATCAATTCTTCTGGAAATTTTAATAAAAAATTATTTATAAAAACGGCCTTGGAACAACTTCACAATTTTGCCACCAAAAAAGTAAAAATACTTTTCCACCAGTTATCTAAGTAAGTAGATATTGACATTTTAGGTCGCATTAATCGTATAAATCTTTCTAGTCCATGGCAACCCGGACTCGTCTCGACGCTGAGTGATGTAGAGCCACTTCTAGACGCGGCTTATACGCTGAGATGGATAGTTACAGCGGTAATTTTTAAAGACTGTCCATGATATACTTAAGCTTTTTTAGATCAAAACTTTGAGGATTTTATAATTTTGGTTAAGAGAGGTGGTATACCAGAATAAGCGATGATTTATTATAGGTAATGTCATATAAACGAAAAATATAATCTTTAATACGAACCTATTTAATATTCAGACACAAAATTGTATCCAGTGATTGAAACAAAAGTAGCCACAGGAAAATAACAAAGAATTTGGCTACAGAACAATACAAAATTAAAATTTCCAAGTGCGTCCAAGCACTTGCACAAAATAGAATTTCATGGCTGTCTGTACCTTTTGAAATGCTTTATGCAAGTTAATCGAAATAATTTCATTTGGAAGTTCTAATGAAATAATTTTACCTGGAAAACCTTGTACTTCACAAGAAAGATTTAAAAGGAAAAAACTTTATTAGTATTAGTCATAACTTTTTAATATTTTTTCTTTAACCATTATTTGCATTTATTAATCAACCCTTCGCTTACTGCAAAACTTTGCCGAAGTTCCATAGCACGGGCTTTTTAGACACACTGTTTTCAGTTAATTTAAAATATTAAATTCCTTGGTGATTAATTACTCCTTCTTCTTGACATAGATCTTATTATCGTCACTAGATAGCTGGCACTCCTCTCCACTCACCCTCAAATCCAAATCAGTTCCTATGTATTTCAGGATTCCTCTGGTAGCAAATATTTTCCACGAGGCATATTCAACATAAAGAAACTGATAGCAAATAATTTGTGCCGTTAATATAATATATATATATATATATATATATATATATATAATATATATATATATATACATATATATATATATATATATATATAAATATATAAAGCAAGAAAAACTACAGCTAGAGGGTTTTAAATGTGCGATAAAAGAATCTAAAATTTGAAATCTTAGTCATTAAGCGGTAAAGCAGATCCAAATCGAGTTGGCGGAAAGACGTGCTTTGTAAATGTTACAAGAACATTGAACTCCTTTAAAAAGAGAGTGACAGAGAGAGAGTGAGAGAGACATTCCGCGTTGTAAGAAATTATGGCACACAATACGTATCGTTAGACGACTTTTTGCAAGTTAACCCATGTTACTAAGTTGTACTGCAATCTAGATATGAAATATATAAATGATACCAGATGCGTTTCGGGCGCATTTTGCGACAGTCCGCTATACATGTGTTTTTAAGTAGTAAAGGTAACTTCTTTGTAATTTTACATCTTCCCCTTTTTTATTTCCGTAAGCAATTTGGAGCAATGTTTTTCTTAAATTTAATTGAAATTCACCTAGTTTTAACAATTCGACACAAGCCTTTACCTGTAGTCCTGCGGATAAAAGCACACTGTACACGTTTACAGAGACAGAGGCTTTCTGGATTCAAAATGTTTTGTAAATTAAAATTTTTTTCTAAATTTAACCATCCGCTATCTATTTATTTGTTCATCGTATTTGTAATCATATCCACGGTTTATTTATTATTTATTTTGTACAGAATTTTCAGTGAAAACATGGAACTTTTTGGTAGTAAAACTATTGAATACATTTGGCGTTAATTTTGTAGAAATTCATTATTCACAATTAAATAAAACTACGTGATGTAGTATTATTTCTACTTTTTAAGTTATTAGCCCATCTCAAGATGTTGTAATACAACGAAATCTAGGTCGTGGTAAAAAACTTAAAGAAAGTAGCAATAATACTACATCACGTAGTTTCATTTAATTGTGAGTAAAACTATTTATGATAAACTAAAATGGGGTAAATATAAAAGAAACTGTAAAGCTCAAAACATGTCACTTTAGTTTAAAATATTTTCTCCGTTTATTGTATAATAGAGCCATGATAAATCGTATGCAAAAGCTGATATTGAACTTGAACGTGTTAGATTAATTAGACTAAACGGTTACAATATAAGCTAAATGACTCACATGTATAAATATTTTATATTCAATCAATTTATTACAAGCTTTATTGATAAAGTTGTTCAAGCCGCATTTTGCAGCGACCAATTTCAATGTTTATTTTAACATAAATGTTTTACTTCTTGTGAGCGCCAAAGTTCTGGAAGTTTTATATCAAGACTCAAACCTAGTTCAAAAAATAATATTATAATTTATAATGTTATAATGTTATAATTTCTAAAACAGAACTAAAGTTTTCAAAGAAAGTTTGCCTCTTCAAATTATCTTTCCAAAAGTTTGGCACCGATAAAACATACAAAATTATTTTGGAATGAATATTTAAAATTTATATTGGGTGTACTTTATTTGAATTTTGTTTAAAATTGTAAAGGGAAAAAGTTTCGATAAGTGATAATGATAATGTCATGCCATAAAAATCCTATAATGAAAATAAAGAAAAATCAAATAGACTATATACACAATTTAAAATATTGAAGGAAAAACAGTTAAAAATGATTTTGTCACTTACTCACATTTTTTTATGCCCATGTCTAAACATTCACCAAAAAGTGAAAATAATGGGGTTGTCAGCATAGAATAAAAGATCAGTAGATACTCAGTTAAATTAATAAAACTTCCGTAACGGAAAAACTCTGTTTAAAGTTCTCAGTCAGGGGAAAACATTTGGATGGAACATAAATAATATCTGCACTAAGAAAATCCCATAATTAATAAAGAGAAATGAAATAAACTTAGTAAAATATTGAAGGAAAAACCGTCAAAAATAATTTTTTTGTTTGCATACAATTCCCATTGCATAATTCATAAAAACATATTATTGAACATACTTATTTAAATTCCTTGCCATGTTATATATATATATATATATATATATATATATATATATATATATATATATATATATATAAGCATACACATTGTTTAATATGTGATGAAAAAGTTTTGCCAAAAGAAAAATAGTCGTCACAAAAAATATGCTCACAACCTTAAACGGAATAATCAGAGTGCTCTAACATAATAAGCAATATACAATTCAAGTTGTATTACACCGAATAACACAATATAGTTTGTTAGCCTAAAGCTATTAAACTTAGTAATAAAACTGTCTAAGAAATCTTATATAAGTTAATATTATTCGCTTTATTAAAATTAAGCAAAAGTTTTAGTAATACGAGAGCGGCTGCCACTGCGTAATACTAAGTATAGAATGTTTGGGAGTTTCCAAGTTTACATAACGTGTTAGATATGCCAGTTAGCGTTCAAGATCATCTAAATCTTTATATAAAACTATAGGAGTTACAGTTAATATTTGAATAATATATATCGTATGTATTGGACGACTGACGTAAAGTAGACATAATCAATATTTTAACTTTAAAAAGGTGTTCGATTGTTACATCTTATATATTCACCTTATGGAATTATTAGAACTGGCTAATTTAATAAGTTTCGTTCTAAGAGGGATTAATATGTTTGGTGATGTGAATAGAAAAGCAATCTTCAGCTAATTGACGTCAATGACGTGAAATGTTTCCTTTTTGCCCTTGATACCCTCAATAATTTTCTTGGAAAAGGTATTCACTATTGTAAACTGCTTCGAAATCATAATTATTGCATTTATGAATGGAGCCTGAGCAACAATTAAAAGTTTAATATTGCAAGGTACTTAAATGCGTTAACGTAATTATTTTACGAGCCCTCTTTGTTGTTCGTGATATTCAACTATTTCCTGATTTAGCTTTAATTCTAAATTTTTTTTGGAAGATATCCGCAGACTCATTAACTCGACTCATATTCTAGGATTACTAATATTTCATAAAAACTCATATTCTATTATCACTAGTTTTATATTCTGAATTTGCTATCGTTCATTAACAAGACTTAATTAACTGTATAAATAATTTATTTCATTCTAGAGTAAACTTGAAAGTAGTCGCCTGATTACTTTATAAAAATATCTACATATTAATTTTAAAACAAGTTTGAGTGAGACCAGTAAAGTTTAAATTGGGTCCGCTCTGGAAATATTCTACAAATAGATTATTGAAAGACATATTTTCTATGATCCATAAATATTTTCTAACTTAAATAGTTTGACAGAGTACAGTATTTACTTACTCGCGTTCTGTTTAAAGTGACATCATCGACGTTCCTGACAAATAAAAAATTATTTTTCCATTATTTATAACTTAAAAAAAATTTAAAGCTGACTATAGTCATAGCAGCTAAAAAGCAATGTGCAAACAGGCGTAATATTTCCATTTTTGTATACTTTAATACAAACATCACAACGTTAAAAGTGGAGAAGGAAGCAAGCTATCCCTTCCGGTTTTGCTCGCACAAAAACAGACCTTGGTTGCATATTGATTTAATTCACATTATTAAAAACTATATAGTTACAGTTAGTAAGTTTCGAAAAATTCTGAAAAATATTCCTTTATTTTTATCCGAAAGCTTAAGTACAAAGTTTCGAGTCTCCAACTTGAATTATTTGGCTTTTCACTTTTCTCAGGCAAATTTCCACTTATTTCCCGGACAAATTTCCACTCCCATTTTTATCTTTAAGGTTAAATATAAAAAAAATTCCTGCCGAGTGATTCCTTGAAAGTCAAAAGAAACATAGGTCCTACATTTTAAATTACCGCGAAATCTAACACAAAAACATGAAATCTCCAGACTTCATAATTCTGGAGATTTCGTCATTAACCAGTAAAAAGTATTTGGTTACTATATTTTGGATATAACAAAGAAAGTGTCTGCATTTATAGGAGTTATATTGTGCTTCAAACTGAGTAAAAATATTAAGGAATTATATGATAAGTCTCAATCGATTCTGAATAGAATATTTATTGGTAACAATTTTATGCAACTTTTATATGTATGTTATCCAATGATTAACTAGTAAGAATTAACTATACCGGGATTTAATAACTGAATAGCAAGTTTTATTAGTAAGACGCTTAATGTATTACTGCCTTATGTTTTTATATTGTCAATATTACGTGACATTTCACTTCAAAGCTGCGATTTCAACAAAGTAAATTAAATTTTTTACATAATCGTCATCATCGTGGTGTATAGGATTGATTACAAAGCATACGGCCTTATATAGGTGGCGCACGCTGGTCCCGGGATCGCTTTTTGAGAGGGACTGGGATGGGGTTGTCGTTGGCTATAAGAGATTGTTCTCGTAGCAATAATTTCGTCCGAAAACTAATATTTTACATAGATATGTATAATATTAGTTTTAATAGACACGCGGCTTCATCCGCGTGATATTTGAGCAAACACTCCACCCTCTATCTTCACCTCGTACCCTAGTACCTAGTAATCACATAAATACGCGCGAGGATAAATAACTAAATTTATAAATTCTGTAGTCAAATGATAATTAATATAAACAGCCAATCTTTTAAATTTATTTTGAAATTCATTTCAGAAAAAGAAGACCAAGAACCAAGTAAGCAAATAACACTCGGCTTTTATTTTGTTAGTAGGCAATAAATAGAGTTATTAATTATACCAGATTACATTACACTATAATCGCTTTTGTTCAGAAGCTATTTAAAAGCCGTGAGCTATGATTTACGTTCGTGTGCAACGTTTGTCCAAACATTAGTTAAATTATACAAATAAAACATATTAGCCATACAATATTGCTGACTTGAGTATATTTCGTCGACAAATAAAATAAATTACATTTGTCCGGACTAGTTTCTTCTAAAATCGTGCTGCTTGTAATATTAAAATAATATATTTAAAACGTATGGACCAAGTACATTATGCGAGGCAATTTCACAACAGAAAAAGTAATGAGATGATTCCTACACGCAGAACAATTTGTTGTAATGATACCGCGAGGACCTGACCGACGTCGTGATGATCCCATTGCACTCATTTGCAGCTTACTATCCTCATTGCGTTACACAGAATTACCTTTCAAAAATTTCGACTTAGGGTCTATTCAATTCTTATGTTTTATATGTATGAATAAATTATAATACTGTTAATAAAATAGTTATAGTTTTAAAGTTTACCTTTGCCACTGAAACCTTGAATAGCAAAATACTTTAAATGTGATCTTCCAAATAATTGTAATTGTATTAAGTTTCTCAATAACATATTTTCAACAATTTTAAAATATGAATTAATATCGTAGAAAACATAACTAACATTTTCATTAATATCGTTAAAAGAACCTACTTTTTTGTTAAAAAGTTAACCTCAAAAAGAATTAAATGAAAGCAGCCAAGTTTTTGCAGATCCTTTAACATTTATTTTTCCCTCATCGGTTCTAGATCTTCAGGAAATAACTTTTTCTTTTTTGGTAACTTATCAGTGAGTGAATGTGTGAGCCACAAAATTGATATGTTTTTATGTAATATATTTTGGAAAATGCTATAGGTATAAACTTCAAATCCATAAAACACTATAATCGAGTATTTCTATCTCCATATGCAATAGTATACTGAAATCTGATTTGCAAAAGTCACTGCCGTTTAGTTATAAGGCGCTTTCGGTAAAGGATGCAGTATTTATTTTATATCAAATATCTCAAAAAGTAATGTAGCTACAAACTTCCATTGTGTAATACGCTATAATAAAATATTTATTTCTCCATATGCTTTATTGTGGTCAAATTAGATTTACAGAGCTTGCTGCGGTTGCATATCAAATATCGGAAAGTACTATAGAGTAGAGAGACAAACTTCGAATTGAATTGTGTTGTAAATATTACAATCGATTATTTATATCTCCATATTCAGATTTATTAAATTTTCTGCGGTTGAGTTATGAGTTGCTTAAAGTAAAGAATGAAGTATATTTTATATGAAATACCATGAAAAGTACTACTGATATAAACTTCAAATTTGTAATACACTATAACCAAGTATTTGTCTCTCCATATGTAAATATATAAAGTTAGATTTTATTGGAATTGAGTTATAAGTTGCTTTAGGGCGTAGGATACAATATTGGAGAGTACGGCCTGGAATATAGTAGTAAGCCAGATTGTGAAACACTAGACCCGTCTCTGACCTTCACTGACACACAAAAAAACAAAGAAAATACAACTGTTATTTCTGAAAGAAATTATTTACTAGTTCATTTGAGACATTTGAAAAATACTAATAGCTTCCAGATAAAGGAAGGCGCTAAACCGCAACCATCATATGTCGGCTGAAATAAACTAATATGGCAGAGAATATCTCTGTCGTGGTCTACTGACGTTAGTCAGTGATAGGCGATGACGTATGAGACACACAAAGAGACACGTATCGACCCCAACACGGCCCTCAAGCCGTAAGATTAATATTGTGGGACAGTTATTTCACCCCAACTTGGGACCTTGTTCAAATGTAAAATTTGTCTTAGTTTGTATTTGAAACACGTTGTAATTTTATTTAAGGCTCTCAGCATAATTTACTGTTTTATAAATAGGTTAATTTAAACAGCTGGCACATATTTTGTGATTATCTTTAACAGTATCTCGATAATTATCTTACATCTTCTGACGAAAGTAGTTTCGGGATCCTCCTCTTTGAATTGATACCCCATATAAATGTATTTGAATTTTAATTTTAAAATTTGTCAGATTTATATACTTTATCACTATCCAATGAAAGATCGATGTGTAAATCTTTGTCCTATTTAGGATATAGGTACCCAAGCTTAAGTAGAAAGTGTGGGAAAAGTGTGAATTCCTTTCAAATGTGTGAGTAAAAATCATATATTAAAGTTCCATGATCCGAAATTCGCATTTCACGTTCAAGGGTTGTTAATTTTACTTTCATTTTAGTTTTTATCTCAACTTGCTATTAAAATCAATATTAACAAAAAAAATCACAGTTTTGAAACGAACTTTATAATATTTACGTTTTTTGCTTTTTCAAGTTTCTATATCAGCATCATTTCTGAGAATAATGGTGCAAACAATTTTTACATTATCTCTAAAATTACAGTACACAATGTTTTGTGAAAAATTTAGGATCTTTTACTAGTTTCATTTTAAATTGATATCCCAAATCACGTATGAACAAAAATCTATTATGCTATTAGCTCCCTCCAAAACTTTTGTGTAATTAGTTTTTAAGTAACAAATATTCAAATATATGTGGGTCAATCCCTACACCAAACTTCTATTTTCTGTATCAAATGTTTTTTTTAAAAGAAATGCTATGATAAACGGAGAGAGAAAAAAACGGCGGACCAAATACTGAGCTATGTAATATCTGTATAAAATATAAAAAATCCCTAAATAATCCGTCGTTCGGATCAATGTGATCTAATAAACGATATTTTGGCTTTGAAAACAATTATAATGTTCACTATAAAATTATCTCGCGTATAACTATCAAATAGATAGTCGTAATGCAAATAGTAACACAGATTAAATCTACATTTAGCTGAAGCTATTTGGTATCACAATTGCAATGGATATCAACTAAGACACGCACAAATCCATGAAGAAATAATTTTAATTAATGCATAATATACTATTCCTGAACCCGTTACGTCACAAGCAGATAGTATCGGGTATATATAAAAAATATAAAACACGTTATAATATTGACGTTGCTAAAATAATTTTAATTAAAATTTATAATATTTTATCAAAAATCTAACAAAATATTTGTCTACCAATCTACCAATAAATGGATACCAAGTGACGCTTTATCACCTACGTAATAATTATGGAAATGCGTTTGCATCTTGAAATTGAGTTATCAAACTTTACGCAATTTTTTATCCATTCTTTGAAATTTAAGAGTCAACATTTTCAGATTATATTTTCTTTAAAATATTAACCACGCGAGCACTTTTGATTACCTGATTAATCACAAAATGTCTAGTGAAAGGCAGCACTTATCTGTGTATTTGTACGCGGGGAAGAAAGATAATCGTTGACATGGCACCGATTCCAAAAACCTCTAGCAGTAAAAGTATTTTTCAAAATTACTTATGTTCGAAAACGATATTTTACCGCAAAAATTTCAGCTAAGTATTCTGTTTCCATTATTTCGTTTTTAGTGCGTTTCTTGTTCAGTGGTGATTTAAAATCGATTCTATTTTTTTATAATAAAGTTTCTTTCTGTGATTACATAATTTTAAAAATGCATAGTACCTATAAACAATTATTAATCTTTTCCTAATAACTTATTATTGAAAACAACTAAACTGATGAAACACTACATAACTGAAAAAAAATTAACTTAATACCGGTTATCCAAAAGTTTGCAAGTATGTTTAAATTAAAGGCTTCGCTAGCATTGCCAATAAAACTATTTTGGAGAAAAATTAACAATTTTAATTTATTTTAATTAACATGAAACATTCTAGTTATATAGAGATAAATAAATCTTTAAAGTGATAATCTATTTTTTTTCATTATAATATACATATTTACCTTAAATTTTGTTTATAAGAAGAGCCAATTTATCAGCATATTTTAATAGGACTTAAATTAAACTACGTGATGTAGTATTATTTATACTTTCTTTAAAATCTTTACCACGACCTAAGTTTCATTGTATTACAACATCTTTGGTGGGCTATTAGCAAAGATAGCTAATAGCACACCTGAAGATGTTGTAATACAATGAAACTTAGGTCGCTGTAAAGAACTTAAAGAAAGTAGAAATAATACTACATCATGTAGTCTCATTTAATTGTGAATAATGAATTTCTATAAAATTAACGCCAAATATATTCAATATTCAAAGTTTACTATAACAAAATTAATTCGATTACGTCATTAGAAATAACCGAATCATATGGATAGACGGTTTACACTATATTGTTGTTGATGTAAAATACATCACGTACACAAACAATCATAATGTCATTAGAATAATCTATGCTATCAGTCAGACTGAAATAAGTTAATGTAAATGGAAATAAATTTTAATAAAACTGTCCAGTTTTTTTTAAATTTTTTATGTAGACTAATAAGTTAATAATTAAACACAAACATAAACAAGTAACACCTATATTTTATGGTGTTATTTGTTTTATGTTTGCGTTTAATTTACTAGCCTATTATTTTGTGAAAGGTTAAAATACCGAGAAACAATATATTACAATATAAACTATGTCACTCACGCGAGATTTTGCAATTTATATTTTATTGAAAAGATATGATAATTTGAAATGGTAAGCTGAAGCCAGTTTTGAAATTAAATGTGCCTAATAAATGTAATGTACAGAATTTTCGTTGTGATTTGTACTATAATTATTTGTAATTATCCGGCAGTCATATTTAAATGAAAGGTTTTGCTGGTATTGTTTATTATTAATAAATAAGTACAAAAAAATTAATAAGGGTGACTTAGATGACTTGGTTAGACATCTATGTCACCTTTATTATTTCTCAAATTCTAGTTAAAAATATGCTCGTACTAGAAAGTATTTGTCATTATACATTACAAACATGTTTATCAACAGGCAAATGCCTACTGCGAATCATGATAAAAGAATACATAGAAATAGAAATATTTCAAAGGATTAAGATATATTTCTGTATTATCTAGCAAGCAAGATGACTGTGGTTGTTAACTTTTTTTAAATATTTATAAAATATTTTCTCTAGTCACCCTGTAAGTCGATCAATCGGGGTAAATACGTTGAGAGTTAATTGCATTTATATATCGATGATTAAATTATCTAATTAATTAAAATCAAAACTATTTACTTCTATGGCTGTTTTGGAACAAATAAGTTTAGAATTCGCTCAGACTACATTTGTATCAATAGTGAAAGACGAAACGAAAAGAAGAATTCACAACCTAAGGCACGTGTCAACTAATGGTACTGAAGAGAATTCACTTCATTTTTTTAAAGTTACCACCAAAGGGCTCAAGTATGAAGATATTTTTCTCCAAACAGATAGGTATGATTTTAACAGTCAATTGGTAGAGTAGTCTTATTATGGAACTTTGTCGATGTCATCGAAAGTAAACAATGGTCAGTATAAGAACGAGATAAATATGTTTTATCGATGCCTGTTAATCATTTTACATTTGTTATTACCCTGTTATGTCCATATATTTAATTTAGTCTTACAAAAATTAATTAGATATCATTGCAAAATGTCAAAAATTTGTTAGTCATCTCAACAAATTAATTTCCTTTTTCACTAAATCGACGACGTAACGTTCAATTATAACCCAGATTCGAAAGCTAAGAATACTTTTCGTTTACAACACTAAGTAACAATATAATTGTCGCATATTAAATGTGTTACAGGAATATTGAAACGATATAACAAATACACGTCATCCATACCACGTTAGTCCTTGTCATTTGTTGATTTTTATTTTGGTTACAATATCGGAGGATTTTAAATTTGATGAATAATATATATCAAATTATCATCAAATTTGATTTTAAATTTGATACTAATTTTATATATGTTTCTATAGAGCATTTAAATACATATCGGAAATGCGGATATTTCACAAAAATTGCGAAATACGTTCAAATGGCTTTAGAACATATTTAGAGAAATAATTGATAACATATAAATTCAAATTAATGATAAATTTTAATAAAGCTGTCTAGGTGTATATTAAAGAGTGGATGTAGTGGTCCTCGATTTTTTTGTTTGATTCAGAGTTTAGTTTTATTTGCAGTCATATATATGATTGTTTTCTGCCTTGGACTATAAAAAATAACACATTGGCAACACAGTAAATTATATTTGTTTTAGTATATATATTATAACTGTTTTGCAAAATTTTTGATAATTAATAATATTCACATTTTCTCCTGTGGCAAATACGTAAATACGCCATCTAAACTAATCCGTAGGAAACGTCAGTCAGCAAAATTGACTCTTTATCTAATTTCTGTAAAAATATTCAATTGGGATAAATTCAAATGGGAAGGCAACTAGATGGTGATGTATTTTATTTTTATATTTGTATTAAAAATTTATAACCAAGTTAGCGCGTCAATTCAATTTTGTTGATTTAAAAGCAAATCACTTTTCCCTCACAAGTTTTGACTTATCAATATAAATTAACATTATTCTGCAAAATTCGTTTCTCCGACTGACATCTGTTACTGAATGTATTCAAAAGTTTTAACAATATATGTCGCCATATGGAGTACATAAGCGGCCAATATTGTATGACAGAAAATGTTATGCATTTTTTCTACCGTCATTTTAAAAAAGTATTTTCAACAGGTTTTATGGTATTCTATCTGAAATTCACACTAAATAATTTGCGAACGACATGTATTGATTCGTAAATATACAAAATTCATCTCATTTAACCTATGCAAATATGAATATGATAATATATTAGATGAGGCTACAAAAACCATTGTCGTTATTTTCTGTCTCAGTAATTTATTTCATCCGATTTAGTAACTTAAATTAAAAGTGCATTTGTTTAAGTAATAAATAAAATATGACTTCCACAGGCTATACGACCATGATCACATGCACATATTTATATGTTCACCATTTTACAACTAACATGGAACCGAATCCGCAAAGTGAAAGATACTCTTCCAACAAGGTTGTTCCTTGTTGGAAACATCAACACGCAAAGAAAACTTCCCCATTTCCACAGTTGCTTTACGGTCTGTTGTTGACATTTGATGTGTTGCGATGACAAATTAAAGGATTTTACTCTGACAAATGAGTGGTAAAATTTTCATTGCTCAACTTTAACCATGCGTTTAGAACGGCCAATACAAAAGTTCGAACGTTTTTGGAGAACTTTACCATGATAATCTAGCAATATTAAGACACATGTCTGGATTTATCTTTTCTCTTACATTTATAATTTTTAAAACCTTGTACTTTCAACGCATTTACCGTATTATTCGTTCTTTTTATTAAAAATTTCATTTCGAATTTTACAGATTATTTTTATTACACGTTACCATGTTAATTTATAGGGTTTTATATTGCATAATATAAAACTTAATCCAATTATTATCCAATAAATATTTATGATGGAGGAATCAATATTTACATCAGGATGAATATGATACAAGATCAATTAAAGAAAATTCATAAATAGTACGTTATTATTAAGTGAATGAAAACAGAATAAATGTTGAGATAAAAAATCATTTAATAAACGTGAGAAATGTAGAGAAAATGTATGAAATGTAGTAATTATGGCAACATAGTTTAGCTAATGAGTTTATACATATAAAATTAAGTAAATCAATAAAACACGACGCCCTGGCATACTAGATTTCCGCTTACATTTGATGTACTTTGCGATTAAACAATTACACAATAATATATGTTCAAGAATACAAAAATATTTATCTATTGATAATATCCTGATCCGGTAAAAATTTTAAGTGGATTTCTGAAAATAACTACGGCACACTTGCATGCTAAATTTGAGCTCACATTTTATGTACTTTAGAATTATGCAATTGCCATAATATTTATTCAAGGATACGTAAATATTTATCTATTGATAATATCCTGAACCAGAAGAAAATTTAAATTAATTCCTCAAAGTAACTATAGCGCGCTTGCATGCCAAATTTCAGCTTACATTTGATATACTTTATAATTATGTAATATATGTTTATGTTATGATTGGAAAATCAATGCCGAGTATGGCATTGATTTTCCAATCACAACATAAAAATTTGACTTTCTAAATTGTCTAAAGTTTCAGCGAACATCGAAGCATTAATAGATATAATGTATCTAGGGAAAGTAAATATTTTCATCTCAATTCTTAGGAATATGTGTGCTGTAATTGAATTTTTTAGTGAAATTTACGGGAAATTAGAATTGTACGATATCAATGATTCTTCTGGTGATCGGTATTACTGATATATAATCAGCTTAAATTAAGCCAGAAGTATTTCTAATTTGAAAAGATATAAATTTAAAATCATTTTACAAGGTGGCCGTTATTTTTGTTACATTAAAATCAAAATTACGCGTATCATATACATACATACTTAACATTGGTTCGTTCGTGGTGGATAAAAATACGGTAACGGTAACGGTAATCTCAAAAAGCTTTAGATTAAAATGAACTTATTAATAAAACATCTATACAATAAGCTCTAATGTTTTGATTTTCAAGCTGTGTCGTAATTTAAAATTAATCGAACAGCATCTGAATATACGATTGAGGGAAAAGTGAAAATGTATTTCATGACTTGCATGGTTATAGGATCTTTTTCTCTTGCTGGCCATTAATAACTATCTTTAACCGAATATAACGCTGTCGGAATATGATTGCACAAATTGCTCGAACTAAGCATTTAGTCATTATTTTACATATTAACTTGTGTAATTGCTAAGAAAAAAAATTCAATATGATATAAGAATCAACAATTTTATACACACTTAAACTATATAAAAAAACTTGTACATATGAAATTGTTTTTTCGTCTGTTTTATTGTTTACATTCCACAGCAAAACATAAAACCTTATAAGCCACTACGTTGAAATTTTTAAATTATTTATAAAGTGAATACGCTTATTCTAAAAAAATCTAATATCTTAGATGAAAAAATGCATTAAAATTGATTTAGAATGTTTGTGGTAATACAGATTTTTCAAATTAATTAATACAGCATTGTTAGATTGATGGATTAAGCAAATCTCTTTTACCGTGTTCTTAAAATAAATTTATGGTCAATGTGTATTATATATATTACTCGATATTGTAAAAGAAACTAGCCTTGATCAGGGATAAAGCTCGTGTGGAAAAAAGAAGCATTTGGATCTTAGAATCTAATATGGCTAATGTTTTGAGATTTACAGTCCCCTGCAGTGGATAGCCGTACACAAACATATTGTTGCGAGGTGTTTTTATAAAAGCGTGTTCAGGCTCACAATTTCCTCTAACTAGTAATAACAATAATATCTTTTGTAGTCTACATGTGAGAAAATTAGTAAAGGTATATACAATTAATTCAAAAGCGATAGGCGAAGAGGTAGTTAGTATCTAATAAATATTCAAATGTAAATAGCTCCTAACACACATACGTAAAAGCAGTATACATGAAGTAAAAAATTAAAAATGTCACTTTGTATATTAATGACGTTAATATCAAAAATAATAATTTCCAAATACTTTTATAAAAGAAATAAAATGAAACCATAACTTCAAATTTATATTTTCGTGCCTGCGAATTTTTCATTTGTATTCTGGTTAAGTTTTGCCTTTTTGTTTCTTTTTTTTCTTCAAAATCCTATCGCCATTAATATAATACACATCCTATTGCCATTCATATAAACATGACATTATCCCAATTAATTTAAAAAATTCATTAATTTATGGTATGAAAACTAGAATATTGAATATATTTGGTGTTAATTTTGTAGAAATTCATTATTCATAATAATACGACATCACATAGTTTCATTTAATTGTGTTATAAAAACTGTAATGCGAGAAAAGAATATATATTATATAATTATTCGCATCCCATATTTTGATCAATTATTATTTATTCAAATTTATTTCCTATAAAGTGAAGATGAACAATGTTCAAAGCTCGAGCTGTTGTAACAACGTGATTTTGTCAAAACATATACCATCGGTCTACAGGAGGACCGAATTAGAATCCTTTAACCCATTCACCAACAAATCCAAAAAAAATTTAAGGTGTTTTTAAGTAAACAGTTGCATTATTATATCCATTATTATATATTTCCAGCATGTGTTTAAAAAGTTGTTTATATAAAAGTCTTTTGCAAAATCTCTGGTAAAATTGTGTTCAAATTTTAATGTTGTAAGTTGACTTGATGAACTGAGATCTTGAGTAAATAATATAGAATAATAAACAAACATATACTTAAAAAATACATTTATTTAGCTATAGGAGAGTACCAAAATAATTTTGGAAAGAAGAAAAATACGAATGCGCAGTACAAAATCCGCGAATATATTTTGTGCCATTATCTGTGCCCGCCTTCGCACAATTGACCCATCTCTTTCAGTTAGTGTCTTTTACCACGATATGTACCGGAAGAGATTTTCTGAAGCCAATACTTTGGATCCTCTTTTTTGTCATTAACATGGTCAACAAGGCATATTTTGTATTGGAAAATCTCCTATCATAGTTACGAAACACCAATATTCTAACAATGAAAGCATCGTTCCTTCAATTCGATACGCCTTGTGCAGTTTTATATAAAGCTTGTAGGCATTGTTCACTGCAATGTCGATCAGACTTAAAAATAATTGCAAATAATATTTTATTTTTGATTTTCAGTCAATTTGTGACCTTTTTCTGGGCCATGATGTCTACGCCACTCATATCTATTATACTTACAGACGATGGGCGGGCGAATGGCATTTAATTTTTTGGGCTGAACCAACTTGACGTCGTTTCACAATTGATGTTGGTATTGGTGAAAGGAAACCAGTGGACAAATATACCGCCTTGTTGTCCATCCTCTTGAAGAAAGATATTCCTTCAAAGTTAGTGGTCAAAATGCCTCCTTTCCTCGTGTCTTTATCCGTTAGTGTACTTTCAAACTATTTTTCCGCTACCTTCCGGGCAGCGTACCACAAGTGATGATATATTCTTTAACGAGTTTATATTGCAATAAGAGTGAATTAAAAAAATTAGCAAATAACACCCCGCAACCTAGTCCCTTCCAAGGACTTTATCAAACCCAAGACAAAAATTGCCTATTTTAAGTCCAAATGGTTTTTTGCCTGCGTATAAATCAAAGTGAAATAAATGACTCGTTTTCGAATCTCACGGTATCACATTTTGAAGCTTCTTTTACTGATTTATTTTGTTTATATTGCTTTATCAAATTATGTCCTTTAAACTTTAATACATGTTGATTCCTGGATTGAGTAATAGTATTGTTCATAGCCGATTGAAAAGTAGTATTGAAGTGAATCATTACTGGTTGTATTTTTATTCTCTATCAAATTAAGGAAATCCTGGCGACATTTGTGCTTCATTATCACAAAAGTGGAGATTCCTTCTGATTTTCTCGAATCTTGACAAAGGCATAACTTTAGCCACGTATGGTGCACGTATATCTTTTTAAGGTACAGTAGATCAATATCATTGAAAACTAGACAAAAAGTGATAACCCATGACATAGTTCATTCCGATGAATGCTGTCATTTCTGGGAGATCGGTAGTAAATACAGACCCATTCTGGTGAGCATATCACAACGATTCCAGAAGAACTAAATTTTCATTTAGATTCTGTATTTCTGTAAATGACTAAAACAAATCTGTAGCAACCAATGAATCAGATTATTGAAGAATATTTATTTTACCAAATACAAATTCGTTTTTCGAAAATATGTGGGGCCAATATATGTTTTGCAAGGCGGATCAGGCAATAGGGATGTGGAAACAATAGATTGTGGTCCATTTGCAGGTGCAAATCCTGCTTCACTTCCAATACCCCTATTTGTCCAACGTGAAGGTATCTTCACAGCCGCTACGTCGGCCATTAGATATCTATTTCATTTTTTTCCAAAGAAAACATTCTTGTTTCTTCAATATTCTAAAACAATGAAATGGTATTATATGTAATTGTGTAGAATATAATTACATTAAAAAAAATATATCGACGTAAAATACAAGTCAAATTGATAAATTACGTATAATGAAACAAATAGGTCCCCTAAATTGCAAGTTCATTTGTAGATATTGTATTTTAATGTATCCTTAGAAATGTTATTAAAATAACTATATTCATTCACGATTATAACGAAATGTGGCACTGTATAAATAAAAAATACATCAAATACACACTAAATTTAAATAAAAACAGTTTTAATGAGCCCGCGAAAATATCAACTTTCATGTATTTTTTTACTATTTTTTTCACGTGCAAGACTACCAAAGCAGGGCGTGAAATTTAAGATGTATTATTGAACAAATATTTTTGAATAAAACTAATGTAAAATATTGGAAATTCAGTTAAGACATATTTCATATTTAGGGACACGGGTATCCCATATACGTGAAACGGTTAAAAAGTTAATTGAAGCAGCAAAGAACGCAAAGGAATGAAATAGTTTTCACGACGCTTTGTTCTAACTACTCCGAATTACCTAGCTGATCCAAACTCCCTACTGAAGTCATTCTCTTAGTTCACGGCGGATAATAGATAGCTTAAAAATTGCCACAGCAATATTTCTTTAACAGTCTACAGATATGCTGATCTAGTTAGAATGCTTGATTATTTTGTCTGGTTCGAATTGAGAAACGAACCCAGCCAAATGAATATCGAAACGTGTATAAAGTAAGATAATCTAGTGGATTATATCTGATGAAATTCTTGACACAAGTTAGCGGAATTCATTCAAATTGGAAGTTATGATCAATTGCTACAACTTTCAGATTTTTTAAATTCACGGTTGAAAAATTAGAGACGATGCACGTTACTTTAAAGTTAAATCTGTTAAAAACGTGGCTTTGAAAACTGAAGTCGTGAAGGTAGTCTCAAAATAATTGTAAGATACCTATCTAATAACACATTACTTCATAGTATGAATGTATAAAAAATCCCTCTTTTCTCATTTTATTAAATACTAATTCAGATGTTTTGCTATGAATTAACGAAACAAATATTTCCAACAAACATTTTATTATGATATTCAATAAATTCAATGTTCATAATTACCCGCTCTATTTAACCGTGACTCATAAATTTTAATTAAATTAAAATCTGCTGCTTGCATGAATACGTTAATGTTTTATGTAATTGCATTCAGTTTCTCATCAGATAGATCATGCAATAGTATCAATAGGAATATTCTCATTAAGCTCATAAAAAGTTAGTATAAATTAATTATAAACAGCTATTATAATAGTCTATTTCACAAGTTTTCTTATCATTGACAGGTTTCCACCACTATAGCAACACAAATTTAATTACCATATTTCCATATTTATATTAATTCTCTTCTTTCAAACAATTATCGCCAATTACGACTAGATAATAACAAATTATTCTGTATTTAGGGAACAAGCAATGCCTTTAAAGAGCTGAAATTAAATATCTACAAGTCGAATAAATTGTTAGTCATTTACCCCAAGTGGCGGGGTGTCAAATTTGCTAACTGAAATTAAATACTGTTATTTAATTGTTCAATGTTACAACTACACTAATTATATATTATAGAGAAAAAAATTAAATTCAACACCGAAAAATAAATTTGTCATTACTGTAACCTAAATTCGTTATGTAAGCAAGCTAACAAACAAAAGTAGACGGAGTTTGTTATCATGTATCCTGATCCTGAAATGATCTGTATAAAATTTTCATCCTAATGAATTTCTCAATCTGATCGACTGCTTCATGCCAAAATATCATTACCATCCTTACGTTATGTATGGAAATGAATGTACATGTTTTTGTCTTTAGTTACCAGATTTAAAAATAATTTCTAGCATTATAGTTTCAATTAAATGAGATGTTATTTACTTAGCACAATAAAAAAGATTAGTAATTCCTGTCATGAAAGCAGATTAACATTGTAATAAATTAAACACAATAAGTGTTGATCACTCAAAATATTTTAACGTTCCTCTTTGAATAAATACCCACAATGAGTAATGTGAAAAATAAGAAATAGTTCAATATCAAGAAAGTTTTAGATAGCCCTAACGAGATTTCTTTTTTCGTAAATTCAATATCCATCTGTCGTATTTCTACGTCTGCTATTCCAATTAAGTTGACTAAACATCTGCTCAAAACAAACAATCTGTTTAAAGTTTTAAGTAGGCTAGACGATAGGCAAACGATGGATGAAATTTTTTTCGCTTGAAGTTATTTGTAGTTCGTATTAAATTAAGGAAAAAAATACGAAAAGGACGATAAAAACAATCCGTCTGTGGATAAAAAAGCTTTAGAGCCAAAACCAAAGAATAATTACATAAATTTCAACGAAGCTTTTCTTCTAGTTCAACTTTTATTTCGTAAAATGAATTTTCGTTTTAAGAAAAATGTTAGCAACAAACGAAGGACACCCGAAATTCAAAAAATTTGCGCATTCAGCAGTTTTAGACAACATTAACATGGTGAATTCACGACCTTATGGAGTTACAATGATGTGCCCAGTGCATTAAATAAATTGTCCCTCGTGTAAGCATTATTTATCTCAGGTGCTTAGCTTGCTATGATAATATAACATTAAGTGAAAAACATCTTGCCTATCTACATCGTTTTAAGATCATTCCGTTTTCTTAATCAATTAATCATGTAAGCTAACAAAACCTTACTAGGCTATTGTTAGCAATAATGAATTAGGTTAGATATTGAATTTCTATAAGTCAATATTTACTTTTATCTTGAGGCGGAATAATAAAGAGCAACTTAATTTTATAGGTCAATTTTTAAAAATGGATGATGAAAACGTTTAACAAGCTAAGTATTTTCTTCTTTCAGTGTATATAAAAAGGTTTATACGAATCTAACAAAACTATGCATAATACACTCAGTGGTTTACCTATCTGGTTAATAATTCAGTCTTATTATGCCGCAATGACCCTCAACCTGGAAATAATTCACTAAAAACGGGTCGTTCACATGATTAGTTTTATAACCTAGAAGAACCTAGAAATCGACAGTCTTGCATGCTCTGCTGCTTATTTTCGCATTAAATACATAAAATTAATGACGATATTAACATCCTAATTACTTCAATAGATCTGCAGTTTGTAAATAAAAATAAAACATAAATGAGATATAACAAATGATTTGCTTTTTGCTTCTGGAAATGTGATGGCTGAATGTTTCATTTTGGAATTTTGTTCCTTTAAATATTTTAATTAATTTGTTTTTTGTTTGATGTCTCTCTTCTAGAATTATTTTTTGTCATAATTGTAGAAGATATTTACACATATATCTATACTCAGACCGTTTAACCAGATGTCTTAGGCCTTCAGAAGTACAACATTTGTTATGTGGATTTCCACATATTGCCGCCGTTCTGGTCACACGAGCCATCACGTAGTATATCTGAATAGTAATGGTATTTTCTTTATCGGCGGTGCATTCCCAGTAATAATATTTCTAATTTATTCCTGAGTATTTTAGTAGGAGATGAAAGACACTATCTTCTCAAGAAATTTTCCCAAATCAAAGATTGTGCGCATTTTTTTAAGATCTCCTTGTGTAAAATGTAATTTTTTTGAAGATCTAAAAAAATAATTAAACTAAAATTAATTTCATTGAAAAGTTTCAAAAATAACAATAATTATTTTAAAAGGATAATGCCATTAATATTATAAATATATTCAAATTTATTTCAAATTTAGTTTTAGTTTTTCCAAATGGATCTTATGTTTTTGTAACATTTACATTCTCAAAATTTACTTAATTCAAAGGTATGAACAAATATTCTGTATTTTACGCTAAATTTATCACTCATCATCATCATCATCATCATAAGGCCTTCTGTTGGAGATTCTTCCAGGAGGTTCTACTATTCGCCTGGGTTTTCCAATTCTTTATCCTGAGAATGTTGAAATCTTCTTCCACTGAATCGATCCATCTTAATATTGGACTACCTCTTCTACTAGTTGTTAGAGGTTTTGCGATGAAAACTTTCCTTACTGGGTTTTCATCTTTCATTCTAGATACGTGGGCAGCCCAGTTCATTCTTTTGATTTTGATGGTTTTTGTGACATCAGGCTCACCAAACAACCTATAGATTTCTGAGTTAAGACGTCTTCGCCAAATACCATTTTCCTTGATACCCCCAAAAATTCTCCTTAGAACCCTTCTTTCAAAGGATGCCATTTTATTTTCTCCAGTTCTAGTCGAAGGCCAGGTTTCTGAACCATATGCTAGAACTAGCCGAATAAGAGTTTTATATTCTAATAATATTGTTTTTCTTTTAGGAAAAGAAGATTTAAGGATGGAACTTAGTCCAAAAATGCTTTATTGACCGATGACATGCGATTCTGAATTTCAGAGATAGTGTCATTCTTATTGTTAACATAAGATCCAAGGTAAGTAAAGCAGTCAACCGTTTCAAATGTTTGTGAGCCAATCTCCAAACGATTATGTGAATTATTTGGTGATGTTTGTACAGCCATATACTTAGTCTTGGAGTCCTTTGATGGCAGACCCATTTGATTTGCAGCTATCTCCAAAGACATAAAGGCATCTCTCAAGGCTGGTAGGTTTCTAGCAATTATATCAATATCATCAGCATACGCTAGGATTTGAACTGATTTGTAAAAGATGGTACTCCTAGTGTTAATATCTGAATCCCGATTAGCTTTTTCTAGTGCAATATTAAAAAGCAGACACGAGAGTGAATCGCCTTGTCGAACACCATTATTGACACTGAGATCTTCAGAGGGGGCACCATTGAATTTTATTTTACATTTTGTCTTCTCCATAGAACGCATTACAAGTCTAATTAACTTGCTTGAAATTTTGAATTCATACATTGCATCTTTTAACTGGTTTCTATTAACACTGTCAAATGCTGATTTAAAGTCTACAAACAAGTGATGAGTATCAATATCATACTCAATTGATTTTTCAATATTTTGACGTAAACAACAAATTTGATCAACAGTAGATTTTCCACTCCTAAATCCGCATCGATATCTGCCAATTTCAGAATCAACGAATCACTATACCCAAGTTTATCACTATACCCAACAAATATAATTTTTATAGGTATAAATTTAATATTTTTTTTGTTTGGTACTTTTTAAATTGCTGAATAAAGTAAACAAGTTAGTCAGTAAGTAAACAAAAAAAGTGTAAATACTCATATGATTGTATCTTTTATGTTTAGTTTATGACCCTAACGAAAAGTCGGCCATGTAATTCATGCATTTTTAATTTATTTATATTTTCATGACAATGGCCAATGACTTCACAATCATAAATTACCACACACACTATAAAAAAAATTTGTAATTGATCTAAAGCAAGTTCACTGAGATTTAATTTTTAATTTTTATAACCGTTCCTTGTTATAATTTTAAGGCATTTCTCGCTAACTTTTACCAAAGCGTACGTGATCCAACCAAGCTTGAAAGACTGCAGGGAATTACCGCAAAGCATTTTCAAAGATGTTACATTACAATTTACATTTGTATGTAACTTTTGCGTTTCAGCATGTAGTATAATCTAAATTGATACTCGACTGTTTCGTTATTTATGTTGTTCAACCTAAAATAAATAATGTCGTAATTACGAAATTTTGCCTTAAAAATATGAATGAATGAAAAGTTCAAAAACTAGAGGTCGAGTAAAGAATTAGAGGAAAATAAATATTACCTGTTAACATTTAATATACTTTATTAACACTAATTATTGCCTTTTATTAAAAAATAAATTTAAAATTTCGAGAAGTCTTCAAGACTAATTAAGGGTACATGATTAGTTGCTAAACAATTAAAATTATATCCAATATGAAACGTCTATTGCTGTGTCGTTCAGATAGAATACTTTTTGACTTTATACAATTGATAATACGCAAAGTAAAAGTTATGTCCGATGCATTCAAACATTTCCACAATTGTTAGACGGAATCTATTTCTCATACAAATACGACCAAGAAAAACATTTCATTGGCCCACAAGTCGACGAGTAACGCGGAACTAAATCCACAAAGCGAAAGATACTGTGTAAACAGACCGCTGGGGATGTTAAAGAAACTTGGTTGTTAGTTTCTGCTTCTTCAAGCTAATTTACAGTTGGCAAGTTGCTGCTGTTCGCTCAGATACAATGATGTCGGTTTGTTGCTGAGGGACAAGTGAGGATTTGGCTGTTAATTATATATGGACGAGAAAAGTTTTTTGTTTTTTCTTCATTCCTATACATATTCAATGTAAATTAATTTTGCTAACAATTATTCATTTACCTGCTCAAATACACTTCTTCAAACTGATTTATCATCTGCTTTTTTGTACATGCGTAGTCAGTAAACACGGAGCCAGTACAGTCCATGTGTACCGTCGGTCTATCGCACCATCGTAATCTCTATAGTTTTAGATCTCCCTACATTATATTTTACAAGCATATAGTTCAGATGAAGATTTTAATTAATATAGAGTAAATATATTTTT
Source organism: Druceiella hillmani (assembly GCA_039881145.1). Lineage (NCBI taxonomy): Eukaryota > Metazoa > Arthropoda > Insecta > Lepidoptera > Hepialidae > Druceiella > Druceiella hillmani. The sequence continues at coordinate 2,780,121 of JAYKKI010000127.1, forward strand.
TATTTTTTTTAGGTAACAATAGAGGCTTTTGTTAAAAATAAAAATGAAAAAAAAAACATTTAATATCCTTGCGAGAAAGGTCTGTTAAAATGAAATTGATATCCGTTTAACTCTTTTAATTGTTTAACCTCTTCTATAAAATATTCAACTTCAAATGTTTTCACAATATGGAGCACATTTCACCTTTCTACTCTTCCACTTTCAAACAAACCAAAAAATGCGGAGAATAGATTTTGATGAGACGTTTCAAATAAGATTATAAGATGATAAGCGTAGGTCTACCTGTCGGGGTATTATAATCCTTTTTTTTCGCTTAAATTTATTGTATATCTTTCCCATTGCCTACTTTTCACTCAACACTCAGCAGTATTAACAGTTTGTATTTGTCGTTTTACATCATCTTCTTCATATTCGTTCCTCGATAATAACAACTCCTCTTGTCTTTATATTGTCAGTCATTTCCTAGACATTACTTTCAATAATGGTCATTTTACACAGCGTGCTCATATATCGACGTCCATATATTCATCATATATTTATCTTATATAACATGACACCTATGAAATACACAGTTACAAAGTCTAACAATGAATTAATTATTTGTTAATGTAAGCTGTGCGAGACAACTCCTGCAAGAACAATTTTTCCGCATCATTAATTTTCAACATCTTCAACTGAAATCTCTCTGTTTAATGCTAATACATGTCCAGCGTTTCAGAGAAACCTGTAAGTTGGAAGTGGGGTTTTTGATAAATAAATAGAGTATACAAATACTCATCATATGTCTAGCCTACACACGAATAACTTTGCGTACAATTGTCTTCAACTTAAGGAATGTAGTTAGTCGCAACGTCTAACAATGAATGAATTATAAATAGTAATTTATGCGAGACAACTGCTGCAAGAACAATTTATCCCATCATTAATCTTCAGCATCTTCAACTTAAATCTGTCTGTTTAATGTTAGCACATGTCCAGCACTTTTGTAAGTTGGACGTGGGATTTTTGATAAATAAATAAGTAAATAAATTGATAGTCATCTGTAAATAGTCATCCTTATACTGACGGCATGAATAGTCATCCATATACTTACCATATATCTAGCCTACACACGGATAACTTTGCGTACAATTGTCTTCAACTTATGGAATGTACAATGAATGACAAATCTTAGGATGAATGAATTATAAATATTAGGCTGTATGAGATAAATTGAAAAAAAATAATGAATTGAAAAAAAACGGTATTAAAGCAGTTGCCACTTGGACAGCATTTTTTTTCAATTTATTGATGTATCATCAACTTAAAGTTCTTAATTTTTAGGATAACATTTAATCTTTAGTGATGATGTGCAAGTGACAAATCATTCTGGATATTTTTCTAAGTTTAGAATTACATTAAATGCAGATTTACAAAAGTAGATAATCACACACAAACACACACACATACACACACACACACACACACACACATATATATATATATATATATATATATATATATATATATATATATATATATATAAGCACAACTTATGTTGTATCTAAAAGTCTTCAGAAAATAGCTAGACTCAAATGAAAATAATAGACGGTATAGTCTATATACGATTATGCATGATAGATATTATTATATAGAGATAAGTTTTGCGAATATTTGTATTCATTTAGTATACGTTGATAGATGCATTAAATTTAATCAATCTGAAGAAACAAAACTCCTCTAAGTTTAAATTGTATACAATTGTATACAACTCAACAGATCATTATCACTATTTCCATTTAAACTTAATATTAACGAGCAAAAACAATACCAAATTATTGAATGTTTTAATAAACTTGATCGGGAATGATTATCCTCGATTCAACATTCCTTAGACAAAAATATCTCTGTTTTTAATCCAACTAAATTAAATATATTATAAACAAAAGGAAGTCTGCCTGTATGTCTATAACATTTTTTTTTCTAAATAGTAGGATATCCTATTTAGGCTTCACCAAACTAAAAACTTGTTTTTTTAAGAATGACCTTTCTCTCTTTATTCAAGTACGATGCAAAAACTTCTTAACCGTTTCAAATTTGCAAATAAATAGCAACCACCTCGGATCAACACTAGTTTGTATTTCATTTCAAAAAGTTCATAATGCCAATGTATTGTGAATATATATGATGTGTGTCATACACTAAAATACAAATTAAAGCGAATCAAATAAAATATGAAAATTGCTCAAGACCTGTTATTTATAAATTTCAATATTTAAAAAAGAAAATGGTTTTCGTCTAAATGGAAAATGAGTATATAATAGGTATGGCTATACCGAATCTAAGCCTATTTTAATATAATTAATAAGGTAGACCTCCCAACGGTATTAATTGAGGATCCCTAAACTCGGGATTAACTTATGTAAGTACTCTCATAATAAAGAAGAAAAGTAAGAAAGTAAGAGCCAAATGCTCTGAAAAAATTTCCTATTAAAAGATATTAAAATATCACATTAAAACATAATATCTTTTTTTTGGTAAATTTTGTACAAAAAATAAAATAAATAAGAAATATTCTGGTAAAAAAAATTAATTTGAGTATACAATTTTGTTTAAAAGACGAGATACAAATATGTGATTATATAAATGTAATAGTCAATAGATGTTGCCAAAATGCCAATGGATGTCTCTATTATGAAAATGGTATTAATTATCCTACGAAGTTTTCAGCAAGCCCTTGAAGGACTGCGATCTTTCAAACACGAAATACTACTGAAAGTTCACTTATGTGTACACAGAGTGTAATGTCGCCAAAACAGTGATAAGACTTAATAAAGCTTCGGAAACCAAGCAATAATTTGCAAGGTAATGTCATTAAGGCTGCCTTTGTCACGTGACCACCTTTATATAGCCTACCTGAGAATGAGCGGATATTCCCTTCAATGACACCTCAAGCAACAAGATGAAGAATGTAGTTTATAAAGAAACCGTTGAATAAAAATTTCACTCACGTCTGGATATACAAGTTGTGAGTTTTATTTTTGTTTCAAAAGAGGCATAGTACACATACGAATATATTAATGTGTATAATATATATAGATAAATAGATATATATATATATATATATATATATATATATATATATATATATATATATATATAGTCAAGTCAGTTTCACAGTGCTTATATTGAATAATAAATAACGGCATAGAAGTACAAAGGCTTTCGTTAGTTCCAAGTTATTATTTATACCTAATTTATACAGAAAGGAAAGAAGTTAGTAGAAGTTAGTATGTATATCCAATTTATACAGAAGGCTTAAGGCTTATAAGCGTCTTCTATTATAAATGAGATCTATTGAAAATCTCGTGTTGACATTTGATTTTTAACTTGTGCATTTTATTATACATAACAAACAAGGGTTAAAAAACTAATACTCGGCTATGACTAAATACATTTTATACAAATTTAAAACCATCTTGTATTTTTTTTAAATTCGATTCGTACTAATTTTTTTGATTAATCAATTTGAGACAAGGTTAAATATTAAGTTTATGAAGTTTATTTTGCTAGTTTATTTTGCATTTTAGTGTTTCATATAGAAAATAAAACAATTTTTTGGCAAATATCTATCAAACTTGTAAAAGAAAAGGAAACGAGTTAGAAATATTTCCAAACAAATTTAATTGTGTTAACATGTTTAGCCTATAAGATTTCCTAGCAATTTGAGACAGCGAGTAACAAAAAAATTTTATTTCGCTTTTTAAATTATTTATTGTTTTTTTATAAACCGTAATAAACTACATATTGTTGTATTTTGTCTCTCTATTTGCTTTTAAACATGATTGTACATACATCCCAAATAACTATCATAATTTTTTAAAATAAATTAAGTTCTATTCTTTCGTTGCCGCTATACTAATTTTTATACACAACCAGAATACCTCATCCTTTCGATCTTGTCCTTCGATCCTTTACCTTCCGACAATGAAGTCGAATAATCTGATATTTCTCAAGATCCTTTAGGTTGTTTAGATTTTCCAAGAATATAGATAAATTGATAAAAATAATTGGGTAGATTAAATTGAGTATTTAGGGAAAATCTGTTTTCTTTCCATACGGTATAATTTACTATTTGGGTAACAAGGAAAAACTTAGAAATTTCCTCATATTTTTCAATATAATTGTTTAGAATAATACAGAGAAGTAAATTTTTACAAAATTTTATATTTTTAACTGAACAAAAATTAAATTTTTGAAATTTAATTTTTTTAACGCAAAAATTTAATATCTAATAAAAAGTAAAACGATAAATATATATGTATATATTTTACCTAAAAAATAAACACTTTTTACAATATATAGCATTTTCGTTAATATGCACAATAGAAACTGATCTTTTATTCTACAGGTAAAATATACCTGGTAGATTGAAAGTCGAACGGACAGATGGTGGACCCGGCTTCCACCTACATTTACCCAAATCACATCCAGTATACCTTTTCTATTCGAATTTAATGCATATATTTTAAATTTACACATTTATTTAGAGTATTTTTACGTTACAGATTACAGTTACTTATACTAAATAAGAAACAGATACTAAATAAGTAAATAAAATAAATTGGTTACTATTAGCTATTTTGTGTTAATCAGTGAAACAAAATCAATTACAATGTAATGGAACCGGAATTAAAATATCTTATAAAAACCGACTTAAAAAAAGGTACTAATAAAAATATTTAACTCAAAATTTGTATCTCATTTTAGCAATAAATAGTTAGGTTTACTTAGTTTTGGAGTTAGTGGCGCCACTGCCGGTCAACTTAACAAATATATAACTTAATTTAATTTATAATGTAAATTTAAAACCTCAACTTCTAAAGTGTGAGTGTGAGTACTTTAGAAGTTAAGGTTTTAAATTATAGGGAAAGTTAAGGTTTTAAAATATAGACAGAATGAAAATGTTCCGAACGCGGCCGTTTTACTAATTGCTCGTCTGAGTAAGGAACAAAACCGTCATCGGCCGTTATTTAGGAATGAAGTTTCACTTCTCCAGAAATCTCTCGCTGACAGCAGCATTTCACGACATGATTTTTGTGATATCAACATTGCCTTACATTTATAAATAGAAATTATTATGTCATAACTTTTCTTTTGGCACTTTTATTACATTATTATTGTTTTAAATTGATCATTATGTCTTATACATCTATAATTCTATATAGCGGATATTTCATTATCTGCAAGGAATCTATTGATTCTAACAATATTTATGCAAGACGCCCGTATGTAAGATACAACGGATCTAAAAACTTAAGAACATAGTTGCTTTAATAATAAAGCTAAAGCACTGTGATAAAAAATTAACGAGTCTAGATTTCACTTGAAGAAAATTATGTTGAGATAAATAAAACAATTACTGGCATCGATATAGCCATATGTTTATATGCGGAAATTATTTTCTTATAATACTTCATTTCATTTTTGCACCATACTATTGTTATTTTATATTGGTCATAATCAATATATATAAATAAACATATATATATATATATATATATATATATATATATATATATATATAGAAACAGATTCATGAAGTATATTTTAAAATTTAACATTGGTTTATGTTGATCGTTGTTGGTCCCGACTTTAAAAGTAATTAACTTAGTTATTTATTGCGTATAAATGGGTACCAATTTTGAATTAATTATTTTTACTCTTTAGTACCCGCTTTTTGGGTAGTTAGTTTTTTAAAACACTTTATTTTAAAAGTTTTTAGTGATCAGTAATATGAATCGCCACACAATAACTAACTTTCAATTATTTTCTTTCTTAGAATATTGTATAATTATTAAAAGTTACGGGCAAAAGCTAATATACAGATAATTTCCTGAAGTTTCATAAAGTTGTTACCAACTACACACAGAAACGAAGAGATAGTATTATCCGCCAGTGGTTAACTGTAAGCCCTTGAGGAGTTCCATTCTCCATATACAAAGTCCAATATCAGATTTTGGAAAGCAACAAATACCACTTGAGAATTTCATCTCTCCATATTCAAAATCCTATATCAGATTTTGCAATGTAATAGCTAATGCAACACCTAGCCAATAGAAAATATATTGAATCACTTTTGATTTACCACCATCCGTTAAAGAGTTGCACTATCCATCTTCAGAACACAATATCAGACCCAGACCTGGTGGATAGTGCAGTTATTTTCCAAAGTAAAAACTAGTAGCAAATATCTTGAATTACGTTTACGTTTACGAATTACGTATTTGATTTACTACCGATACATAGGATAATAAATCAAACATAATTCAGGAATATTACTCTATTGTTCATATAGAATTATATTATTCATCTCCAGAATGCGTTTATCAGACTCTGACATGGTAGATGTAATAGTTATGTTGCAAAGTAACAATTATTAGTAGCAAATATGTTTTTATAGTTCATTAACTAACATCCGTTAAGAAGTTCCACTGTTCACCTCCAGAACTTATCATCAGACCCTGGCATTGTATGTAGTGTAGTTATTTTGCAAAGTAACAACTATACCTAACAAATATCTCTCGAATCATAACTGATTTACTTTCATTTGTTAAGGAGTTCAATCGTTTATTTCCGGACATCATCATCAGATCATAATTATGTGTATACGGGACAACTTTTATAGTACCAACTTTCAAATAAAAAAAAGAATCATCGAAATCGGCCCACTTGGCCCACTTTTGAAGAATTGAGAATTGAGTTTGATGAATTGGGAATCTTCTCCTTCTGTTGAAGTCGCTTAATTATATATGTCAAAATATCATATATATTATATTCAGTTATATATGTAGTTTAAAATATCTTTTCTTTTCCTTCTACATCGAGTATTCTTTCTCGTTGCTAGTCTGACTGCTTCCCGTCAGCATACTTTTTACGATAATTCAAATTCATTATGTGACAACAATTTTCCAATATTAATTACATCAATATTCATTATATGCTACTGAAACAACAGACAACTCAACAGAAAATGTTTGTTGTATTAGCAAATAAATATCAGGTGCGGATACACCGAGTATTTTGGATCAAAATAATAAAAAAATAGAGAAATTATAAAGATACTATCAACACTTAAATAGAGGTAAAAGTTCACATACATCGGAATCGTCGTCAATGATTTACAGATCAAAAAATGTTTCATCAGAAATTACTACTCCAAAAAATTACCACAAAAATCTCAATCAAGAAAAACATAGAAATTACCTTTCAATTGGGAAAAAAGTTTTTGCAAAAAACAATTATTTTACAAAAATGAAACTACTAAAAATGCTCCGACATCGTATGATAGAAAAATAAAAATGATTAATGCCATTAAAAGTGAAAGGGTTGGATTATCGATATCTCTCCTCCTGAGAGTCGATAGGGTAATGACTATGATTATGATCTATGGTTGCAATATATCATCGATCTTGTTATGTAAAAATATTTAAACAAATATGAAGGCAGTGAAAACTGTCGATCCATGGATTATAAAGGCTGATATGGCAATGTTAAAAAATAATTAAATATATTAATGACACTCTTGATCGTCAGTTTTCTCTGAAAATATGAATGGACGTTGTGACAGTTTATCCACTATGTATTCAAACTATTAGGAAGCTATTTTGAATAATAGTATTAGGCCCATTTGATTATTTCGAGTTTTCAAGGCCTATCAATTCTTATATGTCTGAAGAAAAAAACATCTGGATAATTAAAGAAATCTCTAAGAATCGAGTTTTGATGCTAAAGATGATAATGAGAGGAAAATTAAGGCGCTTAAAAAATCAATAATATCAAATATTTGGAAAGGAATATTCAGAAACGAGGATTGTCAGCAATCAAGAACAAATATTTCAAGACGGTATGAAATGTATCCTTGCACTGGCGAAAAAATAGCCAAAATTTAAAATAAATTAAGATTTGATTTTTAATTTTAACAATACAATTTTGTTCATTACCTTCGACGGTGGACACAACAAAACAATTTTACAATACCACTTCTTAAACATATTCAAGAAATAGAATAAGATATTTCAAGAAATAGAGAGAAAAATGAAATAAATTTCTTTTTACATAGGTATGTGAAATTACGCCACTCGGATGAATAAAGGATAATATTCATGCAACGGGTCTTTACAGTCACAGAAAATACTCAACAAAAGATTCCTTACTAATTTCTCTGCCGTTATTTTCTTTGGCAGAGGATAGCCTTTGCACACCCGATGCATTGAAGCATGTTAAGTTTCTAAGTCGTAGTAATGTATATAAATATAATCCCCAAATACAAGGACAGGCAAAATATTTTCCTGCTTCTTACTATCTCTAAATATTTGCTTTGAACATAAATTTGATCGAGCTTTTGATATAATTTCAACTTTTTTTTCGTCATCAAATTTCTATTTAATATCAAGTGAATTTTCATTTAGGAAGACCAATTATCGGAACTTAAAGAGGAAGTTTCAATTATCTATCTACCATAACTAGATCCTCAATTTTTTTTTCAGGTTCATGAAAAATGAATTTTCTCTCTCTTTTAAATACATTAACTAACCCAAGATCGATCCAAAGATACACTTACATATTTACGAACTGATAGATATACAGGTATAATAATATTAAATTTTCGTTAATTTTGTAGGTAGGAAAAGTTTTTTTTTCAAACCTTTTTCCATTTTAATTAGTATAATAAAAAATGATCCATAGTTCATCATGTACACTTCACCAATACACATTCATACTATTCCTTGTTGCAAGATCGCTTTAATAAAGGCGATGACAGCCTATTTTTGCAATAATATTGTGACCTGCTAAAAATTATTACGAAATAATATTAATGTTATGTTATTGAAACTCTATTAAATGTTACTGAAATTAAACACAAATTATTTTGACAATTTATACTTAACTTAAACATTGATAATAAAGAAATTCAAAATATATTATTTAATTTCGTGCGGTTTTAAGAATATTTACGTTGGATAAAAATGCTGATTCTGTATAAAAAATCCGTATCCATAAAAATGATTTCATGAAACTGCCGATAAATTAATCATTTAAAATAAAAATTATGTTTTATTTTTGGTGACAATTAAGTGATGTGAACTGTTTTAATAAAAGGTTAATGATTTAATACACAGAGAGACCTTTACAAAACCTTTCGACCTTTTCAGGGAAAATTAAAAATATATTAATGCAAAATATATTTATTCACTTAGAATATCAATATCAATAACATTTACTTTAATAAAATAAGTTTGACTCGCTTATTAAGGAGTTCGTAGCTCGTTACAAGTGAAACTAAGTAGGGTTACGTATATATTAAGGTAAATATTTCAAAAACTACGAAATCTAAACTTATAACGGCTTCTAAAAACCCTCTTTCAAAATTTTAGTTAGAGAAGTTTGAAAAACAGGGGTGATGGAAGGATCATTGTTCGCCATGATTTTTATCATAAATCTATAAGTGCTTTTGAGTTGTTATAAGTGTTTTGAGAGTTAGATATATGTGTAGACAATTAACATGCATTTTTGATAATGTGTTTTATTATAATATCAAATTTCAAGTTTATGTATTAAGCGGTTTCAAAGAAAAAAGGCTGTAACACACGAACAAACGGACACGTGTGTGATGTTATAAGGATTCCATTTTTCTTTTTAACTACTGTACCATAAAATATAAATTGCAGAAAATATTTTGCTTCTATGGCGGCTGGATTCGCACCCAGCAGTTAAAGTGCACGTCCTGTATTTAGTATCAGCTAGTACGTAAAGAATAGAACGAGATAAGGAATGAAAAAACGAAAAAAAAATTCATCTATTTGGCTTTCTGTCATCATCGACGGCTGAACTTTTGTAAAAGAAAATCTTTCTCTCTCTCTCTCTCTCTCTCTCTTGCTATAGTTCTCTCTCTCTCTCTCTCTCTCTCTCTCTCTTGTTATAGTTTGTATACATGTGTTAGGACGTGTTTGAAAAAAATGGGTTCAGCGAATTATACGTAACAATTAAGAAGGTGTGTAAATCACCGAAGTAAAAACAATTATTATTTTGCTCAAGATATATAATCGCTTAAAATTAGTACTTAAATAATTACCTCTTAATACATATAATTATTGCCATTTAGTTTACAAAAATATGGAATCATAACATATTAACTCTGTCAACAAATTTAAAGCGTATTTTATTAAGCGTCCATAAGAAACAGTTTTTGGCATATAAGAGAAACAAAAAGAAACAGAATGATATTTATACCATTGAGAGTTTTCATGCAAACAATTTTAACACAACAGATCTTAATAAAAATGTTTGTACCTAAAACTGAATACAAAGCAAACAAAATATTCAATTTCAGCCTCCTATTTGCCTATCACAATGCCACAGACCGCCATTTAGAACATTCACATAAATTGAAATAAACACAATCTGTTACTGACCAGCACGTCCTATTTAGTACTCGCCGCAAGCAACGTAATGGATAGACATGTCTTGCTGGATTAAAGAGAAATTTTATTGGACGATATTGAAACTTTATCAGTGGACACTGAACCACCCTCACGACATCCACCCACGTTGTGTACTAACAATATTTCCATAGGTCTCAATATGGCTACATATATTCTTGTAGAACAAAATTGTTTACATCTTTTATAAGATCTTAGCGTAATATTAAACTAGATGAGAGTTTCATTTGTATTCAATACATTCAATTATTTTTCGCAAATATAACAGACCAAAATTGTCAGAACTTTGAATATTTGGAAGTAGATGTGGAAATGTCACTTGTTCATCGTTCTTTCCACTTTTTTGTAACTGGCATATTCTTGAACTGATAATCAACAAGAGGAATAAAACGAGCTCACGTTAAATAGGTAACACTAAGCTCATTGAACATCGCCAACTTGTCTTGCTGCACATGTTATTTTTTCACGCCAATACTATCTATTCTAGAACCAGCTATCTATTTTTTATAAAAGTCATCAATGGAGCCAAATTTTACTTAATGAAAAAGGACAAGTATCCGTCAACATATTTCATTATTTTTGTATGTGCGTTTATTACGCAAAGTCAACCTACATAACCACGCAATATTAGTGGATAACTGGCTATTGGGAAACACGAAGTATGGCTGTTTTATATGGAAATCATATATTTCATTTACAAAATATATTAAACCATTTTCATAACGTTATATACATGAAAACATAATGGAAAATTACAGTAATATCGGCAAACAATGTGAACTAAAACTTTTTATATATGATACCTATAAAGTTCGAACATAAACAAAGTTCCTAAAAATTACCGTTCAAAAAATATTAAATAAAAGAATAAATGGTTACTTCTGTATTCATTTCTGTACTTTTCTTATCCCTAATGGGGTAATTTCTATTATTTTATATTTAGAAATCATTTTGATTTCAAATATTTTTAAATATTAATTATAGGTACAATAAATACCTATCATCTCAAGTTTTTATGTTTATTTTCTGCTAAATTATCATTGGTATAAGTTTTAGAGAGTTTTCCTTTTTAATCTTGAGAATATCAATCTTGTTTTCATAAATTCAACTGCAAGCTCAATTGCGTGGTTTACAGTGCGGTCTTTGCATTTAAACATTCTATCCTTTATTTTCTCCTTTAAAGTAGGAATACCTAGATTTTGGTACAATCCCTCAATAGTAATGTACCAAGGAGCGTCAGTTATAATTCTTAAATTGCTATTATTACTTTACATGGTAATCTCTGCAATATTTCCAACGTTGAATTGGCAGACGTGCTCCATAGTTAAATTCTATATGTCCATGTTGGTTTCATAATGTGCTTGTATTTAGATAAGCAGTTTTTTTTTCAACGATAACTTGGAATTTCTATTCAACAACCAGTATTATTTTCTAGCTTGCAAGTTGAGACCTTCGTGCTTAGTGACTATGTATTTCTTTCAGGTAAGTATTTTATATAAGTATAAGCTAAGATATTTAGCTCCCTCGAATTAAGATATGCTTACATTATTCAAGTCTCTTTTCTTAATATGCATGTATCCTTGAGTAGATTCATTTCATTAGCTTTAATATGCTCTTACTCGAGCCAAAAGAGATGTTTCCCAAGTTTGCCGGAAGTAAGTTTGTTAACAGCAATAATAGCTGTATCATTAAGACGGACGTAAATAATTGGCAGAGAGTAGGGTCCAGGACACTGCCCAAAAAAAAACCAGTAAAGATGTCCTGAAGGTTCGAAGTATCTCTACCATGCTTTTAAAAATAAATATTTTTCGTCTGAATATGAATTTAGCAATAGATGGTAATTTGTTGTGGGTAATTACTTGATCTTATATATAAGACCCTAATACCAGAATCGGTCAAAAGTCTAGAATATATATAAAAAGGCTGCAGAGCTCTTTATATTCTAAACAAGCTTATACACTTTTTAAAAGCCTGTGGATTTGCTCCATTGTACCATATCCATGTCTTAATTGGAACTTTTAGGTAGAGATTAGCTTCCTTTCTTTGAGTATAGGATTCATTCTGACGACGTTATTCATTCTGGACGAGTTACCACTTATTTTTTGTTCCTGACTTGCCGACAGCAAATGATGTATTTTGGATGAAATAACTCGTGAATCCCAGTTGGTCATTTGGCATTATAGTTTCCACCGACCATTAATATATTTCCAAGTGCTTTAAAGTAAGCAACATAGTACTCCTTTATTAGTTGTGCTTGGTTAGACAGTAAAGTGTAGATAACGTTAAAAGGCCAGTGCAGCCTACAGCGGTAACATTCATTGTATGAATTTTATCTAACTAATAAGGTTCACAGATCCAGCGTAACAAGTAACATCAGGGTGGCTTGTATTATGAAATTTATATTCCGGAATATTAAAATAATTTTTATTAGCAAAATGTATTTCATAAATTTTAAGTATATCAATATAATTAACGTCTCGACTAAGCTGTAGTAGCTCATTGACATTTTAGATTACTATTTTGAGGTTGTTGACTGCGTAATTTTGTAAATTGTTTCAATATTTGTTTTAGAATCTCTAAATATGAGCAGAAAATAGAAACGTTACCGATTCCAATTGACAAGGGTTATCATAATAATATATGATTCATTTAAAAAAACGCATAACGTAAATATAACTTATATATAAAAGTATACGAAAACTGGTGATGTTAAAAATAATTAATACATATTTGAATAAAACCACGTGAACTTTTTAGTGTGGAATTATAAGGCATATTTAAACATTTTCCAACAGTTTAAGGTGAGTCATATGAAAACCAAATGATCACATTCCTTTCGAACTTAATTCGAAAGAATGAAAAAAACAAATTTTAATACAGTTGAAATACAGAATTTGAGCAATATGCAGCACAACGAGTCAACAAATCTTATAGGGAGTTTTAATAAAGCAACAAAACAAAAAATCCACGTGGCATATAAATTGTCAAGCTAACAATATAAAACTTAGGATGGTTTCACGATTTATTTGGTCAGACATTTATTCTAAACAGACGTTTAGTTTTCATATCATTTACATATAATGAAAAAGTACGAATAATTCGATTTTCCAAGGATAAGCCAAGCAGCTTAAGTAGAATACTAGCATAATGTGAATAAAGGTCACAAAAGAATAACTTGAACAGAAAATATTCAACGTCAAGTAAAATAATGAGTTCAGACAAGTTCCTAATCTGCCCGTGACGTTGATAGTAGATGCTGTGAATATACGCAACTAACTACCTCGGCTTAATTTCAACCCGAAAACGTTCTTATCGGTAACAGGGTTTTAACAACAAGTAGACATTAATCTTTATTCTCCAGTTGATATATTTTCCTTGACATAGTTGATGCAGCATAATGTCAAAAATACTTTTTTAGTAACTATGTCACCATTGGTTTCTAGTTTTTTTTAATATGTTTATTATAGCTTAAAAACTAGAAGAAATGTTTTAATAAATCAATTAAGAAAATTGTTAAGAAATTATAATATTTTAATTCAGTCTTGTAGTTTAGGCTATTGTAGATATTCAGTTATCCAGGAAAATAGCCGGGGTAAGCTGAACATCAAATTCCTTTCATATATTACTACCGAAATAACCAATGAACGATTAAGAACATGTACAGTTTCTTTATTTCAACATCTTTTTTCAAAGGAATCCTGGAATTGTATGTGTGACGTCTTGTAATATCATTTAATTAATTCTCCCTAATTTCCTAATAAAAATTAATTGTTTTGTTACTAATTGATTCGTAACTATCAGATGCAACAACTAGTTAATCTATTATCTACTGAAGTGATCATTGAATTTAACACCACAAATAGTTCAAAAAACGGGCTTGGAATTTTTACAAGAAAATTAATACAATTATTGATACAAAATTAAATAAAATGAAAGTACTGCAAGGCGTTATATATGTATAATATCAGATACAACTAACGCTACATTTATCAGTACAAGATACGCACCGTTTAGACATTTTCCAATTAATTAGTAGTCAACTAAACTTTGTCCAAGGGTTTTATTAATTACGTAAACCTTGTTTAATGAGAGCTTAGTAAAATGAAACAGTTTTGGTTGTTATTTTCTTTATGAATATTTTAATTCAAACACCCTCAAATCGTGATACTATTAATGAATAAGAAATATTGAAAATTCATTATATACACACAAAGTGTATCATTTCATTGAATAAAAATAATAACATAAAAATATTCATAATTAATAACGCTGCACAAAGCGTTCTCACGATATACTCGTATATATTTAATTAACCTGTTTTAATGGTCGTGGGCGACGCATTTAGTGCCACGGTAGCATATCCAAAAATTGTTATTAAATATTGTAAAATTAATTGTTCCTATCGTCTGTTTGAAATCACATAAGTTGTTTTGTTAAATCAGTAAAACAAGCGGACTTTAATGAATTCTTGTGTACTAAACAAGACGGTAATAATCGGTACAAAAATTGTTTGTGTTATTCGTTCTCAAAATACGTTATTTTAACTTTAAAAAACGATATAATACGATGCGCCGCAAGGTGATATGATGTCATACATCAATTTAAAAATAAACTCCTTGTTAGAATGTGAATATTCAGGGATATAAATATTATTTCACAGAATAAATTTCGCTACTTCCCTTAAGTTCTTTTTGAAGTAAAACTTTTTTACGCACGCTGGACTTGGGGAGTAAGCTAGTGAATGCGTTTCGAGAGCGTTACGAAAACTGTAATCGGGCGTGGCGAACGGAAGTTGAGAGGGAGATATAAGTTAGTGAAGACAGAACGAGAGAGAGTTACGTTTCGTATATTACTGTAGGGACAAGAGAGAGAGGTGCGAGCACACATTTTCTTTCTCTCATAGCCAGTTCTGTATCACACTGTAGGAGCAAGAAAGAGCAGTGCGCGCGAAAATTTTTTTTTCCTCTCATAGTGAGTGAATGAAATATATATAAATATATATATATATATATATATATATATATATATATATATATTTATATGCGAATTTGCTAGCGTTACGTGAACGGTGATTTTTTGATTATTTTGTAATTTAATTTCCTTCTTGAACAATTTTATAAATTATTATTTTGTTCAATACATTAAATATTCTACGTTTAATGTGAATAAAATTGTAAATTAATTTTAAAGTTCATATTTTGTAAATTTGAAGTTTTATTTCAGTCGTGTTGTCTAAAGCACAATGGTATTTTTTTAATAAATATCCCAATCTAAAATGTTTCTGATCGCTTTTGTCTTTTATTTTCAAGGAAAATCACAGAAAATTCTTACTATACTAATTGGTTACGTCATGCAACATATTTAATATTAATTAATGAAAAGCGTCTCGGAAACTTAGTATCGGAAAAGTTTTTTTATCACTAAATCACGACATTTTCTTTAATATACCCTCGGCTAGTCGGGTATATTACGGTTGCCGAGGGTATATTAGGGTAGCCGAGGGTGTATTAGGGTTCTATCTGAGGGTAGCTAGTCGGGTTCAATGGCTTCCAGAGTCCAAAATAAGATGATTGTAATCATAATAACTCTATCGCATGTTATTCCGTTTTTTAGATAAATTATTTTAAAGCTAAATGAAAGTTTAAGTGTGGTATTATGTAACGTACACCCGATCCCGCGATATTTATGAAAATATTTTAAGAAAAGAAATTAAGTAAATATCTTTATTTCAAAGTATTTTTATTTTTACATAATCGTGTACTTAAAATTTTAATTCGCTGGTATATATCAAAAAACCTATTTGTTTTAGTAATAAAATAAGGTATTAAAAATCTACGAGCACAATTAATAAAAGATAACAGCCAGATACGCCACTAAAAAGAAACTTTAACAATTCCCATCGATTGACATATTCCTATATTTTGATATGGCAGTAGACATTTCAACCGTTGACAGCTAAGACGCGATAAAAGATGATGAATAGCTTCGAGATACGAACGGATACTCGACGAAAGGATACCATCGCGATCGCTACATTCATCTTATGGAACAGTTATATAATTCCAAAGAGGTAACATTTTTAGCTGACTCGTTACTGAAGTATCGTTTGAAATGATGAAGTACACAAAGGTTACAAAGGAAAACAAAATAATATACCCATGTTCTATATTCTTTGCATATAGTTACTTTCGATAATCTTAATATGTGCCTAATTACAATTTTTAAAATGGCGATAAATCAACCCGAATTCTATTATTTACTTAAACACCGTCATAAATGAGAGTTTATTTAAATATATCTCATTATTTGAAAAAAACTAAGTTAAATAAGGAAGAGTTAAAAACAAACATGCAGTAGAGAAGATTAGATATATAGGTATAAAAATGGCTTGGTTTTATTTTAATGGCTTGTTTTATTTCGACGAATTTAGTGAATTTTATCACTAAAATGCTCTTTAATTTAGATTGCTAGATAATTAATAACTGAAAAATTTTATCAGTTTAAAAAAGGCAAGCTATCAAATGTTGGAAAAGCTTTCAGACCCTGAATAAATTGTTAAAGAACGTCTTTATTTAGTTACAAATTTTAATAAAAGTTAACATTTACTTAAGAACCACCAATAGATGTTAACACCGCAAGGAAAGTCTAAAAAATTAAACATCAATTTACTTAATGATGAATAACGAACTTTAATTGATGGTTTATTTTAGTTTGCCGTTAATTTCTTAAACCATCATATTTACATAAATAATAAATAACAAAAATGCTTTTCAATTGTACTAGACGTAAAATTAATCAAAATTTATCGTCCAAATGACTATACTTTTAAAGGTACGCTTAAATTTGTGATGATAGTATGTTGCGACAAGAACTATCTGGGGATCACCACATACAGAGCAATTTATTTTAACATTTCCGTGGATCGTGACCTGTGCCTTGATAATCCCCGCACGCTCACCTGCGGCCAAGCTAAATTTGCAGCTGAAGATTATTTTTTAAAAGATTTTCCGCTTAAAAGTCTCCCCGGGGAACGTTTTTTTATAGATATAAGAAACGAGCTATTGTTATGACTGACGATTTTGGGGATTGTGTTTGCGTAACCTTACGCTAGTGGGGATTATTTTGAATAAAGAAGGAAACGAGGTACGAGCTCTGAATATTTATTAGCCTAAATGCTCCTAGATGACTTTAAATTCTCATTCGAGAATTTCTTTTTGTTACAGAGGTAAATATCGAAGTTTGTGTTCTAAGTATAGAGTCTGATGTGCTGATAGTATTACAGAGGCTTAATTATATAAGAGAGAACTCATGATTTAATCTAAATTTTAAACTTACTTATATTGCTTTAATTCCTAATAAGGAGTATAGAAACTAAAATAGTAGATATATTTATGAATAAATAGTGAAAAGATAAAAGAAAACATAAAGCAAAGCCAAGGAAAGAAAGAAAAACTATATATTCTGATTCTCATGACTAACGCATATTCCTCCTCAAACATAAAAAGATTTTGAACACAACCTAAAAATATTATAGATATCTCAGAAACTGAAATATGTAGGATCGTCACTTAGACTTTTGGTAATATTTATGTAAAACTTTAGGCACGCAGTTTTTCCATGAGTTTAACTTTAGTAGTATCGAAGTATCCCCTAGATTTCCGAAATTTTTAAAATAGGGAGGTACATTTTAGTAGACAAAATTTTCAACAATGTTTCCACAACTAACTTCCGTCGAATTCTGATAAATAATTTTGAAGTCCTTGTTTATAACTTTCACTCTCATTGACACATCGAACAATTTATGAAATAAAAAAGAACCGATTATTGATTTACTCCCTTTAAAGTGTAATTGCACGTAAACATTATTTAGCGTTAACCATTGTTGAAATATTTGTGGGTTAATATGGTCAACTTCAAGTTTCCACGTCAACCGCTATTTAAAAAAGGCAGCTGTGATAAACGGACAGGAGAGTAATTTTGTAAGAATTATTTTCTTTTGAGATGTGGAATTCTAAAGGAGAAATAAAAATATCAAATTAAAGCTAAATGCGACGTATCTTCGATACAACTTCATCAAACTCTGCATCCCAATAACTGTATTTAAAAAATCCAGATTGTTAGTGTACTTTAACTTTGTATGGAAAAAAGTGCACAATTTTTACAAGAAATATCATGGATCATTTAAATATTTGCCTGCCTACCTGTTGATAGATTTCAATGAATTATTTTGGAGTGAATATTCTAAAGATAATATGTTTACTAACCTTCTACTTTTTGGATTTTTATCATATTTTATCCTGTTATGGGAAATTTGCATTTTGTTTCTCGTATTTTCAACAAATGTAAAGTTATTCACACCAACTTTCATATTTCATTTGTTATCTTAAATGTCCCAATTACTGAAACTCATGAATGTACTTTATGAATTGTACTTAAAATCTAATCTATGCTAATATCATTCACGATACTCAGCGACTTGACTGTTTAAAAATGCTACTTCACAATGATATTTTAGTTTACTACGTATAAAATTATTGTAAGGGTATTTACAATTGATTCCACTCAATTCCTTCGGTGAAATAAAGTTTTACTATTTCATATTTGTGGAATAATTTCTAAATTAAACAGTCAAGTTTTTCTTTAATAATATATGGTAAATAAACGATGATGTCCAATTATTGTATTTGTTTGAAAGTCTCATACTTTTTTTACACGTACATGCAATTTTACCTCTCATATCTTAAAAAAGAAACCCTTCTTGGGACAACATGCATGACACATTACTTAGAGTGATATAATGCCGATGAGATATTGAATATAATCAACACTTTTCTTGAATCACCCAAGGCACCAAACTTGTTTTTTTGTCAAAATTTATGGTGAGTAATCAATGAAATATAAGATGGTATAAACAAAAAAGAAATATAAGTGAACAGCGCCTACAAATACCATAAAAAGCTACGTTCCCATAAAGACACGCGTTCTTACTACATTATAAAAGTTCGACTGAGTAATTCCATCGAATAATTTGGATTAAATAGATATATACTCGAGTTTCAACGTATCAGTTTTTACCTTCTGATCTTATTAATTTGATTCAGTTTAAGAAAAATTTGACCAACAACGTTGTCAAACAATAATCGACTCTAAAACTCTAATTGCTTGCTATAGGTAACATAGGCCTGAAAATACATATACCCAACCATGGCCGGTCAGACTCGATCTAAGATCTCCTTAGTTTGATTAACTTAAATGCAATAGGAGTCAGGATTTATCTCAAGAAAGCATCATACATTTTAGGAAGGCCTGAGAATGCTATGTTCATCTTACCTGACAGTTATTTTAAGGCAACCTGTACATTAAGATGGCCACAGCTTCTCCATGAATATGATGAAAGGAAAGAATGAGTTATATAGTGTTATAGTTGTTTTTATGTCCTCTTTCTATGTTTATTTTAAAGTTTTATAGACGTTATTTACAGAAATTAATAGCATATTGAAATATGAACTAAAATATATTTCAAAAGATCTCCACTCGTCATTTCTTAATAAGTTGAAGAAAATACTCTATCCTAGATCTTTTCGTTTTACACTATTTTACTAACACAAGACTAATCAAAATATGCAAATCAAATTACTATCCAAGAAGACTGTATACATAATACGAGTAGTCAGTGTCTGTTCTGCGTCCCTGGAAACAATCCTTTGGCCTCCATGCGCTGTGCAAATTACATTGGCCATAACGCCAACTGCGACCTTTGCCTTGATAATTCCTGCATATTTACCTATGATCGCTGTTACTTTATAGTTGCAGAACTTTTATAGATTTTTTCTGTTTTAAAACCTATGTAACTATTTCTTCCATCGTAAAAATGAACTATATTTCATTTGCGTCACTTCCACTTGCATAAAATTACTGCAAGTTTACCTATGATCGCTGTTACTTTATAGTTGCCGAACTTTTATAGATTTTTTCTGTTTTAAAACCTATGTAACTATTTCTTTCATCGTAAAAATGAACCATATTTCATTTACGTCACTTCCACTTGCATAAAATTACTGCAAGTTTACCTATGATCGCTGTACTTTATAGTTGCAGAACTTTTATAGATTTTTTCCGTTTTAAAACCTATGTAACTATTTCTTTCATCGTAAAAATGAACCATATTTCATTTGTGTCACTTCCACTTGCATAAAATTACTGCAAGTTTAGGTAGTCATATTTTATTGGCAATTATTTCATATTAAATAAATCAGTCCAGTAACTCGCAATACCAGTGTTATGTTTTAAATTTGATTATACTGAGACTGCGAGTTAATCAACCTTAACAAGCAAACGTAACAAAACATTTTAAATACGCCCCGAAGTAGCTACTTTCAAGTCTACAAAGTTCAATTATTTTAACAATCTAAAAAACAATTAGAATATATAAATAAATAAACGATCGATATATTATTTATATACGAGGATGTGATTAATCAGATGTAATTTTCGCTGTGATTAATATTTTAATTATAATTGATTTAAATAAAGGGTCATATTGTGGAAATACACATCCGTACATTGGGAGAGAAATTCTTCAATGTTCGCTGTAGTGCGTAAATTCGTGAGTCTTTTGTTTTTGGGATCAATAGATTCTAGTAAATAGCAGAATCGCAATAGGAATATTGGATTGAGCGTCAATTGGCTGTTTTAGGATCAGCATGATTATCGATTTCGCTTGAAGAAGCTACACTTGTAATAAATTATGACAAATGTCTGGTAAATTTTAACAGCTGATCTGCAATTTATTCTCGGCCTTAACTTTATTATGATCTTGCGCCATATGATCAAATTGGTAAGATTATTACGTTGCCTGATGAAAAGGTGAGCCCGGTGACAATTTTGTTCAATAATTTTTTCCTCCATCACTGTACCCCATCATAAATATAATGCACTACCTAATTGTGGTTATCTACCGTTTTAAGAAGGTGGTGAAAAAGTCTATTCTCACAACATGATAAATGTCTTAATATTGACGGAAAAATATGTAGAAGACAACTTACAACATTTCTTTCCACATAATTTTTTTTCAAATATTTCTTTAATATATTTTGAATATGCTGGTATAATGAAAACTTGAAGCTCTCCACATTTTATCCTTAAATTTATTTCTCACGTTACAAATTTCAAGAGCTACTAATTACTATAAAAGCTCTAAATTCTCTAGGATTCCTTACTTTGTATATATCGAGAATATCTCAAGAACTATAACATCATTGTTATAGTTTAGCTACAACCTTTACATAGACCTCTAAGAATCCGGTATAAACTCTCGGAAATAAGGGGTATATAAAATATATTTTTTATGTAAAGTCTAAAATTATAAAAATTTTTGAGACACTCTTAACTAGGCCTTTCATACGGTAGCTCACAATATATATAAAAGAAAACTAAATACCCTACGATTTCTCCTTTTTTATTAATGTCTCTATTACAGCTCAAATCAACAAGAAGGGCTCTCCTTGTTCGCATACTTTAAATATGAAAAATATTCCCTCTTCAATGATTATTAGTAAGATGGGAAATTACCACCGTACCTTCTGCTTCTGTGTCACGTTCAATATTAAATTGTTAATGATCAATTACAATTCTCTTAAATCAGTACAGTTTTGTTCAGCCAGTTTTAAAAACAAAGTTCAATTTTTACTGCACATATTTTTATCATTGACTATCAATAAAAGTTTCTCTTCATTGATTTTCATCACACTTTAAAGTTAGCACTGTGTCCAGTTGTATCTGCACTCTGTTTGATATTTCCTCAATGTCTCATTTACAGTTCTAGTTAAGTTAAAAAAGGAATCCTATAAACATTATTAAAGGCAAAGTTCAACGGCTACTGCGTATATTTTGTTTTTAAATGTCAAAAAAAAATTCCTCATCAATGATTATTAGCAGGCTGTAAAATTATCCCCTTATCCAGTTGTTCTTATGTCACGTTCAACTTTATATTGTCTTTGACTCAATTACAGTTCAATTAAACCAGAGCAAGTTTATACACGCACTTTTCGAAACAAAATTAATTGTTACTGAATTTATTTTTGTCTTTAAATGTCAATAACAATTTCTCGTCATTGATTGTCACCACAGTGTAAAATTGCTATTGTGTGCAGTTGCCCCTATATCCCCTTCGATCTTTTTGTAATGACTCAATTACAGTTCAAATGAATTAGAAGAGATTTGTACAGACACTGTTAGAAACAAAGTTCAATTTTCACTATGTATATTTTTCTCTTTAAATATAAAAAACAATTCCTTCCTAATAATTGTTTACACGCTATTTTCTTTCATTTCTACAAAATTATTATTAAACCCTTTATCACGCTCTAAACCTGATTACTAATGTAATATGTTTTTTTTATATATTTACTATTTATTTTTAAACGGATTATTTGTTTATCTGTGTGAATGAAAGAGAAAGCATGTAATATCTTAATTTAAAAAATACATGTAATGTATACAATATAACGACAAAAATTGGACACATTCCTTTTCATTACAAACGTCATTAAGTATAATCGATTTCAGATCTGCTATTCTCTATACGTATCTCCAGAAATGTCACCATGTCTCTTACTAAATAGTCACCAATCAACCTAAGTTATATTTTGGAGTCTATTTTAGTTCTATAATGCGTTGTAAATAGAGGCTCTTCCATTGGTTTGAGCATAATTTAATGCACTGAGGATAGAGGTTCCACCATTAGATAGACCTTAATTAAACTTCTTTAAGAAAATATAATGTACTGAAAACTTACCTATAGCACACATTTTCCATGGTTTTTATAATTTAAACCTGTTCATACAACGAAATAATCATGTCATGAAACATACAGGAACAGATATCCATAGAGACGACACAATATTTTGTGTCTATGGATATAAATGTATGCTTTTTAGATCTGCAAAGTTACCTTGCAGAAATTAAATTTTTATTCGCAAATCTGCATACGTGATATGGAATTTCACCCCTTAGGTTCATAATGCTACAATATTTATATATCTTCCATTTATATTCGTATTTCTTTTAATCCATATACTCTATTTTCGTCCTCAAAGTATTAGTTTATTTATGTTATTTAAATATTTATTTCAGTACATACTGTGATCAATCATTCACTAGAATAGCTACGGGAATATAAAATGAACTTTACCGACACGCACTCTACGACTTAAATAACGTTTCTAAAACGATCTCAAGGTGAGCCTCGTCTAAATTGACATGCTAATTTTCCCACATATGTCCAATGCCTCAACTTCCCTTTCTTTCTTCTCCTCTATAGTTGAAAATATAGTTACAGCAAATTTATTTCTCGGCTATTCAAATGTACTTAAGAACATTTTTTTGGCCGCTTGCCATAACCGTTACTATAAAGCTGTATACGTTTGAATTATATTGCTTTTGGAAAAGAACAACATGGCCGATTTCTTTTATTTTCCATTATTTTTGTAATTTCAAACGATATGAGGTTCGAAATATGTATTCTTAATGTTAAAATTCAAAGTTGATTTTTTTTATATAAACTAATTATTTCGTATTAGCAGAGTTTGAAAATATAAAATAAAAAAATATGAGTGTGTTTTGTTGCACATATACATGTTTATACATCCATTCGTTGGTCTAGCGTCTAAATCAGTTGACTGGTCCGATTATAATGTGATTTTTCCAAGCTCGAAATTTAGTATGGGAATGTGAATATTGGAACAAGATTAAAATAATCGTTTTCCGAAAAAACTTGTCTTGCAATTTTCTACATTATTTATAATATGACTAAATTTCTTTTTCTGATCATAGTGATTAGGGCATCTCCCATATGAAATTGAGATAATTTACAATTAAATGAAACTACGTGATGGAGTATTATTTCTACTTTCTTTAATTTCTTTACCACGACCTAGGTTTCGTTGTATTACAACATCTTCAGGTGGGATATTAGCAAAGATATCTTTGCTAATATCAAAATATAAAAAGATCATTTTATATCGTCATTGCAAATATATTGGATAAATTAAACTCGACAAAGATTTAAATAATTAATAACATATTTGTCCAAATAAACTTTAGCAGTTTTCGAAAATTTCTTGTCATAAGAACGTTTATGTTGATGTGAAAAATAAATGTGGAAAAAAAAATAAACGGTACATACCAAGTCAATTAGTAATTATGAAAAAAAAATCCATAAGGATTTTCTGTATATTAGAAGAAAGAACTATACCAGTTAGGGATCAATTATTATTGTTGCTCATCATGACCAGATGTTGGTATCATTAAAGACATGAAAATGATCGAAACCTATAAATAGTCAATTACGGCCAATTGAGTAATTTTACTTATACACAAGTCCACTAGCTAGACGATAAATAATAACCTAACCATCGCGGTGTTCCAACGTACAGAAATGAATATTGTTTTAAGACCTTTCCATTCTGTTTTCCTTTAATTTTTAATTAAAATTAAAACTATGTACCTTTATTTCCACGCAGGTTTTCTTGTAACAAAATGATTTGCAAATAAAGTGTTCAAATAATGGTAATGTTATTTTAATATTAATCTAATTAATTTCAGAAAATCAAAGAAAATCTTCAAAACCTTTGTAGTAAGTCATATGAATGAGGGAACTATGGTGAAATAATCGTAAATATAAATATTAAAGAACTGTTTGTTTGACTTCATCATTTATTCGTCTTTTGATGCTGTAACTATACGTAGAATGATAAAGTAGGTATCATGTCTAGTTCCACCATCTAGCCAAAAAGCAGCTATTTTAAACACGACGAATATCTTTGGAAAGCGTGTTCTCTTGATAAATTTTCTAAGCTATTTGACAAAAATATGCGAGTATTATACACATCCATTTAGCAGCCCATTTAGCAGTTCAGGGTATCTGTAATATATTGTACCAGTAACACATTCAAATACATTGATCTTCAATATTTCAGCTTCTTTTATAGCCCATAAGAGAGTCGAAGTCGACTTCGCATAGAGAAAATTGTCGTGCAAGTTTTAACCCAAAACACTAAAGGCAAAATAACAAATGAAAACTTGTCTCAAATTTGACTTGAGGCACAGTGTCGGTTTATATTAGGAGAGACTACTTGAAAAACATAATGTTGATAATGCTAGAAACGGGTGAGCATTATGACGTTTTTACTTGTAATGATGGAAATAACTTAACCAGGTATTTCGCCTGAACTATACTGCCCATGTTTATCCAATTTAATAGTAGATAATACTCTATATATCATTTTATTAAATTCTGCGCGGCTCACGTTGACCCTTTTTTACCTCGAGAAAGCTTCATAAAATCCGTATCAGGTTTATCAGGTTTACTTATTTATTGAAATGGATACAAAAAAAATATGTTCGTGCTGTTATTCATTTCAACGTCGCTAATTATACGAAGGTCTCATACTTTGTGATCAAACTGGCGACCGGTCTCTAATAAACATATCATATTACTCGTAGTTTTTTTTTATCCTAAACGATTTTTGTAAATATATTTCAATTATTAGGCAAAATATTTAAAAAGTTGTTTTAAATAGCAAGTAATGTTGCTACACCACATAATCAATGAATATAATTTAATCAAAGAAGTGCAGTCAAATTAATCCATTTCTGTCAATTAAATCGTTTTGTGCGTTATATACCTTAGAAATTACTTTAAACATAATCAGCGTTAACCTGTATTGTTAGTCACCTTTTTAAATTGGCCTATATCTGTTAGAGGCTTAAACATTATCAAAGTCTGCGATTGCCTTTAACTCTGTGGTTACTATTGAATACATGGTGTTAGCACTCATTTTCACCATTTTAAACCGATGAAATTACTACAATATTTCAATTACACTATGGTTAATTAAAACAGGCTATTGATTTAACAAAATTATGGAGTTGTATCTTACCAATGTATTCTCGTACTAAAAATTTTATAATTATAATTCCATTCTCTTATTTCATATCAACGTACAGGTTTCTAATGTATGAAACAGAAAAAAATGTAAATAATTTAAAGAAAATAGTAGAACTCTCAAAAATTTTGCACCCATTGGTGAGATAGCATACTTCCAGACCGCTTATATTTAAAAAAAATATGTCAAGCACGTGTATAACTCGCACCAGAAGGGTTCCGTTCACATTTAGGTACACGAAAAAAGGGTGCATAATATTTATATTAAACTAATTGAAAACAAATAGTGTATGAACGTCTCTATTCCAAGCGTTCTCTGAGAAAAACGGTCAGGAGAGACGGATACGTGGATTTTCATTTTCCTTTTGAAGAATATAACTCTAAAAATGATTGTTACTTCGGGAAAAACATTATTGAAAAGTTAAATATTTATTGTAATAAGATAATTTGTAATTTTTTATTCTATTTAATGTCTTCAGATCTGGTAATTATTATTTAAATATCTTTTTATTAGAAGCGTTGCAAAAGTAGGGGCCTGTTATACAAATTTGAACAAAAGAACAAACTTCAAAATTCCCAGTAAATACGATGCACCCTCTTCACTCCATATTTTAATGAATTTTTGATGTAATTTGGTGAATACTTGACGAATACTTTTCAAGGTGAAATATGGAAGCTAAGCGAAGAAAGAAAAATCAATTTCTTTTAATCGGTAACAGAAGATGCGACCACATTTAAACAAATTAAAAGGGTCAGTTGGGAAAATAATCAGAAATTGGGAGAAAGAAGTTTTTGGGCAATATTTCAATTAAAGGAACATTTTGCATAACAGAGACAAATTTATTCCAGTGTTTGACAGTACATACAATGAAAAACATCATAAAAGGATATGTCATATTTGGGAATAAAAGGAACCATGAGATTGTTAGATCTAAGATGAAAATATATCAAATAAAATTTTATCTAAATGGTTCCCGGCTAGCCAAGTTTTAACTTATTGCCAGTTATTTATGTTAACTTTGTTCTCGTAGACTATAAAAAACGTATTCTTACATCTATAGAGACGTTTAACTTTGCATACATTGCGCGCCCTGAGGATACCGAACCATTAGATGAAATTACCAAATTAACGATTACGCCAAGAAAACCAAAACATTTAATTTGTGACGTAATAATCCTACATGGAATTGTAAATTAAAAAAGATTAATAAGAAAAATACATTAATGATTTTAATTATTTTTCTTTTCCTTGTGCTATGAAACCAACTTTGTACTAAATTTCTAGTTTAATGGAAAGGAGCACCGTACCTTCTTAATGAATGAGTTAGTATTGGAGTACGTGATATTTGAAATGCCTTATCTTTTTATTGCATTGTGATAGAAGCTTGTTTTCTTTACAGAATGTTAATTTCCACTTGGTACCCATGTTTACATTGATAAATAGAGTATTGCAAGAGACCCATAGTAATACTATTTAAGGTTTGATATTAACTTCAACTCGGTACCCCATGCCGTCCTTGAGAAAACAGGCAGACAGATGGAAGAATAGACAACTAAGTGATCCTATAAGCGTACTCTTTTTTCATTATTTGGAGTATGGTATAGTAAAGACTTAAAAAATATAATCTTATATTATTTAAAGTCATCAAATCCATATGTAAAACAAACAGGAGACACTTTATCCAACTTATTAGAGAATATGTGATTTAACTTTGTTGGCATTGTTTTTGATAAGAAATCAATTGCTGTGACTTAATGATTGCATTTGGGAGTGAATATGATAGATCATTTATTAAATTTGTTGTCGTTGTTATAGCTATGTTAGAAATACCCCCGAAACCTATAAACAAATTCAATGGAAATAAGGAATATCCTTCATAATTTTATTTCCTCAAATATAATTATTTTTTTAAATATACTTGCTTTTGCCAGCATATTTTATTATACTTTAATAACAGAATGACTTCAATAATGTCGCGCCACCGTCATCGCTATCCATAACTCTGCATTCTTGAAATATCACCCCCCCACCCGTAAATGTAAACCGCTTCGTAACTTTTAGCACCACAGTAACGTTTTACATAGCGATACTGCACCGCCGTCATCGCTATCCATAACGCTGCATTCTTGAAATATTCCCCGTAAATATAATACAGCTCCGCAATATATAGCACCACAGTAACATTTTGTATATCGATGCAGCACCGCCGTCATCGTCATCCATAACGCTGCATTCTTGGAATACTTCCCGTAAATATAATACAGCTCCATGACCTCTAGCATCACAGTAACGTTTTACATACAAAAATATTTCAGAATATACAGTCTTCACCACAATTATAACCGCAAGAATAGCAATCCAATGGAATATAAGTAATAAATGAACGGACAGACATTGAGTTTTATATAATTGTTTACTTAATACTGGCCCCTAGTAAGTAATATTTTTAAATTCGTATCAGAATTAAGATATTCACCAGATTCTACAGAAGATAATTAAGTTTATTTTTTTTTATTTTGACACTTCATATCTACTTATTAGTTCATATAGAATCCTATTTTCCATTGGACCTTGTCCAATCCGGGCAGAATAGATTTATCTTGTGGATTAATTTAAGATATATCAAGATACTACAAGATGAACAGTAATGGTTCAGCGAATCATTTTTGTAAAATTGTAGTAGATTTTCCAAAATAAAGAAGCTACATTTTTTATTTTGATACAGTAATTAAGCTTCGAATTTTAAATTAGGTCTTTCTATTGCCAAGAACAATGGTGTATAATTTGTGAAATGGTGCAAATAGTTGTTTATCGAAAAGTGTTTGTCTATAAACGATATATATACGTACGCATAACTAGATTATATCGTATGATAATAAAATTAATTGATATTCCGCTTATGGGATTTCGATAAATTCTGGAAAATATAAATAAACATTACAGCTAAAAAGGCATATAATATCCATGCTACGATAATTGTTGCATGAAAAATATGATATTATTTCTCAACGGAACTATCCAAAAGCTGATGAGCGTTGTGGAATATTCGTGTGTACTCTAGGCAGATTAACTCTCAAGTAACATTCAAGAGCATAAAGCATTAGCAAACACCTGACTGGGTTATCTATGCAATTATTTAACGGTTAAATTTTCCTTCATGGAAGAGGAAGTTTTTGTTGCAAAATCTTCGTAAAATTTTGCGTAGTTTCAGCTGTTTCATTTAGGTTTCTATTCTGAAGAAGAAAACAATTAAATACTAAAATTTAGTGATTTCCTTCTATTTTTGTTCTGTACCTTTACGATGTGAGAATTAAACCAATATCATCGGAAAGTGTAAAATCAGTACCAACACTTAGATTGAATAAATCACTTCTCATCACTACCAAATATTCACTAAATCACTAAAAAGAAACATCAATACCTCGACGCATACCCGTAACTTGTACTTTGGAAGAATATCAATCCGAGTTGAGCTCGGATGAAGGAGTAGTTTAAGACATAAACTTGCGAAATGATGAGCTCCATGTCATCCGATCAGCCAAAATTCATGGACCAAAGTTAAACATTTTTAACTGGATGTTATTTCTACCTAAACTTTTTTAAACGTTCCATCTTGTATGGTCTGATTTAAATACTGCTTCACGCAAGCATACTTAAGCATACAGTACCATAATGTTAAATGCAAACTAATCTCAAAGAGTTTGCATAAGTAAACATCGATGTTTTGACTTATTATTATGAAGTAGCACGCAATATATTTAAGCGCTTCCTCTGTCTCTATAGCTCATGCACGTGAGCAAAGGCTCCATCGACCAGAATTTCCTGTCGTATCGAAATACTCGTACGTGGTCACAACCTATACGCACAAGTATACAGAAGGGTAAATTATTAACTTTGTCATTACTAAATTTAAAATATAATTATAGAACGTCAAAAGGCACTTTTGCAGCGAAATATTAAACTTAAATTATAATTATGTAACATTCAAAAGCAACTTTTGTAGTAAAATATATTTACATGTCAAAAATAAAATTTATTTACGTAAGGGTTCATGAGTTTTCATTATTAATATCCATGAATATGATGTTCAGCCAAAATACCAAATCACATGTTTCAGCTTTAATTCTTTTTTAGTTATTAAACCGCATATTATGTGTTATGTATTGACGATAGTTATATCTAATCACAAAATTTACTCTTAATTTTGGTATAGTATTAAATTTTTCGACGCGCGCTAATTTTTTTAAAATCTACATCTATTACTTCGCTGCTATGATTGTCATGATTATCACTTATGTATAATCTATATAATAATTAAAAATGTACGGAGTTCATATGCAAAAATTCATTAAATTCTAAGGTTTTTGACATACGAAAGAAAGACTAACATATAAACAGACAATGTTTCATTTTTTAGTATGTTGGTAAGGATGAAGCACAACATTGGTTTACTCGCACACACACACACACACACACACACATATATATATATATATATATATATATATATATATATATATATATATATATATATATATATATATATATATATATATAAACATATATTTCTTTTATTAGGTATATAAATTTATTACTGTCAATACACAATACCTTCCTGTTTCAATCATCACATCGATTTCATTTAAATACAAACATCTCAATAGATATCCAACATACATATTAAAATACATCACATATTTGTTACTTTCATTTGTATTAATGTTACATCTCACTAAACCTGAAAACAAACAATTATTACCATGTCTGTATGATTTAAATATGCTAAAGCATTGCGGTACATCCAACCAATAAAGTTATATGACTTGAAATTTTCTTATTGATTACATTGTGAGTAATTCAATGTGTTTTATTAATGGAAATGCTAAATAGTAATGTAATAGCTACTTCAATTACATGATAACCCGGTATAGGCCCTGGCTTCGATGAGTCTCCTTCTCCACTTGCTCTTGGCTGGAATCCTCTAGTGTTCCAAGCTTTCCAAGCCAGTCAGTCTACATCAGTCTTGTGTGTCTCTAGGTCTGGATCATGTGGGAGTGATCCGAAAAATTGTTTCAGGATTTCTATTTATATTTTGAAATTAAGCATCCAACCCACTTTATTGGTTGTATATTAATATAACTAATTACATCAGGTTTTTTTGATAAACCACGCACATCCAAATTTTATCTTCACTGCCAATCATACTCTAGGAATTTTCTTTCAAAATCGACGACCGTAATATCAGCGTAATATGATTAAAGTACGTAATCTTATGTTTATTGTTTGGAATGCACCTTACAACATGAAAATAATTATTCATAAATTAAGTTTATGTTTCTGAAAAAGCAAAGCTAAAACTAAAAAAGAAAAGCTCGTTTAATTCCTGATACCGTTGTTTGAGTTTGTTATTCGTTAGCTTATGATTATTATATTACCCTTCCTACGGATACAATACAAAAAAGTTATTCAGTTAAGATTTTTTGACTACCTCAATCGCACCGATCGTTATAAAATGCAAAGGTTTAATGTCTTTAGTAAATTTTAATTTCTCCTTATATACAGATACAATATAAATAGCACAAGGGCAATTGTTACCTACGGAAAACACTGAAAATGGCTATGATATTTATTTAGATAAGTGTTCCTAAATAAACCTCGTAAGTCGTCAACAAAAAAGTCGAAAACGTCATAAGTTTCTCAGATTTTTGAAATTAAAGTTACCTTGTTTAATATAATTATTCATAAAAATTCCATATGTGCTGACCCAAACTTATTTCTAAACATAGACTATAATATGGAAAAAATAATATTTTATTAATTTTTTATATCAATCAGATTACTGGTTTTAGTGCGTATCTTTAGACAAGATGCAAACAAAACTTTCTCCTTTACAAATATTAAGAGGACTGGAATACGAGTATATTTAATATTTTTTTTCCGATTACTCAGTGTAATAAAAGTAGTACTAGACACATTGTTAAGTCTTTGTTGCTTATACAAAGTTATCACTTTCGAAGGAAATTAATCCAGTTAAAAGATGCATCACTGAATACATTAAAGTTTTTATATAAATAAATGAAAACTCCTAAAGCTTTAAGCTACCGACAATGATAAATATATAAATTTGAAAATACCGACGAATTCCACAAACATTTCTCGCGATATTTCAATACAACAAATGACTGCTCCGTCAAAAGTTCATCGACGGAGGCCCGAAAGTGATGAAAGATGACATATGACGTGGCGATACGATCGAACCAACTTAGCGACCCTAGGCTTACGACATTCGTTTTATATATGTGACAGTTATTTAACAACATTTTACATGACGACGTGTATTATGTCGATTTTAGTTTATTTCAATTTAGGTATTCGTTTTAAATTTAACAAAGGCAATTCTGATAGCAATTCTGATCAAAATGTTATTACAATTTGTTGTAGGAAACAACAAAAAATGTTAAACTTTATCAAATGACACGATTTTGAAAAATATATTGCAGAATAGTAACTTGTTTTATATAGATGGTAAATTCCTCCATTGTCAATAGGGGAATAAGTAATATGGTAACTCGAGTTAGTATATATCACGTAGACAATTTCTAGTCAAATAGGTAATGCACTTCAACGACCATTTACTGCACACTACTACGTGTTCAGTGAGAACATATAAAATATCTGTATATTTGAATAAATCGAATATATTTTAAATTGAGTGAATGACACATGTGTAAAAAATTGCCAAGTTAATAATAGAGTAATTATTAAGCCATATTTTTTTTCCTTTTCGAACAATATCATTTTCCTGTAAATTTTAAAGAACCTTAATGGAACTTAGCATCTATTTAGATAGCAATTGTTTTATCAACGAATCCAACAAACCCATTTCCTCTTGTTACCTTTTTTGACATTTATGTTTTTGGTGAGATATCAATATTTTTCACAAAGTTATATTTCACTTGAATTTGACATCACTTTAATACACAATTGGTTGTTTTCTGATTTTTTTCTCTGCGTAGCCAATGACCTAACTTTGTATCAAATTACAAATTTCTAAATTCACTGGATATGCCCTAGATTTGTAATTTGTGAGTCAGCGAATCAGTGTTAAAAGAATCAATTTTCTGACCTCTTAAAAACTTTTTGCACTAATTAAAAAAAAAAAAATAATTTTAAATAATTTAAAAATTAATGGATGAAGAAAATTATAAGTCTGTAGTTTAAATATATTTTGATTTATAGAGGGGGGTGTTGAAATTGTTCGTGTAAATATGAACGCGATCACCATGCGCTCCTTTTTATTTCGAAATTACCCGACTTATAATTATTTCTACTGTCAAAACTTGAGGCTGGCGCGCTACGTAATAATACATTTTACATAGACATTATTTTTAATAATATAATTTAGGTAGCGGTATTAAATAAATTAACTGACGTCAAAAGCTGTGTTCATCGAAGCAAATAAAATTATTGCCCTAATGAATCCTTAGATCCAGTTACTAATTTTCTGGTCATCAACAGCTTTTCAACCTTTTATGGATTGACCTTCTTATGAATAAAATCATATTTTCATATATCGTTTGCGTATCTTTTACGAACCTGTTCGCAAATGCGAGGGAAATCCATTTCTTCCCCGATTTTTCCAACTCTTATCAGCACAACTCATATTACTTTAGTATAAATTGATGTTATTTAATTATCCTGAAAGACCTAATTTATCTCAGTGAGAGTTTCATTAAAATCGATTGAATAGTGCCTAAAATTAGTTTCTATATACGGATAAACAAACGAATAAACTCCCTTATTTATATAATAGTGTAGATTTGACAACGTGTAAAAATATTTAACAAACAAATAAAAGTAACCTATCAAAATATTATACAAAAAATTATTTCAATACCGCTTGCAGTATTACAACAAATTTAAAACTTCAAGAAGCATAAAAAGAATACTTTTCATACCTAATATTACTTTCAAGGGTTCGGTACCTCAGAAGGAAAAAAACAGGTACCACCATAAAGTCATTCAGATATACAGCTATCCTTATTTTTTCCCGAAAACTCTTAGAAACATGAAATTTGATATAGCGGTAAAATAGGTTAATTTGAAAATTTTTTTTTGAATATTTAATATATTTGGTGTTAGTGAAACGGTGGAATTTTCATTATTCATTATCAAATGAAACTACGTGAATCTTTGCTAATCTTTGCTAAACAAAAAAAAGGAGAAATAATACTACATCACGTAGTTTCTTTTTTCCGAATATTTTTCATTAGTTGATTTTTATATTCAGAAGAAAGCAAGTAAAATGCACGCAATTTGTTTTAAATTTCACGTATTATAGGAAATATTATTTGTAAGAGCAAGTTACAAGGATTTTAAATGTTTTTTTATACGTTCCTACAGTAATTTTGAGGTTGTTTAAGTCTAATTTTGAAGTTGTAAAAAAAAATATCTTTGTCTGAAACTATTTATATCAAAATTATAAAAAAGAATCGAGCCCTCATGGGACGTCTGACAGATGTGATACGTCTAATTGACGCATTGAGCGATTTTTGGTAGGGGAAAATCTTATGGCTTCGCGTCACCATCATGCTAATGATAACAATATGCTGTTGCTATAAAGTTAGTATGAAGTATTGCGTTTGTTTTTTCTTACAGATATATATATATATAAATATATATATATATATATATGTATATATATATATATATATATGTATATATATATATATATATATATATATATATATATATATCTAAGATTTACAGCTCTGAGCCAGACTGTTACCCGTATGTATACGTATACACCAACACATTGTTTATACCCGCCTGTATGATATGCGTATTGAACGCTTTTTGAGCTATAAATAAATATTTAAAAAAAATTAAAATCAGAGTGAAAGAGAAATTAGTATATATTTATCTAACGTAGAATAATCCAGACAGTCTTTATAATGACCTATTTTAATATGATCGTCTGAATTTAAAACTGTAAATAGCATTAAAATCACTCGTAGCCCAGTCAATTTTTTGACTGAGTTACGAGTGGCGGACGCAAAGCAGGGATACTTTATTGAGTTATGTGATATGAGGACATTTACCCGTAACATTTCTTTCATAAAGTACGTTAAAACTACTCAAAAGTCTTCAAACATATGTAAAACAGCCAAATCTAACTGTATTGCGCGAAAGGTAAAATGTTCAGACATAAAATAAAACCAATCTGGAATATTATAAATAGTGAAATAGGAAATATTAAATCACGCAATCTTAATCTTAATCTAACATTAAGAATTAATAACAAACTTATCAGTTCACAATGTGTAGTGGCTTATGACTTTGAGAAATGTTTCAATAATATATCCATTATCATTATGAATGCTTTAAACTCAGCGCCAGGTAAACCTGCCAAATTACTGAGAGATAATATGAAGCCCAATAACTACGATCTGTATTTTAAATTTACTCATATTGATCCCACTAAAATTTAAAAATTAAATCACTTAATTTAAAGAAAACGAAATTAGTTTAGTTAATTCGTATCTCGTAAACAGATTACAAAAGTACAGATAGGGGAAGTTAAATCAACAGGATCTTTAGTAAAGATGGGTGTTCCGAAAGGCTCTATATTAAGACCCTTTCTTTTTCTTGTGTACATTAACGATCGGCCTTTTTTGTTGAAAAATATTGTTTGCTGACGATACATCTTTCATATTTAAAATAAATACTACTATTACTATTAACAATTAGATAACCCTAATAAAACAATGTCACAAATATTTAATTGGTTTCCGGTTAATAATTTACTACGCAATTAATAATTTACTAACGAAAATCTATGTATATTAAATTTACTCTTCCAAACGTAAGACTAGTTGACACTAACTTAGTATTTGATAATAATATAATGGATTTTGTCAGCACAGTAACCTTTCTCGGCATTACTATAGACAAAAAACTACAATGGAGAGCTCACATTTCACAATTGGTAGGGAAACTCACTTTACCTTCACAATATATTTTTGAATTCTACTTACTTTACCTTCACAACATATTTCTGAAAATATTTTATGTGAGAAAAAACAATTAATTCACTGCATTGTGAATGTCACATTTACATTAGAAAAAAAAACTGGATATTCCCAATTCCAGACTCACAGAGGTTGGTAGTTTATTTGTGGGGCAGCATATACCCTTCTATAATAAAATTACCCTTCTAAAAGAAATGGTATTGAAATTATCAGAAAGACAACAAGTTGTTAAGACTCGTCTACTCAAAAAAGCGTATTAAAAAGTGATGATTATATAAACGATCAAAATTACTGGAGCCATCAATATAACTTATAAAACTAGTATACATAAACATAATTAATATAATTTCAATATTCTATTGATATTCAACAAGGGAACACAATGTTCGTATGTTGAATAACAATAACATAGAATTGAATTAAATTGTTCCCTCATATGTGAAGGCAACCGAAGAAAATCTGTATAGATGTGTGACATATTATTGAAGAGATCTCATTGAATAGAAGACAAATTTGTTTCTTATCCTCTTGTTTTACTAAAAAGAAACTTCTTGTAGACCATGAAAATTGCCAGGTTTAGATCGAAAAGTTATCAAGTGTATCTCCAAAAGCTCACTACGTAAGAAGCTATAATTCCCTGCTAATATTCAGTATCCTATATTTAAGCACCAAATAAGCTAGATATATAACGGTATAAAAGTTATAAGTAATGAAGCCAACGTATTTTTGAGAAATTCATAACATTTTATTGCAGCAAACGAAAAATATTGTGAAAACTGATATTAATATTTATATCAATAGAATTACTACATATAAATTTCAATCTCCCTTAGTACGAATTCTAAGCTTCATTCTTGTGTAGTTTCGAAATATTAATTCTCTATTATGCATAACAATATTCTTAATTATACATTATGCATCGTAATGTTTAATATTACAAATGTAAGCAATGCTTTATTCCATTAAAAATTTTCTTCAAAAATTTATATTTTAGATGATACCTGAAATTGTCATATGGTTTAAACCCATCATAGTGGAATCTTTCGAAAATTCCGTAACGGTATATCGAAATATATCGTCGCATACATTTTGAGATTCCGCAACGAACGACTCATGAATCTATTTGTCCATAACCATTTCAATAAACGTACCGACCTGTTTACCATTCGAGTTTTTATGAAGATATCTCGGTCATAAAAAAGGGCCAACTTCGTAAAATACAAATATACCGATCTTGTATCCCTATTGGAGGATGAGTATGAACGAGATCGGATCCTTATTAATAAACTAAATATTTTCCACGTGTTTCAAACATAAAGTTGGTGATTCAGACATGAAATAATTTTAAATTACTAACTCTGACCAAAAAGTTCGGAATTGGGCCATGCGATGATATTATAAATATTAATATTAACGTAATTCAGAATCATCAATGATCATATCTTTAGGACGCATTTTGAAGCTTAAAATAAAAATTATATTATTTATTTAATTTTTATTAAAGCTATATTCAAAATTATTATTATTGAAATATGTAAGTAAATAGTAAATTTGTCATTGACCATCATGTCAATATGTGCAGATAAGATGACCACTTAACAAAGCATTACAACTTATTAGTGTTTTGCCACTTGTTTAGCTCTATTTCTGTTTATGAGCTATTTTGAAAATAGACACATGTCTCAAGGAACCAGAATATAATAATTTTCAGGAATCTTTATTTTGTAAATAGTTCCTCAATAACGTAAGCCAATATAAACGAAGGCGCGATAAACGGTCATATTTTCATAGAGTGAATCAGGTTCACTTACCATTTTCATGTAAAAATATGAATATAAAACTTGAATACATAATTCTATATTATTATAATAAAAACTAGGAAAAATAACCAAATTTTACTATTCATATATCCCTTTATTCAAATCTAGCATTAATTTCTAATTTATGAATAATTTTGGGGCTATATTGTCGGTAGACCTTATCAATAATTTGCGGTCTTAAAAATACTTACTTTATTTTTTTTGTTTAAGATAAAAGAACGATTGTAGCGCTATTATGCACTAGTATTGGCTGATTACTGGTATTTACTAGAGAAATGTTTTTTCACATGTAAAAAAACACTGAAATATTTTGACTGGCCGTCTTATCAGACTGGTCATATCGCCCTGAATTGGACTTTTGAAATATAAACTAAGGATCGTTTATCATTTTTTTTATTTCAAATAATGGGTTTTTCTAGTACTATTCTGAAAAATAAAGGGTTTTTCTAGTACTATTCTTGCATACATAGACGAGTTATAAACATGAAGGTGTGTAAGAAATCAACAACAGGTGAAAAATAAAATAAAATATTAAAAGATATTAAGTAACTTTGCATTGTTTATGGTGAATGCAGTAATTATTCACAAATGTTGAAATGACAATTCATGGGTTAAAAATATTGTTTCATATAATAATTTTTTTTTTCAAACAAAAACATGCGATGTTTTATTAATTCTTACTAAAATTTGTTATCAATACGTAGTGCTTTTACCTTCATTTAAATATTGAATGTCACCATTGGAATCTCTTTCTTGAAAAAGAGATTACAAACATCAACATTTTTAAATATAAT
The DNA here is from genome assembly GCA_039881145.1 of Druceiella hillmani. Lineage (NCBI taxonomy): Eukaryota > Metazoa > Arthropoda > Insecta > Lepidoptera > Hepialidae > Druceiella > Druceiella hillmani. Next base: position 2,819,194 of record JAYKKI010000127.1, read on the forward strand.
ACAATCAACTTAAAATTTGCTTACCCTCGCTGAAAAAATATTTTTCTTATAAACTCAAATAAGAATTAACAATTACCGATTATTAATTTTTCGATTGTTCTATATATTAGATATTTATCAAATCGCTCTCCCTAATCTTTAATCACATCAAAAAATACGAACACGTTACTTTGAAACAATGATTTATCTTCCAATATATTTTTTGCATTCCTAACATATATCTTCTTCTTATTTTTGGTATTATTAAAAATAAACGTAAGATTATTCAAAAGCAATATTAACTTATTCCATTTATACCTTCATCTAGGGTTCAGTAATAAAATTGTAAACTCAATCACAACCGTGCAAAAGCTCAGTTACCCAGTAAGTCCTTTTTTCAAGTATTCCTGGTTATTTTGATATACCCGTTATTTTTTTTCAACAAGAATTTAATTTCACCATCCGATTCCATCTCATTTTGGACTTCTTAGTAATATAATCGACACTGATAACAATTTTTTTACTTAAAATGTTCCCCTTAATAAAACCAAATTAAAACATGTAAAAGTCAAACAAATTAATAATAATAATAAAAAGTAATCAAAATAGTGATTAAATTTTAATTTTTAATAATGTTAGGAATGGTAAAATCTGTTATTTCTTAAAGCATCACTTTAATTAAATGCCTATAAATAAATTGTATGTCTATTGAACACAACTGTTTCACCAAAGTCTTACTCTTTATTTTTATATGAGGAGATATGAATTTTAAAAATGAAGATTTATATCAAAGTTGTTAAGGAGTATTACCTATACAACAGCTAACGAGAATCATTGTAAAAATAAAAAATGGGCAGTGTAAAAAACTTGGAAATATGTATAATTGTCTTATACGCGACGTGCAAATCTTCTTAAAATTAAAAAATGTAAAAGTGAAATAAAAGTGTTTTTTATGTGAAACATTTTGATGGCACGTCGCGTCTTGCCATTCGGCTAGCTTCCTATCTTGTCAGTTCTTCTTTTAAAAGCTTTACATCTTGTCTGTTATTCGGCCAGCTTTGCATCTTGTCGGCTTTTTCCGACTTAATTCGGCCAGCTAATGTATCTTGTCGGATCTTTCCAGCTTAAAGCTTCCCTTTTTACTACACTGCTCACACTCTATTTCATGTACGAGTTAATGTCTCACCTTTATTTCTTATTTACTAACGTTTACAGATTTACCTGTTTCTATCAACGTATTGCATTAAACTGACTTAAAATGTTAATGACGTTTATAAATTTAAAATATAAGTTACATACAGATTTACCTATTTCTATCAATGTATTGCATTAAACTGACTCAAAATGTTAATGACATTTATAAATTTAAAATATAAGTTACGTACAGATTTACCTGTTTCTATCAGTGTATTGCATTAAACTGACTTAAAATGTTAATGGCGTTTATAAATTTAAAATATAAGTTACACTATTACGAAAAACATTTAGAGGTTTTACATCAACCAGGCGTCCCACGACAGTTCGACCTTTTTCATTTTTGATACTTGCTATTTCCTAAAAAAAGGACCGCTAGGACGCAAATTTCTATGTATTTCCTTCCTATGTGTGTGCATTAGATATACATTTTCTTAATCAACATTTACAGACTGTTCAAGACTCTTATTCAAATTGGCAGGCTGAATCCTGAGACATAGTTAATTGTTTTCCCAAAAGTGAATATCATTTGGGCATAATGTGTTAATTTCAATTCAGTTCCTCTGATCATGAATACATTACCATATTTATATTTTATTTCTTTTATGTTAGGAAGAGAGAGATTCACTATGATATATTTTGTATAGTTGTTGAGATAAATAAATGTAAAAATTTATACTTTTAAAATCTACAATTTCTTGTTAAGTAAGTAGATATTGACATTTCAGGTCGCATTAATGGCATAAATCTTTCTAGTCCAAAGTAATTCTGTCTCGTCTCTCCGCTGAGTGACGTAGAGCCACTTCTAGATGCGGCTTATCTGCTGAGATGGACAGTTACAGCGTTGATTTTTACAATGTTCATGAAATTTCAAGCTTTTTTAGATCAATATTTTAAGGAGAATTTATATGAATGTAATAAAATATTTTACAATTTAGGTTAAGAGAGGTAGTACACTAGTATAGGATTTACAGTAATTTCATGTTAAGATTTAAATTAAATCCAGTGATTGAAACGAAAGTAGCCACTGGAAAATAACAAAGAATTCAGTAACGAAGCAATACGAATTTAAAACTACCGAATGCGTCTCAGAACCGGCACGAAATAAAATTATATGACTGTCTGTACGTCCTGAAATAAAAAAAAATGTAATTCTTTAACTTTTCCATTCAATGGAAAAAAAAAAAAATACGTATTTTTTTTATTATAAAATTCAGTCACGAACCAAATGTATTCCTGCATATATATATATATATATATATATATATATATATATATATATATATATATATATATATATATATATCCTCATGTGTTCGTCGCAATGAGAAACTACAGCTAGAGGATATTAAATACGCAATATTAAAGTGGTCAGTCAGGGGAAAACATGTGTATGAGTAATAATATAATATCTACATATAATATCTACTCTAAAAAAATTCCATAAAAAATTAAGAGAAATTAAATAAACTTAGTCAAATATTGAAAGAAAATTCGTTAAAAATTATTTTAGTGTTTCCATACAATTCCCATTTCATAATTCATAGAAATATATTTTTGATTAAACTTTTTTCAATTTCTTGTCCTGTAATATATATCAAGCATATGCATTGTTTAATTTATGATGAAAAAAGTTTTGACAAAAGAAAAATAGTCGTCGCAAAAAAATATGCTAACAACCTTAGGCGGAATAATCAGAGCGCTCTAACATAATAAGCAATATACAATACAAGTTGTATTACACCGAATAACACAATATAGTTTGTTAGCCTAAAGCCATTAAACTTAGTAATAAAACTGTCCAAGAAATCTTATATAAGTTAATATTATTCGCTTTATTAAAATTAAGCAAAAGTTTTAGTAATACGAGAGCGGCTGCCTCTGCGTAATAGAAAGTATAAAATGTTTGGGAGTTTCCAAGTTTATATAACGTGTTAGACATGCCAGTTAGCGTTCAAGGTCATTTCAATCTTTATATAAAAATATAGGTGTTACAGTTAATATTTGAATAATTGTTATTGCATATATTGGACGGCTGACGTCAAGTAGACATAATCAATATTTTAACTTTAAAAAGGTGTTCAATTGTTACATCTTATATATTCAACTTATGGAATTATTAGAACTGGCTAATTTAATAAGTTTCGTTCTAATAGGGATTAATATGTTTGGTGATGTGAATAGAAAAGCAATCTTCAGCTAATTGATGCCAATGACGTGAAATGTTTCCTTTTTGCCCTTGATACCCTCAATAATTATCTTGGAAAATGTATTTACTATTGTAAACTGCTTCGAAATCATAATTTTTGCATTTATGAATGGAGTCTGAGCAACAATTAAAATTTTAATATCGCAAGGTACTCAAATGCGTTAACGTAATTATTTTACGAGCCCTCTTTGTTGTTCGTGATATTCAACTATTTCCTGATTTAGCTTTAATTCTAAATTTTTTTTGGAAGATATCCACAGACTCATTAACTCAACTCATATTCTAGGATCACTAATATTTCACAAGAAACAATTTTATTTTCTGAATTTATTAATCATTCATTATCAAGACTATAAATAATTTATTTCATTCTAGAGTAAACTTGAACGTAGTCGCCTGATTACTTTATAAAAATATCTAAATATTAATTTTAAAACAAGTTTGAGTGAGACCAGTAAAGTTTAAATTGGGTCCGCTTTGCAAATATTCTACAAATAGATTATTTAAAGATATATTTTCTATGATCCATAAATATTTTCTAACTTAAATAGTTTGACAGAGTACAGTATTTACTTACTCGCGTTTTATTTAAAATTACATCATAGACGTTCCCGACAAATAAACATGTATTTTTCCATTACTTATAACTTACAAAAATTAAAGCTGACTATAGTCACGTCAGCTAAAAAGCAATGTGCAAATAGGCGTAATATTTCCATTTTTGTATATTTTAATACAAACATCACGACGTTAAAAGTGAAGAAGGAACAAGCTATCCCTTCCAGTTTTGCTCGTATAAAAACAGACCTTGGTTGCATTTTGTTTTAATTCACATTATTAAATACTATATATACTATCCGAAAGCTTAAGTACAAAGTTTCCAGTCTCCAACTTGAATTATTTGGCTTTTCACTTTTCTCGGGCAAATTCCCATTTGATTCTCGGACTTCTAAAGTTGAATACAAAAAAAATTCAAAAGAAACATAGGTCCCAAATTTCAAGTCACCACGAAATCTACCACGATAGCACGAAATCTCCAGACTTCATAATTCTGGAGATTTCGTCATAAACCAGTACAAAGTATTCGGCTTTTATACATGTAACAAAAAAAAATCTGTTATTTATACGGGTGATGTTGTTCAAATGGAGTAAACAATATTAAGGAATTATATGATAATTCTCAAACGATTCTGAAAAAAACCACTTATTGGTAGCAACTTTATGTAAGTCGTATGTGTATGTTATCCAATAATTAACTATACCGGTGTTTAAAAACTGAATAGCAAGTTTTATAAGTAAGATGCTTAGTGTATTACTGCCTTATGTTTTTATGTTATATACATGACATTTCACTTCAAAGCTGCGATTTCAACAAAGTTGATTAAATTTTTTACATAATCGTCATCGTCGTGGTGTATTGGGGTGATCACAAAGCATACAGCCTTATATGGCGTACGCGGGTGAGAGGGACTTTTTGAGATAGAGGTGAGAGTGAGGGACTTTTGACTATTTGAGAGGGATTGGGGTGGCGTTGTTTTGGCTGTACGAGATTGTTTTTGTAGCAATAATTACGTCTAAAAACTAATATTATACATATATACGTATAATATTGGTTTTAATAAACCTTTCGTCCGCGTGATATTTGAGCAAACACTCCACCCCTTATCTTTACCTCGTACCCTAGTACCTAGTAATCACATAAATACGCGCAACGATAAATAACTAAATTTATGAATTCTGAGTACCATATAAATATATATACATACATATATATATATATATATATATATATATATATATATATGTATATATATATATATACATATATATAATTATATATATATATATATATATATATATATATATATATATACATGTATATGTATATATCGTCACCAACTTTTGGTATAATTTCGACAATTTTACGTCCACTATCATATTTTTTGGCGTTCATATTCACTGTATTGCTCATCTAAATGATATCCTTATTATAAACAGCCAATCTTTTAAGTTTATTTTGAAATTCATTTAAGAAAAAGAAGACCAAGAACCAAGTAAACAGTTAATATTTTGTTAGTAGGCAGTAAATAGAGTTTTTAGTTATACCAGATTACATTACACTATAATCGCTTTTGTTCACAAGTTATTTAAAAGTCGTGAGGTATGATTTACGTTCGTGTGCAACGTTTGTCTAAACATTGGTTTAAATTATGCAAATAAAACATATTAGCCATACAATATTGCTGACTTGAGTATATTTCGTTGATAATTAAAATAAATTACAATTTTTCCGGACTAATTTCTTTTATAATCGCGCTGCTTGCTTAATATTGCGAGCAACACGATTTTAAAATAATAAATTATATTTCATAATAATAATTTTAAATTTTGAATAATATATTTAAAACGTTTGGATCAAGTAAGCTATGCGAAGTAATCTCACAATGGTAAAAGTAATAAAATGGTTGCCATACGCAGAACAATTTGTTGTAACGATACCGCGCAGACCTGACTGATGTTGTGGTGATCCATTTGCAGCTTAGTATCCTCATTGCGTTACGCGAAATTACCTTTCAAAGAATTTCCACTTAGAATCTATCCAATTCTTATGTGTTCTGCTACTGAAACCTTGAATAGCAAAATACTTTAATAGTAATCTTCACAAACAATTGTAATCTTAATAAGTTTCTGCATAACATGTAATTTCAACAAAACTTAAAATATATAGTAATATCGTAGAAAACATTACAAACATTTTTATTAATATCATCAAAAGAAACTACTTTGTTGTCCAAAAGTTAACCTCAAAAAGCAGTTAAATGAAAGCAGCCTAGTTTTTATAGTCTCTAACTCAGTCATCTACTCTTCTTTTTTCCTCATTGATTCTAGATCTTCAGGAAGTTACTTTTTGTTTTTGATAACCTATCAGTGAGTGAGTGAATGAGCTAAAAAATTGATATATTTTTATGTAAAATATTTCGGAAAATACTATAGGTATAAACTTCAAATCTATAAAACACTGTAGCCGAGTATTTGTATCTCTATATGATATACTATACTGATTTGCAAAAATCGCTGCCGTTGAGTAATAAGGCGCTTTTGGTAAAGGATCTGCATCCTTTACCGCAATTATTTATTTTATATCAAATATCTCAAAAAGTATTATAAATACAAACTTCCATTGTATAATACGCTATAATCAAGTATTAATTTCTCCATATGCTTTATTGATATCAAATTAGATTTACAGAGCTTGCTGCGGTTGAGTTAAAAGGTGCTTTAAGTAAAGGAATAAGTATTTTCTTGCATATCAAATATCTCGGAACATACTATAGAGACAAACTTAGAATTGTGATGTGTTATAAATATTATAATTAAGTATTTATGTCTCCGTATGCTCTGCTATTTTAAAGTCACATTTTCAAAATTTGCTGCGGTCGAGTTGCTTAAAGTAAAAAATGTAGTATATTTATGTGAAATACCTCGAAAAGTACTACTGATATAAACTTCAAATTTGTAATACGCTATAGCCAAGTATTTGTCTCTCCATATTTAAACATATAAATTTAGATATTGTTAGAATTGAGTTATAAATTGCTTTAGGGTATAGAATACAACATTCGATAGTATGGCCCGGAATATTACAGTAATCCAGATTGTGAGACAACAAGTGAAACAATGTACCCGTCTCTGACCCTTTACCGACACGCAAAAAACAGAAAAAATACAAATGTTATTTCTTAAAGAAATTATTTACTTGTTCATTTGAGACATATGAAGAATACCAATAGCTTTCACAAAAAAAGAAGGCTCTAAACCGCAAGAATCATATGTCGGCTGAAATAAACCAATATGGCAGAGAGTAGCTCTGCCGTGGTCTACTGACGTTAGTCAGTGATAGGAGATGACGAATGAGACACACAAGGAGACACGTGTCGACCCCAACACGGCCCTCAAGCCGTAATATTAATCTTGTGTGACAGTTATTTCACCCCAACTTGGGACCTTGTTCAAATGTAAAATTTGTCTTAGTTTGTATATGAAACACGTGCTAATTTTATTTAAGACTCACAGCATAATTTACTGTTTTAGAAATAGGTTAATTTAAACAGCTGGCTCACATATTTTGTGGTTATCTTTAACAGCATCTCGATAATTACCTTATATCTTCTGACTAAAGTAGTTTCGGGATCCTTCTCTTTCAATTGACACCATATAAGATATATTTATATAAAATGTATTTGAATTTGAATTTTAAAATAATACAGATTTATATACATTATCACTGTTCAAAAAAGAAACGGTGTATAGGCCTTTGCCCAACTTAGAAAATTGGTACTTAAGCTTAAGTACAAAGTGTTCATTAATTTCAAATGTGTGAGCAAACGTCATATATTAAAGTTCCATGATCTGAAAATCGCATTTGCCATTGAATGGGTAATGGAACCAAATACTTTCATTTTATTTTTACTTTAGTTTTTATCATAACCTGTGGTGGTATTTTAGTTTTTATCTTAACTTGTGGTCAGATAATTTCAAAAATGCATAGTACCTGTAAACAAATGTTAACCTTTTCCTAATAAATTATTATTGAAAGCAATTAAACTGATGAAACTAAATAAATTAAAAAAACTGAGCTAAACACCGGTGATCAAAAAGGCTGCAAGTATGTTTAAATGAAATGCTTCGTTAGCATGGCCAATACAACAATTTTGGAGAAAAATTAACAATTTAATTTATTTTAATTAACATTAAACATTCGAGTCACACAGATAAATAAATTTGTAAATTTACGTTACGATATTGTTTCAATATAATATACGTATTTACCTTAAATTTTTAAGCTATTGTTATTCATAGGAGCCCATTTATCAGCATATTTAAACAGCATTTCTCGCTATTGCGAGCAATATAGCGATGCTGATATGTGCGGATATTAAACAAAAAGCACACCAAAAAGTTATTTTTATTAGAAGAGCATATTAATATCAACAACCAACTTAACTCGATTACGTCATTAGACATAACCGAATCGTATGAATACACGGGTACACGTTTGCTAGGTTCATGTGATGTAAAACACGTCACGTACACAAACAATAATAATGTCATTATAATAATCTATGCTGTCACTCAAACTAAAATAAGTTAACGTCAACGGAAATAATTTTTTTCTAAAACTGGGCAGCTTATTTTGTTTTTTATATAGACTTTTTATATTTTGTCAGTAAATTTAATTCGCTATATTAGTTATGGTGTTACTTGTTTCCCGTTTGCGTTTAACTTATTGTTGGTGTTATTGTGCACTGTCGCTGTGAAAGATTAAAATAGCGCGAAACAGTATATTGCAATTTAAACTATGCCATTCACAGGAGATTTTGCAATTTATATTTTATTAAAAAAATGTAATATTTGCAATGGCAAGCTGAAGGCAGTTCTGAAATTAAATGTGCCTAATAAAGTAGTTAATTTCCTTTTTCACTAAATTGAAGACACAAAGTTCAATTTTAACCAGGATTGGAAAGCTAAAAATGCCTTCTGTTTACATCAGTAGGTAACAATATTATTCTCGTATAATGAATGTGTTACAGAGATATTGAATTGATATAACAAATACATTTCATCCACACAATCTTATCCTCATAGCTTGGACGCAGGATCCTTGTTATTTGTCGATTTTTCTGTTGACTACAAAATCAGAGAATTTTGAATTTAATTTGTACTTAAACATTTTTTCTTAAATATTTGCTTAAGCCGATGTAATATTTAATATTATAAAAAGTAAAAGAAAATATATAGCATTCTCAGAAGACTACAAATAAATTCAAGATTGGGTGAAATATATAGTTTACCAATGGTTTCTATAGAGCGTTTACACACATGTCGGAAATTGGGGGTATTTCATGAAAGACGCAAAATAGGTTGTCTAAATGGCGTTACAACATATTTAGAGATATAATTGATAACATGTTAATTGCAATCAATGATAAATTTCAATCAAACCGTCTCGGTGTACATTAAAGAGTGCATGTAGCGATAATTGTTTATATTATGATTACTTATCTTCGTAGCTTCCTCTACTCAAAAATAACATTTTTGATAAATTATTTATCAAAAATGTTAGTGCAAAATTTTTAATAATTGGTGATATTCACATTTTTTTCCTATAATAGAAGTAAGCACGCCATCTAAATTAAATAGGTAGAAACGTCCAAAATCAGTAAAATTGATTCTTTATCAACTTGACTATTTTTTTTTTAAATAATAAATTAAATTCAAACAGGAAAACAACTAAATGGCGATGTATGTTATTTTTTTTGTCTGCATTAAAAAATTTAAAACCAAGTTAAAGCTTCAAGTGAAAAGTGGAATTTTGATAATTTAAAAGCAAAACACTTTTCCGTCACAAGTTTTTACTTAACAATATAAATTATCATTATTCTGCAAAATTCACTTTCCTGATAGGCATGTGCCATTAAATTTATTTAAAAGCTTTAACAATGTATGTCACCAATATGGAGTACATAAGCGGCCAATATTTAGTAATAGAAAATGTGATGTATTTTTTTTTAACTGGCATCTCAAAAAAAACATTTCCCACTGGTCTTATAGTATGTCATCCGAAATTTGCTAACGACATATATTGTTATCTTATTTATACCTACGCAGATATGAATATCATAATTTATTGGTTGAGGCTACAAAAACCATCTTCGTTATTTTCTGTCCCGAATTTCAGTAATTTATTTCGTCCGATTTAGCAACTTAAATGAAAAGTGCATTTGTTTAAGTAATAAATAAAATATGATGTCCCCAGGCCACACGACTATGATCTTATGCACAAATTTATATCAACATATAAATGTGTGCATGTAATCATTTCGCAACTAATATGGAACCGAATCAGTAAAGTGAAAGATACTCTCTAAATAATCTTGTTGGAAACATTAGCAGGCAAAGAAAATTTCCCTATTTCCACAGTTGCCTTACGCTATGTGGTTGACATTTGATGTGACGCATGATAAAGTTAAAGACTTTATTCTCAAAAATAAGTGGTAAAATTGGCATTACTCGACTTTAACCATGCTTTTAGTACAGCTAATACTAAACTTTGAACGTTTTTCACGAACTTTAGCGGGATAATGTAGCAATATTAAGACACATGTCTCGATTTAAGTTGTCTCTTATATTTATTGTTTTTAAATGTTGAATTTTAAAAAATTTTACCGTATTATTCGTTCTTTTATTGAAAATTTCATTTCAAATTTTACAGGTTATTTTAATTTAACATTGACGTAATGGCTTATAGGATATTATTTTGCATAATATTAAATTTAATCCAACCGTTAATCTAACCAATATTTAAGAGTGCTTAGATATATCAGAATTAATATGACAAAAGATCAATGAAAGGAAATTTATAAAAAGTATGTTATTATTGCGTGAATGAAAATTAAAGAAAAGGTGAAAAAAAAATTATTTAATAAACGTAAGAAATAAAGCAAAAATGGAAAAAATATAGTAATTACAAACTAAGTTACAACACAACATGGGACTAGCTAATAAATTTTTAGATCACAATTAAATGAAACTACGTGATGTAGTATTATTTCTACTTTCTTTAATTTCTTTACCACGACCTAGGTTTCGTTGTATTACAACATCTTCAGGTGGGATATTAGCAAAGATTCTTTTGTATGAATAATGAATTTCTACAAAATTAACGCCAAATATATTCAAAATTTTTAGATATAAAATTAAGTTAATCAATAAATTACGGCGCACTGGCACATTAGATTCTACATTGAAATGATATATATTCAAGGATAAAATATTTATCTATTAATAACATTCTGAACCAGAAAAAAAATTTAATTAATTCCTAAAAAAACTACGGCGCACTTGCATGCTAAATTTCAGCTTACATTTTATGTTAATTTCAGTTATATTCACATTAAATTTCAGTTTACAATTGCAATAATATATGTTCAAGGATACAAAAATATTTATATATTGATGATGTCCTGAATCGGACAAAAATTTTAAATTATTTCTAAAAATTACGAGCAGGATGTGAGCAGAACACTCACCTTGAGTATACCATTAAATCATATCATAATAAAGCGTAAGAATTATATAAATACAGAAAATAAATCGATAAACCCAAGAAATTTACTTTGTCTCATAATTCTACATAGAAAAATAAATTGATGATATTCTAATGTTTTTCTTTACTTGTGGTAGACATTCCTTCGCATCCAATTTTAAAATTCACGGTCAACCTAAAGTAGCTTTAGTGTTTTACTTAGTGGACCAGTATAAAAGTACATGATATTTTAAGGACTAGGTCCCTCCACAATATTACCAAGATGACAGTGATCCCATGTCAACCTCTCAACAGGAACTCACCCTGCTTATTGAATGACGCCTGCTCTGAAAAATAGTGCCGGCCTTTTTTAATGGAAATTCAAACTGGACCGAATCGTGTTCCTCATCATCGTAGGCATTGTCCATCAGAAATTTAAGACAAAATAATAACACAGCAGCACAGTGGCATCTTATTGCCTTCTCTGCTTCGATGTCTACGAAAGATTTTCTTCTATTATATATCTTTTAGTGTATCTTTAAAACGGCTAGAGAATGCATGTAACTGAGAACAATGTCATTGAGGGGTCAAAAACACTAAACCAATACTTCTGGACATTTTGACACAACTAGTTAGATATAAGAAAATAAGGAAGTCTGCACAAATTTATATAAATAAAGATCAGATTTTGGACAGAGTAAAACCCATCCTGCTAAAAAACTAAGGGCTACTAATTATGCCTCGGGAGATTCATCGCCATATTCTAATACAGCATCATTTTAACAACGCATTCGTTTTCAGGCTTAAATAATCGAATATTCAAGCCTGTCACATTTATCACCCTCCAGCTTAATTGTTTAAAAAGTGGTCAAGCTTAAAAATCGTATGTAACTTTTCTTAGTTTTGGAATTGTAGTTTTTAGGCTTGAGAGATTAAACGTTTCTATTTTCTGATTTTACGTATAATTTTGCAGGCAACATAGCAAAGTTTCGGTGTCCTTATAGTTACATATGTCGCAATAAGATTTATTTCATCAGTTATGTATACGGGTAGTTTTACATCATCTTCCATTATTTCCACGCTTCATAAATAACTTCCAAAAAAAGACGAATTCACTGTGTGATTAAATTCCTTTGATTTATGTGACAATTTTTCTCTTACACATTTTTTGCAACTATAATTTGCCACTTTTCGGATACATTAGTAGGCCTTTCGTTAAATATTAATATAAGTGTGAATAGACGTCACACTTATATTTCATTCGATACTCATACGACAATATCATTAGTAGATAGACGTCAAATTTAATACTAGCATACTTTCATTTTATGTTTTAAATTTCCTCCCAATAAATTTCTCCATGGCACTACTAGTATGTTTCATTGTTTTCAGTTGTGAAGTTTTCCGCCAAATACGGTGTTGATTTTCTAATCATAGCATAATAATTTTACACTATATCAATAACTATAAGTATATATATATATATATATATATATATATATATATATTTATTTTTTTATACATATATGTGTGTATGAGTGTATATCTATTATTTCATTACCTAACATTAAATTCTATTGATAGCGCCAAAAAAAATTTTTTACCATTTTATTGATAAAACCCGGATTCTGATGATTAGGCTATTACGTTTTTGACGACAGCAAAAATTCTTCATAGACCAATCCGTGAAACGTCATTTCATATCTAGAAATAACTTATTGATATCTAGTTATCTTTCCTTTTATACCCAGATTAGTTTTTTCCGATTGAGGATTTTCGCTCAATAATTTCGCCAACTGTTTAGCGTCTCTGCCGTAATGGCATCATTCATAGTGATTCGTGATCGTCCGCATAAATACTCTCCATGATAGTAAAAACCGTACCAAAGTCCACTTGAAGAACTTAAGTTATAATGGAGAAGACCGGGAAACATCACCTTATAAATATTTAACGTAACGCCTATCTATCTGGTTTATGCTATTGAACATATAAAAAAAACAAAGTCCATAAGTGTGTAAGAAGAAGTCTCATGAAATTTTTTTAAAAAAAAACTCAAAGGTGACACTTTTCCGATACATTGAAATATGAATCACATATATTAATTAAAGAACAAATCTACCACCAGCAGGAATGCATTTGCATTTTTCGCAGTCCTTTTTGGTTAATCATCATATGGATCCCATGGTAGCATCATAGCTACCGTAGGAAATTTGTGATGAAACTTATAATATTTTAAAATAATTATAATTAGCCATACATCCCACATGCATTCGTATCATCTACATGCTGCCACCATTTCAACCACACAAATTTAATTAAACAAACAATTTAATGAATACTTAATGACGAGCGCCGCATACCGGCATCACATTAAATAAATTAAGGAGAAAGTGACTGGTGGCGCATTCGTCCCTCCACATCCCGCCATACTTCTCTTCTTCCGATTACTATTAATTACGACTAAAGCACAGCGAATTATTCAATATAATTTCTTTACCACGACCTAGGTTGCGTTGTATTACAACATCTTCAGGTGGGCTATAGGCAGAGATAGTATTATATTAAAATTAAAATAACACGTATTTGTCAATATAATGAAATATAAACCATAAACCAAAGATAAGAGTTCACACCATACTTTACCTTGGTCCACAAATTATATTTACGATAACGGCTACATCTCAGAGAGCGTTAAATTAAAATGAACTTATTAATAAAACATCTATGCAATAAGCTCTGATCTTTTGATTTCCATGCTCTGCAATAACTTAGAATTGATCGAATAACATCTGAATTTTCAATTGACTTAAAAGGGAAAATTTCTTTCATATCCTGTATAGTCATAGGATCTTTTTCTCTTGTTGGCCTTAATAATTATCTTTAACCGAATACAACGCTGTCGGAATATGATTACACAAATTACTCGAACTAAATATTTAGGATTCATGTAAATGCTAACAGTAAAAGAATTCACTATGATGTAAGAATCAACAAATTTATAAGTGTACACTTAAGCTAAAAAAGGGTTTTTCGTCAATTTTAATATTTACATTCCACAGCATAACATCAATCCTTATAAGCTACTACGTTGAAATTTTTAAGTTGTTTATAAAATGAATACAAAAAAATTCTAAAAAAAATCTAATATCTCAGAAGAAAGAATGCGTTAAAATTGATTTAGAATATTTGTGATAATACAGATTTTTCGTTTTAATTAATATGGCCTAGTTAGATTGATGGAATAATCAAATCGCGTATACGGTATACTGTATACTCCATACAAATTTGTGATCCATGTTTATTTTTTACTCGATATAATAAAAGTAACTAGCCTCGCCCCAGAGCTTAGCTCGTGTAGAAAATGGAAAACAAGATGATGCAATATGAAAAAATACTCTTGTGAAAAATTGAATCTTAGAGTCTAACATGCCTAAGAATTTTAAAATGTACAGAATCGAAAAAATGGCGCCAAAAGAAAAAAATCCTGTTCCCTGCGTTAAGTAGCCGTGCTCAGACGTACTTATGAGATGTGTTATTACAAAAGTATGTTCGCGCCCTTGTAATGCGATACAATTTTTTAATTCCTTTGGGGGAGCCTGTTATCCCTAAACGGCGCGTCCCTAGGTAGCGGATCGGAGAACACCTCAGTGATCTTCCACTGTGTGGTAAAAGGGAAATAAAACACCTTTCGCGGATTAACAGGCAGAAGTAAAACTTATTCGAGGCCTTGGTAACTCTTTTTTCTATGAACTGTGTCATTAAGGCTCTTGTCATCAAGGAGCATTTAGCACAGACCTATAAACTTTCACTTTGTGACAAACAAGCAGACAGAAAAAAATTTCACTTTGTGACAAACAAGCACAATAATCGCTAAGATCTCCTTATTTTGATAAAATATGAAAGTAATGATTAATTTCTGTATAATTTTTCAATCTGCTATGAATAATACTTTTACTCCATCTGGGAATCAATATGTGGTTAAGTTTAAAGAACATCATTTTGTGAAGCAATATACAGAAAATAAACAAAAAATGCAGTCATTGTCCAACCTTTTTCTCTTGTTGACAATGACTGCATTTTTTTAATTACCAAAAAAAAATTTCTACTTTGGAATAAGTGCATTATTCTTTATTCTGCTCCATTACAGGCTATATGTATGGAAAATTTTATAGACATTGTTTTTTGCAGTAAACAGAAATAGTGACATAAAACAAAATAAATCTTTTTGCTGGTTTATTTTCTGTATATTGCTTCACAAAATGATGTTCTTTAAACTTTACCACATATTGATTCCCAGATGGAGTAAAAGTATTATTCATAGCAGATTGAAAAATTATACAGAAATGAATCATTACTTTCATATTTTATCAAAATAAGGAGATCTTAGCGATAATTGTGCTTGTTTGTCACAAAGTGAAATTTTTTTCTAATTTTCTCAAATCTTGACAGAGGCATAACTAGAGACACGTATGGTACACGTGTATCCCTTTAAGGTTCAGTAAATCAATATAATTGAAAACTAGGCAAAACGTGATAACCCATAACATAATTCATGCCGATAAATGGTGTAAATTCTGGAGGATCGGTAGTAAATACAGACCCATTCTAATGAGCATATCGCATTGATTCCGGTATAGCTAAATTTAAATTTAAATTGTGTATATCTGTAAATGACTGAAAGATATCTGTGGGTTTCAATGAATCAGATAATTGAAGAATGTTTATTATACCAAATTCAAATTCGGTTTTCGAAAATATGTCACCACAATATGTTTTTTCTCTAATGAAAATTTGGAATTGTATTTCTGGAAGGTGGATTTAGTACGTTTGCAGGTTCAATTATTACTTCTGATACCCCCACTTCCTTCTTCGTCTAACGTAAGAGCATTTTAAGAATCGGCTGGTGTTGGCCATTAGATATCCGTCTGTTTTATTTAATAAAAAAATTGTTGTTCCTTCAAGATCCTAAAAGAGTGAAATTGTATTAATTTTATAGGATAATATTATATTAAAACAAAAACAACATGGGCCTAAAATACCAGTCAAATCGATTAATTACCTTATATTGATACATCTAGGACACCTCAACTTCATGTTCAATTATAGATATTTTATTTCAATAAGTCGAAATATTAATAATATAGTTATATTTACTTATTATTATAACAAAATATAGCACTATGTAATTAAAAAAAATGTATCAAGTACAACAAAACCGTTTTAGTGAACCCGCGAAAATATCAAACTTCATGTATTGTTTTGGTATTTTTTCATGCGCAAGACTGTCAAAACGGGGCACTATTAAGATGTATTCTTGAACAAATATTTTTTTAATATAACTAACGTAAAATATTGGTAAGTTCGGCTGAGATATACGAATATTATTTAGAGATACGGATGTAACGATTTTCTCAATTTGATCGACTGCTTCCTGCCGAAATATCATTACCATCCTTACATTATGTATGAAACTGAATGTAAACGGTTTTGTCTTTAGTTACCAGATTTCTAATTCTGTGAGGTCAATTCTGTTTTAAGCATACCCTCTAGCATTATAGTTGCAATTAAATGAGATATTATTGCAATATACATACTAGACGCAATAATTATACTATCTAGCATAATAAAAATAAACAACAATATCTATTATGAAGGCATATTAACATGGTTGACATTGTATAGAACATAATAAGTGTTGGCCACTCAAAATATTTTAACGTTACTGTTTGTATTAATACTGAAAATGAGTAATGTAAGGAACAAGAAATAGTTCAATGTCAAGAAAGTTTTAGATAGCCCTAACGAGAAGTTTTTTTCCATAAACTCAATATCCATCTGACGTATTTCTATGTCTGCTATTCCAGTTAAGTTGACTAAACATCTCCTCAAAATAAGAAAATGTGTTCAAGTTTTAAGCGAGCCAGATGGATGATATTTTTTTCGCTTGAAATTATTTGTAGTTTGTATTAAATTAAAGACAAAAATACGAAAAGCACGATAAAAACAAT
Source organism: Druceiella hillmani (assembly GCA_039881145.1). NCBI lineage: Eukaryota > Metazoa > Arthropoda > Insecta > Lepidoptera > Hepialidae > Druceiella > Druceiella hillmani. Next base: position 2,836,670 of record JAYKKI010000127.1, read on the forward strand.
TTATCTGTGGATAAGAAAGCTTTCGAGCCAAAACCAAAGAATAATTACATAAATTTTAGCGAAGCTTTTTCTCTATCACAAATGTTATTTTGTAAATTGAATTTTCTTTTTAATAATGACACTCGAAACAAACAAAGGACACACGAAATTCGTAAAACTTTCCCTTATAACACTTATAGAAAACATTAACATGATGAATGCACGACCTTATGGAGTCACAGTGTATACAAAGTGCGTAAAATAAAGTGTAAGGAACTTTTCAGTTTGTTGCAAAAATAGCTGGCGGGAGAAAAAGCTCTTTCAGCTTCAACATTAATATATATATATATATATATATATATATATATATATATATATATATATATATATATATATATATATATATATGTATGTATGTATGTATATATATATACATATACGTATATATAATTAAATATTATTTTGTTTATTTAATTACATATCATTACACATATTTCTAAATTATTATATATTTTTATATATAACCATTCAGCATATGATCAATCACTACTAACTGTGTGATCAAATCTTTTCGAACTTCTAATTTTCGTATCGAAATGAAGCTTTGCATGCACATGTGGTTTGGATGACAACGTAATAATTTGACGAAGTTGTCAGAAAATTACCAAAAATTGTCAAAGTTGTCTAAAGTGTATTTTTTTAAGTAATTTTTTTTTCATTTAGGACTACCACGGATGATGGCAGTAACTCTGTTAAAGCATTTTGTGCAATTTTGTACAGAGAGCGACATACTTTCAGACACGGCATCGCGTGATTTAGAGTTAGAATCTAATAATGTTATTGCGAACCTTTCATTGAATCAAAACTAAGAAGAAGATCTGACCTGACCTGAAAAGAGCTGACCGTTGCCAGTACAATGAATACGATGAAGATATTTTAGAAAAATTTATTACATTGCCACATCAAATGAGATATGCTGCCTATACATTAAACTTGATCGCAAGCAAAGATGCAGATATTGCTCAACAAATAACTGTTTTCAAAATTCCCTACAGAACTGCTACAGCCAAAGCACGTACTCTTTGAAATCAGCAATCGCGTAGTACGGTAGCAGCAGATAGCATTCACACTCAATTAGGCAAACGACTGGTTCTGCCAAATGCAACCAGGTGGAACTCTACTTATGATACTATTGTTGTTCTCAACAGGATATAGGAAACACAAAAGCCTTTCCTTCACAGAGTTATGACTCAGTTGAAAATTTGGACATTCAATGATCAAGATGTGACCGTAATAAAAATAAATTTATTAACATAGAGGTACATTTTAAATAAATCTCTGAATTATTTTTATAACATAACATGACATTAAAATAGTTAATACATATTTATAGGTTATGGCACCAGTTGGTAGTGCCCTCGATCTGATTCAAGGAGAAGCTCAAGGATATGTCGGGTCAGTACTACCGACAGTTGCAGCAACTGTTTTTAAATTAGAAAATATAAAGTCTAGGGGTCTAGTGAAATACACATCTTAAGTCAATGCCTTATTAAATGGCATAGATAAAAAGTTTGGACCTCTTCTGGATGATAAAAAATGCCAACTTTTGCGGCTTTTGAACCAAAGTTCCAGTAGATATGACCGGGAATGTATAAATGACAGCAGTCAAGTGAAAGCAGTAAAAAAAGGAACGGAGAAAAATATAGAAGAGGGGTAAAGGCAAGAAGCCGCTAAAATTTTGAAGAACAGAGATAGTTTATGAGATGGTGATGGAAGAAACAACCCTAGTAACAATGACAGAGATGTAGATTTTTCTTTTTACTCTTTTAACTCTGTGAGTAACAGAATCTAAAGAAAAACCTATAAGCCACAGATCATTAAGAAGTAAAGCTCAAGATCGTCTCGTCAAAATAGTGCTAGACATAAAGTCAAAAGACTCATTAAACGACGTGGCATTCCTCGGGGAACAGATATTAATAAATATGTTAAATATAAAACCGCTATATCCTCAAGTGCTGCAGTCCAACGAATTTTTCCCACAGGCAAAGAAATTTTGACGTCTGAATGAGCCTCGCTTTCAGACGAATACTTTAATATATTAATGTTTATGAAGGGGAATATACATATTAAGTCAGATAGCGATGAATGACTGTATTTTTATTTAAATTTTATCTCTAAATAATAATTATCACAAACTTTAATGAAACACCCTTATTTTAATAATTTTTCATATTCTGCCTAAACTTCCGTAGCTCATACCAAAATTTTTTTTTAATTAAATCACTAACCCAACGCAACGCAACGACATATCAAATGCAATTTATATCACGAGTTAATGATTAACGGTAACTTCCGTTAAATCTTTCGATACGTAACGCTTTAACGTTTAATGAAGTTAACTTTTTAGTGTGTGTATATATATAAACTAGCGTGACCCGTGCGAAGTCTTCGCATTATTATTTATTCCATTATGAAGCTCAGATGACAGATCAAACAAATATTTTACTAAAATTGACATATAGAGGCGCAAGTATCAAAAGCATTGAGCTAAAGCGCCACTTTATTTATACGTGAGTGGATTTGAAATTAAACAAAAATTTTACCGACCGTCAATCATATTGACGTTGAGCCGTTAGATGGCAGCATTGCTGTTTTGTGTATATAATTTTAATAATTAATTAATTTGCAAAAACAATAGCAATAATAAATTTTTTAGTTGTGGATGCCGGTAGAGCAAGCAATTATCTATAAAATGATATATAATTTATGTGGATTAGTTGTGAGGTTTTTTCTACAAAGGGAGAGTAACATCTTAAAACCTTAGCGTATTAATATATATGATGATGATGATGATGATATATATATATATATATATATATATGTATATATATATATATATATATATATATATATATACATATATGATGATATGATGTTGATATATATATATATATATTTATATATATTTAAGGGTAATAGTAATCATAACAATAAAAGAGTTAAGAAAATATCATGCTAGAAATTAATTAAAAAAACGTGAAAATATCTATATAATTGATGTATTACAAGAAAAATAATTTAATGCCACTGTAGTGAGAAAAGAAAAGTTGAAAATACAAAATTAGAAAAAATACAAGCATTGATAGTATGGTATCACAGTCAATATTTCATACCCTTTTAATGAATATTTTGCTTATAATAAATTACGCGATATTAAATATCAAAAACGTTGTCTTTGAGATATATTTCCATTAAACATTTATTTACTAATATATAATAATTATTATCCCAGCCAAAATAATATATCGGCATTGAACTGAGTGATAATCAACAATATATTAAATACCGTTAACGAACTATAATTAAATATATAATATATACCAATATTAACTATAATTATGAATAAACAGCAATACCAAAATTTGCAATTTTCATATGATTGTATTTCGCAATAAAGTTATTATTTGGAAATTTATGTAATAAGCAATTTATATTATTGAAATATTTAATATAGAATACTAAACAAGATGATATTAGGGTACGCCACTTAAAATATCTTTAATTTCAAATTACCGTTTATTATTCGCAAATATTATAAATATTAAATAAAACATACACATTTTTCCGCTACATTTTTTTTTCGCTTTTTGACGATACAGATCTCTAATTTCCTATAAAAATAAATAAATTTTACAAAGCAAATCGTTTCTAGTTTTATCTCAGCTCGACTTACGTTAAAATACGACTAAACGTGATGTGCGTTTGCTTCCAAAAAGTATGTCAAAAATTGACAAATTCTACTTGCAAAGTATGGTCCACTTATTATATTCTTACCTCTATAAAGGAAAGATAGCACACACACACACACACATCCACGCAAGCACGCATGCAGTCATACAGGCAGAGAGACGCACAAACATACAGACAGATAGAAATACACTGCATTTTATATATAAATAGATTTCCATATTAAAAAAAGAATAAGTTTCCATAGTATGAATTTGATAGTTATTTAAAAATTTCATTACAAATTCGGGTGTTTTTTTTCAAAAATGTAATTGAATAAAAATTTGGAGTTCGGCTCACACTTGCTTGATATCTTTCTTATTTTTTCCAGCAACTTGTAATACTTTTAATAACCTATACTATTAATAAATAACTTATAAACTTACAATAAATAATATTCACTTCATGTGTTCATTTTGATTAATACGTCAATTTAATCAATTGGGAAAAAAATAATGACAGGGCTATGTTTACACTTTTCATCAAACAAGCAATTAACCACTTATTTTATTACTACAATACGTCTATTTCCATAAATAAAATTTGTTTAGGCCAGTGACCTTAGGCGTAACTAGCATAACTACGTGAAAATATATGAATTTGCAGATGTTGAAAAAACAAAGTCCAACAAATTGAAACACTTTTGGACAAGTAAAAATCGAGAATTGGAGTAAAGTTAGTGGGGTAGTTACGGTTGCCATAGTTCGCATAGTTGTATTTTCTAGAATTTACTGGTCACTTTGGGAATACTTTCTTTCACGTGTGTGTCGCTAGTTTGTTACAATAGTACGTGCCTTGTTGCTTTTGAAATTTGTTATTTTTAAAAGTAACAACTCTGTCAATGTTACACAGAATGTCCCTTTTGTTTGCAATATTTGGCCTAGTTATGAATATGAATGAATGACATATCATGTTTTATGGTATGTATGTACAAATCTAAATATATGAGGTTTAGCTGAGTGGACTAGCTCAGATCTTCAATATAGGCATAAGTGTGTATGATTTTGAGATTATAATTATTTGGCCAATGTTAGTACGATGAATATTTTAATAATATTACATTAATTTTACTACTTTGTATTAATTCCATTCTAAAGGTTAATCTCTACCGGTTATGAGTGACTGACATGGCATCGATGTAGGGATATAGCAAAAATCTGGTATAATATCGATTAGTTGTTTGATCTCGGAACATTTATTTTCAGATCGACTTCCAGTACTAGTGATACGCGAGAGGCTTAATAAATTTTTTTTAAATATTTTGTTTGAAGATGTTCCTTTCACATTCCTTTTTGCAAAATAATAATGGTGTTATTAATTTATTTTGTATTATTAATACTAAATAATTAATGAAAAAATACCAAACTTATCTAATGTCACACAAAATATGTGCTGATGGATAAACACGGAAAGAAGCAAAACCTCTATTTCCCACTTTATAAAAATTACCAAAATTTTGTTTCACTACGAAATGAAACTACGTGATATAGTATTATTTCTACTTTATTTAAATTCTGTATCAAGTTTCATTGTATGACAATATCTTCTGGTAGAGTATTATTCAAATCTTTGCTAATTGGCAATATGTTGTACTTTTCAGATAGATTTTTCAAAAGGTACATTTTTTTATATTTCAAATATTTCTTTAAATTGTCCATTATATTTATATTTGATACAAGTTGATATTCGGCACTCTCATGCAAGTATTTAAATACTATCTTCCTGCCAATACGGATTAATGAATAAAAAATCGATAATATATGATATATGAGTGTTACCAACATCTCTACTTTCACATTATGGCATTGAGAAAACTTTTTTTCTTGAGGCAATTGATCCATCATATTAAATATACAGATAAGTTTTTTTACTCTAGGAAAGTTCTATGCACAAGGAATAATTCTTTATATGTTTCCTTTTTGTTTACGACTAGACCGAAAGTGTGCATTCTTTTTTCCACAAATAGTATTTAGGATTGTATGCACGAATGTAATAACTCATAATAAAGTGTTCAGCGAATTAGGAGTTGTAATTAGCATTAATCATACTCAGAGAATTTTTTATGTTATTTCTTAATAAAATTTTGCTGTATGGACGTATTATCTCATATATCTTAATTTTCTCCGGAGAAACACCCGCGTTTCTCGGTAATAAAAAGTAAGTCTTCATTGAATAATTAGTTTCTGAAATTATTGATCATTAAAATAGAAAAAACTTACAGCTCTGTAATTGTTATCATTTTGGTTAGAAATAATTAATGTTTACAAAAATTTAATGCTTTAATATTTCATAAAAAATTAATGTAAAACAGAAAAGGTTCTTGTGTGAAAAGTAAAAAGAAAATGTCGAAAATTATTGATTTGGCACTGAATGAACAAAAATATATCTATCCATATTTTATCAAATTGGTTGTGTGTGGGAAAATGGCCTTTGTACGTGGTAGTAGGCTCAACTCTCCCATCGTGCACTATACTTGCGCGTCGATAACTACAAGGGTGCGGAAGAAGTGGGGATTGAAAATAGTCGACCTCGAATATGTGTGATTTCCATTATGAAAGTTTCAGTTTATATAAATATATATATATATATATATATATATATATATATATACATATATATATATATATATATATATACATATATGTATATATATATATATATATATATATATATATATATATATATATATATATATATATATATCTGTATACTTAGTTTATAAGACATTTATATAAAAAAGTAATAAAAAATGAGAAGTTTTTAACACATGCGTTCTATATAAAGAAAAATGTATGAGATATGAATAAATGTAGGATCAAAAAAACCCAGCGAAGCTGGTATTTGCGGTCAGTATATTACATAATCCAAAAATATTTTCAAAACGTTTTCAACGTGTTAGATAGTCACTCTAGACGTATCACATATTAATTTTTTTAGGAACAAAATTATTTTTTCCCTTAGATATAATACTTTCATACTTATTATAGTTCTCTTCAAACATAACATTTTTTTACCCAAAACGAAATATACGAATATTTTCCATAGTACATTCCTCTTTATTACTCAGAAAAATACTTCCTCGATTTTGTGTGTTACTCTTATTTGAGTCATTATAAAAATATTTCCATCATTTGCGTGACAAATAATTTATATTTCCGCTTTATTAAGGACATAAGCAATAATTTTTTGACTTTCTAAAAATATTTTATGAATTAATTTTTCTTTATCAAAGAAAAATTAATTAATTTGGAAAGTTAACTTTTTCAAATATAAATTTACTCTTTCTTAAATAAAACTAGTCTGGTTATACATTAATAATATCTTATAAATTTAATTTAAGCATATTTTTAGTAGTATTTAAAGCAATCTGACGCAAAAAAATAATTCTGATGAATATTGTTTACTAGTTTTTATCTCGCTAATTCTCCAAAGAAAAGAAATCGTATTTGAATAAAATTAATTAAATCCTTATACCTTGATTACTCAGCACATATACCTCAAAAAACTTAGACATATTTTTATTTGTATTTAAAGAGAAACTTCTTAACCCGGCATCATTGTGGCTACTAAACAGAACTTAGCCGTTGTGGCCGGGTAAGTTGTACCCATGTGCATTATTGTACACTGAATCAAGCTTATGTCAATATTAGTTTTCTATATTAGGGAAATAGGTAATTATAAACATTATTTATAAAAATTAAACATTTATTTATCATAAAATGAGCAAATTATCGTCAAATTAGATCTTCTTATTCTGAGATAATTTTTTAGAACGTAACTTAAAAATATATTCAAAAATAAAAAAATAATTAACATTTAGAAACAGAACATAAAATTTTCTTTAGTACATAAACATGAAATTAGGAACTATATATAACAAAGCTTATTTATTACTAACATACTGACTTATTCGATAACGAGATCAACGCAACTTTGGCATAATGGAATAATGTGCTGCATACATATGGCTTGTTACACTATTGCAGTTATGCCTAGTTTTTTTGTCTTTGGCAGAAGGACAGTGTTTGCATCTCCTGTATGTTTTTTTAGATAATAAGGGAATAATAGAAGCAGATAATAAGGGAATTAAAGAACTTGGATTTAAATAAAACCAATTGTTCATTATATTTGTTCACTGAAGTAAAATTCTACTCAATTACTATTGCATTTAGCCATCTTTCGACGGCTTACTTTTTACGGTGACTACCCGTTCTTACTACCTTACTAGTTCGGAGACACATCACTATGTATATATTATTTAATAATACGAATTTTATATGTTTATTGAATACGAATTTAATTTTAGCTTTTGTAGCTAACTACACTTTATTTATGCGTAGATTTTCATTATTTAAATGACAAATGTTTGGATGCAATGCAGCAACTATTTAGTATTCCGAACAAAACTTAGTATAAGTAATGTACGAAATGTGGCTTGACTTGGCTCAGGGTTCATTATTTTTAGTCCAAGGAATCAAATTGAAATTACGTATTTATATAACTTTGGAATTTATATGTTATCTTGGTATAGGCAGTTAGCATGGAGTTTACGTTTAAAATACTTTGGAAGTACGAATAGAAATCGCACTGCGAGAATTCAGTACACCCGTAGTTAAATAAAACAGTTTAAATATTTGAGAGTATTGTTATTAGGCTATTTATAAAAATTTATATAATTTTTCGCTATGCAAATATATTTCCTGCAGCTTTTACCGGCGCCAAAAAAAGAAATTGTTTACCTACTCTTTAATTCGTCAATACGAATTGACCAAAATATGTATGCGCTAAAAAACTTGGTAACGATAATAATGAATATTTTTCAGAATGTTGTCATTCATGGTTAAATATTTAGAGGGCATACAGTGCAAAAAATGTTTAGATTCTCTTATCTTGCCAAAGATATTATGTAACAAAAAATATTATCGGAACTTTTCTATTGAATTTTAAAAGATTTGTCCTAGTGTAACCCACTTTGTAGGTATAGTGAGAAAAATGTTTGCTATAAATGGCGTGAACAGAAATAAAATTAGAATCTTTTTTCGTTTTAAAGAAACGAAATATTTCCATTCATTTACCAAAATTAATATCATTTCCCTCCATTACAATATACCATATTGTTCTATACAACAATATACCATATTGTTCTATACAACAATATACCATATTGTTCTATATATTTTTCACAAGTATGAAACACTTTTCGTATTAAACTTGAGGGAAATTTTTGATGACTCCATTTTAATGCGATACATCTAATTGCGTCTTGCTATTTGACCAGCTCTGTGTCTTATCGGTATTTTCTGACTTACTGCGATCAGCTTCACATCTTGTTTGCAATTCGGCCAGCTTCATGTCTTGTCATCTCTTTCCGACTTAGCGCTTCCCTTTCTACTACATTAAACACACGGTATTTTAAATGTAAGTTACCATTTGAGCGTTGTTTCGTTTTTACTAAAGTCTACAAATTTAGTCGCTTATGTTGTTGTGTTGCATTAAACTCTCTTAGATGCGTTCATCAATTTAAAATATGACATAAAATAATAGTAAAAGTGATAGTAAAAAAAACAGCCATTCATGAGTACTGCCGACAAAAATGAAAACTTAAAACTATGAAATACCCACGACAAAAATCACAATTAAATGAAACTACGTGATGTAGTTTTATTTCTAGTTTCTTTGAGTTATTTACCACTACCTGGGTTTCGTTGTATTACAACATCTTCATGTGGGATATTAGCAAAAATTTTTGCTCCTAATAACCCTTAATAATAATTTGCTTGCTCTTAATAATAATTTGCTCGTAATACAACGACATCTAGGTCGTGATAAAGAACTTAAAGAAAGTAGAAATAATACTACATCACGTAGTTTCATTTAATTGTGAATAATGAATTTCAACAAAATTAACGCCAAATATATTCATTACACGACAAACACATTATCGAAAAAGTAGAAATCTGTTTTACCGTGCTAATAAAATAACTCTTAAGTCACTATGAAATACTTATTGCATGATGTATTTCAGAGGTCTAATATTAAATAATAAAAAATATATATAATACCTAATTTTTAAACGAAAATATTAACACGAATATTGGAATTATTTGAAAATAAATGTTTTGTTTTTGTTATTTATTTGTTTATACAAACATATTAACAAATTTAGAACTCACTGTTGTGCTGCACAGTGATCCTACAATTAAATAATTAAGATAACAATTAAACTAAAACACAGTTCAGACAGTGCCAGTATACACACATTGCACTTTCCTCGTGGTCAATCTAACTTGTATAGATATAAACAGCATTAATATTGTCACCCTTATAACTACAGATATACTGCTATTACAGCAAGTTAGTGACACGAAATCGAACACAAGATTTTACCCATTCAAAATGCGTGTCAGCGCGAGCATCCAAGTGTGCATACGTATATATAGGCCGCTGCACGTGCACCCGTCTGGTGCAGGCAGAGCAGTAGGTCTTACAGATATGTGTATGAATATATCTACACACACACACACACACATATGTATATATATATATATATATATATATATGCTTTCACTCCTGGCCAACCGCAACACGTCATGCTCATAGCAACAGATATATTATTGATATTCGCATGTTGGTGACGCGAATTCGTAACATTTTTTTCACCAAAAATCGTTCAAAGCGCCTGAAGAATTTTTCAATTAAAAAAATTTAATATTTTGCGTCTGTCAGGTGTTTCATGACGGCTCGATTTTTTTTTTCATAATCTTGATATCAGTAGTTTCGGACAAACATTGTTTTGGACATCTTCAAAAGGTTTAGAACTACCGTTGGAAAGTTTTAAAAAATCGCTTTTAAAATCCTTATAATTTGTTGTTACAAATAATGATTCGTAAAATACGTGAAGTTTGAAATAAATTGTGTGCACTTTACTTGCTTTCTCTAAAGTTTTAATGTGAGTATAAAAGTCAATTATTGAAAAATATTCGAGTTAATATATTTTATCACTATATCAAATTTCAAGTTTCTAATAGTTTTTGAGAAAAAACATCGATTATAGAAGGACAGCCGTATTCATCAGTGACCTTAAAAGGGAACCCGTTTTTTCCTTCTGAGTACGGAACCCTAAAAGTTCCCTCATTCTTAATATAAATTAAGAATGAAAATTACCTTTGTTATACTTGCTGACGCTTTAAATTTTTCTGTGATACTACAGGCGGTATTGAAATAATTGTTTGTATAATATTTCGGCAGATTAGGCTAAACTATTTCTTGAATTTATATACTGTTATATAAATATGGGAATTTATTCGTTTGTTTCTCTATATATGGAAGTTAAGTTTAGGCTTTTTTCGACCGGTTTAGCTGAAACTCTCACTGAGAGTACTTCGATCTTTTGGAATTATTAAATAACAACAATTTGTTCTAAAGTAATATGGCAATAGTTCCCAGTCGCTGATTTGTATAGATCTTTCTCCTTTCTTCTGTTCCGAAGGTGTGTCCAAATAAATCTAACTAGGTTCAGTCTTATAGTAACTTCGAACTATTATTGCTGTTTCGACTGATATAGGCAGTGCAAAGAGTCAACTAAGTCCGAAGTGAAAAAGAGCGTACCGTGATCGTGTTCATATTTATATGAACAATTTCGACCTCCCCCTAAAAAATCAAAATATATTTCAACCACAAACTTATAATTTTCTTTATCCATTAGGTCTTTAAATTATTCAAAAATATGAATGCAAAAAAATGTTTACAACATTTTAACAGTGAATTAGCGCTGCCTCGCAAATTAAAAATATCGAGCACTCCCAGGGAACTTAGAAACTTGAAATTTGGTATAAGTTAGATCATTGGCTGCACAAAGAAAAAAACAGATTGTGTATTGGAATTAAAGATCAAATTATACCATATTTATACATAAATAGAAAACGGGTATACATTGAAAAGTGGCACACAGTGAATAGGCTATGCACTCTAATGCAGATGAAAATACAGAAAATGACAGAGAAAAGAAAAGAGTACACTCAAATGACAACACAGAAAATGACAAAGAAAAGACAAGAGTACCGCGGAAAATAACAAAATTTAAAACAAAAATAATAATTTAATAGTAATTTTAAATAATAATGAGATGATGATGAAAAAAGAGATCTGATTATATATTTCTAAGAATATTTTAATAATAATTTTGAAGTAATGTGAAACTCAAGGATAATGTAACTTTGCGAAAAATATTGAGATCTCACCAAAAACATTAATGTGAAAAAAGATAACAAGAGGAAATGGGTTTGTTGGATTCGCTGATGAAACAATTGCGATCTAAATAGACGCTAAGTCCTTTTAAGGTTCTTTAAAATTCACAGAAAAATTATATTGTTTAAAAAGGAAAAAAATATGACTTAATAACTACTTCATAATTAACCTTTAGGAATTTATCATCAATTTAAAAAAGTCACTATTCTGCAATATATTTTTCAAAATCGTGTTGTGTGATAAACTTCAAGATTTCATTTTTTTTTTGTCACAAATTGCAATAAAACTCTAAACAGAATTGCTAAATAAGCCTTGGTTAAATCTAAAACGAATACCTAAATTTAAATAAAGTAGAATCGACATAATACATATCGTCATGTAAAATTTTGTGAAATAACTGTCACATACATAAGACGAATATCATAAGCCTAGGGTCGCTTAGCTGGTTGGATCGTATCGCAACGCCATATGTCATTTTCCATCACGCTTGAGCCTCCATCGTTGACATTTGTTGTATTGAAATATCGCGAGAACTTTTTGTGGAATCCGTCGGTATTAATATTTTTAAATTTATATGTTTATCATTGCCAATAGCTTGATTTTGAAGTTTTTAATAATTAATATATAAACTTTAATGTAATCAATTATGATGCGTCTTTTAATTGGATGTATTTCCTTCGGAAATAAACTCTTTGAATAAGCACCAAAGAAATTTGTCTAGTACTACTTTTTATTACTCTGTTAAGTGTAAGTTTGTTTGCCCTTTTGAAGATACACGTTAAAACCAATAATCCAACTGATATGTTTAGAGATAAGTTTGAGTCAACACATATGGAACTCATATAAATGATTATATTAAACAAAATAACTTTAATTTAAAAAATCGGGAAAAATTAACTTTTTTTATTTAGAAAAACTGATCTAAATAAATATCAAAGCCATTTTCAGTGTTATCTGTAAGTAAAAATTGCCCTTGCGCTATTTATATTTTATCTGTAGATAAAACGAAATCAAAATTTACTAAAGACCTTAAACCTTCGTATTTTTATAAAGATCGGTGCGATTGAGGTTGTCAAAAAATTTTAAATGAATAACTTAATTGTATCCTTAGGAAGGGTAATATAATAATTATAAGCTAACAAACAACAAACTCAAACAACGGTATCAGAAGATAAAAGAGCTTTTCTTTATTAGTAAGTTTAATTTCAGAAACAAAAATTTAATTCACTAATTATTATTTATTTTTAGTAGGGTGCATTCCAAGCAATGAACATAAGATTATATACTTTTAATCATATTACGCTGATAACACGTTCGCAGATTTCGAAAGAAAACTCTTAAAGGGCATGATTAGTGGTGAAGATCAAATTTCGATGTATGTACAAAATACAAAAAAAAACGAATGTAATTAAATCTATTAAAACGTAACGAATAAAGTGGGATGAATGCCTAATTTTAATACATATCAAAATAGAAATAGTAGACTTGAGACAGAAAACTAAAAGATTCCAGCCAAGGGCAAGTGGAGGAGGAGACTCGTCGAAACCAGGGCCTGCACCGGGTTGTACTGTCATTGAAGTAGATATTACATTACTGTTTAGCATTTTCATTAATAAAATTGAGTGATTCAATGTAATCAATAAGAAAATTTCAAGTCATAGTCTATGTACCACAATACTTTAGCATATTTGAATCATACAGACATGGTAATAATCGTTTGTTTTCAGTTTTAGTGAGGTGTAACAATAATAAAAATTAAAATAACAAGTATCTGATGTATTTTAATACGCATGTCGGATATCTATTCAGTTGTTTACATCTAAATGAAATCGATGTGGTGATTGAAACAGAAAGGTATTGTGTATTATAATAAAATTCATAGAATGTAATGAACTTATATACCTACACATATACTATATATACTTTACCAAAATGATAAAAAATGAAACGTTGTCTGTTTGTTTGTCTTTCTTTCGTGTTTCAAAAACAACAGAGTTTAATAATTTTTTGTTTATTAATTCTACATATATTTTATTATAATATAGATTACACATAATTATGTAATAATTCACAGCAGCAAAGTAATGACGCTAAGAAGAAATTATGCGCGCGCGAGTATAACTATCGTCAATACATAACACACAATATGTAGTTTAATGACTAATCGAAATATTATGTCTGAAGCATGTAACTATATATATTGCTTCATTTCTATTAACGAGTAAATGAAACTACGTAATGTAGTATTACTTCTACTTCATTTAAATATTTACCACGAAACCGAACGAAACCTAGGTAGGTTTCGTTGTATGACAACAGTGGGTTGGAGAGATATATTTTGGCTGAACATAACATTGAAAGCTTATAAATATCACTGTTGAAACGTAAATATATTTTGTTACAAAATTTCTTTTGATATTATGTAATTATCATTTAAATTTAGGTGTTACAAAGTTAATAATTTACCCTTCTGGAAACTTTTGCATACAAGCGGTGTCTACGTACGAGTATTTTGAAAGGACGGGATATTCTGGTGGTTGGAGCATTTTCTCACGTGTATGAGGTGCAGAGACAGAGTTGGTGATCTGCTTAATTATCATGCGTGCTACTATATAATAATATCGATGTCTACTTATGCAGACTCTTTGATATTAGTTTGCATTTAATCATATAGGTTTAATTCTTACATCGTGAAGATACAGGATAAAAATACAGAGAAATCAATTAATTTAATATTTAATTGTTTTCTTCTTCAGAATATAAAAAGAAATGAAACAGCTGAAATTCCGCAAGATTTTACGGCAACAAAGAGAAACTTTTTGATGCACATTTCTTCGATGTAAACACTGTATTATGTTTTTTATTACTGTAAGCTCCGAAACACATTCTTCGATTAAATCATTTTCAAATTCCAATATCTTATAAATACCGTCAAGTAGTATTACAAATATAAAAATCACATTATGTCCAAAACGAAAACTCCTATGAATTAAAATTGTTTTATCTTTTTTGTAGGAAATATCTTAAGTTGCAAATTTGATAAGAAATATTTTTTCTCTAAAAGTGACCGTTACTGACATATTCATGAAAAGCTGTTGTATATCATCAAACTAATAGGGATTTTAAACCAATGGAAACTTTTAGTTTTCCATTTGTAATCACGAAATCAATGTCCATATTAAGATCTAGCTTTCTGGAAACTTTTAAGAAAAGTAATGTCGCATTTTTTTCAGATTATTGTAACTTTAAAAGGAAATAGGGCAACTTATTACATATTAATTACTGGGCAATTTCGTAGTTGAACGATATCAACAAGGTGTTAAATTTGAAATCATTTCAAAGCAAACTTCTTTTGAGTTAACAAATGAAACGCTGCCGAGTAATCATATAGTTGTTTCCTGGTACTTATAGTTATCCTAAAGGCAACTTTGGCCAATTTATAAAACTACTAGCTTTTCCATATTGCAGAATTATTTTAATCATGCTGTTCTCACCCTCGCATTTACTAAATGAATCTGCTGCGTTCGCTAAAAAATTTGGTCGTTGGGGTCGGTGGTACATCGGTAAGAATATTCGGGACGACCAATTAATAAATAAACCTGTTTCTCTCTTTCTATCCAACGTTCAAGCGTTCCCTGATCTCTGTTATATTTTGTATCCCTTCTCTGTTACAATAAATTGTATTGTGACAATATATGACCAATTATCTTTCTCAGGGGATATATTTTCCAATAATTCGTTATGTTCCGACGTCATTTCCTTCGATTCTCACAGAAATTGCTTTTGAGAATAAATTTTTTTAATCGTTATATTTATATATATATATATATATATATATATATATATATATATATATATATATATATATATATATATATTATTATTGATAACCCCTCAGCCTTGGGTTTACTAAAGCTATATGCTCCTGAATATTACTTGAGAGTTAATCTGCCTAGAGTAAGCACGAACGTTCCACAACGCTCACCAGAACACTTCAGTTTTTTGGACACTTCCCTTGTGAAATAAAGTATTATTTGAGGCGACCAATTATGACATTTTTTTCTACTCAGTTGAATGCTTTAGGATTGCGATTATGCTAAAATGTATAACATTATTATGTATTGCACTAGTGCACTGATTTGATACCGATTTTATATTGCCCCATTCCTTTTGAGGTGCAGTATAGAAAGCAGCTAGCCTTTTCCTTGCTCTGAAAATATTTGTATTTAATATACTTGTATATAGTATAGGATGAATTTCAGTGTAATATTATGAATTTCAATCATATTTTTCATACCAAATTAACGTAGCATGAATGGTATACACTATTTTCGTATTATGTTTACTTATCTCTTCCAGATCAACGAATTTTATTACCATACAATATAATCTAGTTATCCGTACGTATAGTCGTCGTTTTTTTGCAGATATATCGTTAATAGCCAAATATTTTTCGATAAACAAATATTTGCACTATTCCACCAATTAAACACCTTTGCTTTTGGGCGGAAAAATCTAAATTAAAATTCGAAGCTTAATTACTTTATAAAAACAAAAAATGTACCTTCTTTATTTTGGCGAATATACTACAATTTTACAAAAAAATGATTCGCTGAGCAATTACTGGTAACCTTGTAATAAGTAATGCAAGCATATTTGTGACTTGTTTTTATTATTCCACATGATAAATCTATTTTTCCGAGATTGGACGAAATCCAATAGAAAATGGAATACAATATGAACTAATAAGTAGACATTAAGTGTCAAAATCAAAAAAATTAAACTTAATCATCTTCCGTAGAATTTGAGGAAGATCTGAAGTCCAATAGATACGAATTTAAAAGTATTACTTACAAGGGGTCAGTATCAATTATATAAAACCTCTTGAGTGCCCAGCGCCCAGGTTATATAGGAGATTATATAAAACGCCCTGTCTGGTCGTTTATTACTTATGTTCCATTAGATTGCTATTGTTGCGGTTATAATTATGATGAAGACTGTTTATTCCGGAATATTTTTGTATGTAAAACATTACCGTGATGCTAGTGCTTACGGAGTTCTATTCTATTTACGGGAGGTATTTCAAAGAGCAGATAAGAATGCAGCGTTATGGACAGCGATGACGGCGGCGCGGCATCGTTGAAGTCATTCTATTATTAAAGTTCAACATCACAATTTTCATGCGAGTAGAGCTGCTGGCAAAAGCAAGTATTATTAGTATAATTATATTTGAGGAAGTAAAATTATGAACGATATACCTCATTCCATTGAATTTGATTATATGTTGCAGGGGTATATTTAGCATAGCTATAGCAACGACAGCAAATATAATAAATGATCTACTAAAATATATCGTATTCACGCTATTAATACAATCACTATAACACAGCAATTGACTTACTGTGGACATGGGATAGAAAATTTGAGAAAAAATATTTACACCTTTCTCATCAAAAACAATGCTAACAAGTTTAAATCACATATTCTCGAATATGTTGGATAAAGTGTCTCCCGTTTGTTTTACATATGGATACCATTTGATAATTTTAAATAATATAAGATTACGTTTTTTAAGTTTCTAGTATTCCGTACCTCCTAATAATGAAAAAAGAGAACGCTTATAAGATCACTTAGTTGTCTATTTTTCCATCTCTGTCTGCCAAGACCCTTTTTCTCAAGAGTGGAATGGGGTACCAAGTTGAAATTAATACTAAACATTATTACTAGGCATCTCTTGTCATAATATGTTTATCAATGTAAACGGGGTTACCAAGTTGAAATTTATCACCTCTAAACAAAACAAGCTTCTAACACAATGCAATAAAAAGATACGGCCTTTCGAACATCTCATACACCAATACTGACTCGCTCAGCAACTAGGTACTTTCCAATAAACTAGAAATTCAGTACAAAGAATGGTTGCATAGCACAAGTAAAATAAAAAAAATTAAAAAATCATTCATTTAAAATTTATTAAGTCACAAATTAAATGTTTTTCTTTTTTTGGCATAATGATTAATTTGGTAATATCATTTAATGGTCCGGAATCCTCAGAGCACCCAACGTATTCGAATTTGAATATCTCTTTTAGATCTATTTAGACGTAAGAATATGTTTTTTTATAGTTTACGAGAACAATGTTAATATATAAATATCTGGCAAAAGGTTAAAACTCAGCTAGGCGTGTACATTTTAAAGGAATTTGAAGTATTCTATAATATTTATTTGATGTATTTTCATCTTAGATCTAACATTCTCATGGTATTTTTTATTTCTAAATATGATATGTCTTTCTATTATGTTTTTTTTCGTTGTATGTACTGTCAAACTTTGAAATAAATTTATCCCTGTTATGCAAAATCTTTCTTTAATAAAAATATTTCCCAGGAACTTTTTAATTTTATTTTCCGATTTTTTTCCGAACTGACCCTTTTACATTATTCAAGCGATGTCGTGTCCTCCGTTACAGGTTAAAAAACTTGTTTCTTGGATTAGCTGTCAGTATTTCACTTTGAAAAATATTTGCCGAGAATTCACCAAATTACATAAAAAATTCATTGAAATGTGAAGTGAGTCTATTGTATTTATGTGGAATTTTTAATTTTGCTCTTTAGTCTAAATTATTAAAATAGAAGCGCTATAAGGGCCCCTAGATTTATGATCCTATTTCTAATAAATATCCTATTATTAGAAATAGGATATTTATATAAGTACAAAAACCGAAGGCATTTACTAGGATAAAAAATTACAAATTATTATACTTTAAAATCATGTTTCTCCCGAAATAACTTAATCATTTTTAGAGTTACGTTTTTCAAAAGGAAAATCAATATCCACATATCCGTCTCTCCTGACTGTTTTTTTACGTAGAAACCGCTTGGCGTAAAGTCTTAAATGTTGGCATGCTAATAAAGAATATTAATAAAGTATACGTATCTTGATAGGTAACAACCAAAAATATTTATTTCAAATGTGGTAAGGATTGTCTTGCAAATTAGATACTGCAAATTTTTTTCAAGTAACTTTTATGTAAATATTATGTATCCTTAATTTCTTGTGTGCCTAAATGTGTGCGGAACTCTCGTGGTACAAGTTATACACGTGCTTGACATATTTTTTAAGTATAAACGATCTGGGAGTATCCCACCTCACCGATGATGCCAAATTTTTGAGAGTTCTATTATTTTCTTTAAATTAAATTTACATTTTTCATCTTTTTCACACATCAGAAACCTGTACGTTTAAGGATAAGGGATTGGAAATATGATTATAGAATTTTGAGATGAGAATACAATGGTGAGAATACAATGACAAATATAACTCCCTAGTTTTGTTAAATCAAAGGCCTAATTTAATTAAACATAGTGTAATTGAAATATTGTAGGAATTTCATCGGTTTAAAATGGTGGAAATGAGTGCTAACTCCATGTATTCAATAATAAACACAGAGTTAACGCCAATAACAATCTTTGAAAGTGTTTAAGCCTTTAACAGATATAGTGATATAAAAAAGTGATTAACACTACAGTTCAGTGCTGATTATGTTTACATTAATTTCTAAAGTACCTATATAACAGAGAAAATGATTTAATTGACCGAAATGGAATGAACTGACCGCACTCCTTTCATTAAATTATATTAATTGATTATTTGACGTAACTAGATTACTCACTATTCAAAAAAACTTTTCTAAATATATTTCCAAAATTGCAAAGAATCTTTTAAGCTAAAAAATATACCAGCAATATGATAAGGTTATTAGAGACCGGTCAACAGTTTGATCTCAAAGTATGAGACCTCCGTATAAGTAGCAACGTTGAAATGAATAACAGCACGAATACATTTTTTTCGTACCCATTTCAATAAATAAGTAAACCTGAGAAACCTTCAGGATTTTCTGAAGCTTTCTCGAGGTAAAAAAGGGTCAAAAACATGAGCTGCGCTTAATTTAATAATATGATACATTCAGTATTATCTGCTATCAAATTGGATAGATACGGGCAATAGAGTTCAGAAAAGAGCAAAATACCTAGTTAAATTACTTCCATTGTTTGAAGTAAGAGATAACGCTCACCCGTTTCTAATATTACCAACATTATATTTTTCAAGTAGTCTCTCCTAATGTAATCTGACACTGTACCTCATATAATATTTCAGGTCAGTTTCCATTTGTTACTTTACTTTTAATATTTTGGATTAAAGCTTACACGACAATTATCTGTCTATCAGGGATCTGATAGAGAGAATAAAAGATAATTTGACATAGCTCAGATCCTTTGATGTAAATTATTTATTTTCATAGTTTACTGATTCTTTATTAATCATTTGTTTATATTCTTATTATTCCTTTTTCTCCAATAATAATTATTTCATTATTCAGGATTTCCACTAACAAACAATGTAAGATTGTGAGAAAATTAATATTTTCAGTTTCTCTATGCAAAGTCGATATCTCATGGGCTATAAAAGAAGCTGACAGAGTAAAGATCAATGTATTGCTGCTGGCATTAGATACTACAGATACCCTGCTAAACGGGCCGTTAAATGGGTGTGTACTCAGGATTTGAGAGTAAAAATATGACTCTCCATATGACTATCTGCCTATAAAACACTTTCATACTCTTATTACATAGCTTAGAAAAGTTATAGCAAAGAAGTTTTTTTGAAAAGATATTCATGTATATTCGTTTTTGAAAGATGTTTTCGTGGGTAAAAGAGCTGTTTTTTGGCTAGATGGTGGAATTAGATATGAAACCCGTTTAACTATTCTACATACGAATATATGATAACTGAGCTAAACAGTAAGGTTAGGCTAAGGAAATTCTAATAACACTAAAAAAACATTTATATATGTAAGGTTAGGTAATATTTTGTCTTTTTGTTAAAGAAATTAATTTTACCAATATTTTGATACAAAAAATTATAATAATTGATATACAAAATATATAGTTTACAATTTACATAGCAAGTGATTCATGTAAAAAATATTTCCATATAAACATTTTGTTATGCACGATTACCTTTACGCATACTGAAACGAACACTGAATTTTTGACACGCGAAGACTCATAAAACAATCGAGTTATTAGAATACAAAAAAATGTATTATATTTATATGTTCGCTATTTATTTCTTTTATATGACGAAAGCCAACACTTTCTTTCTATTTTTATTATTTTGCCATAATTTTTTCATTCACATAACTTATTACAAAGGTTTTGCAGATTTTCTTTAATTTTTTGAAATCAATTAGATTAATCTTAAAATAACATTACTTTTATTTGAACACTTCATTTGCAAATCATTTTATTATAAAAAAACCTAGGTACAAATATCGCTAGATAGTTTAAATTTTAATTAAAAATTAAAGGAAAAAGGAATGTAAAGGTTTTAAAACAATTTGCATTTCTGAAAGTTGCAACACTGCGATGGTTAGGTGATCATTTATCGTCTAGCTAATGGACTTGTGTAAATTACTCAGTTAATCGTAATTGATTATTTATAGGTTTCGATTATTTTCATATCCTTAGTGATACCAACATCTGGTCACGATGGGCAACAATAATAATGGAAGTTTATCTACTTATATATTATATTTATTTACTTCTTTCTTCTAATATAATGAAAAATTTCATGGATATTTTTATAATTTTTAATTGACCTGGTATGTACCGTCCTCTATCTTTCTGCATTTATTTTTTTCCTTTTCAGCGTTAGATTCAGTCAAATATTTTAAGTGGCCTAGCCATCAAAATACTCCAAATTTTTCGTCGTCATTTTTTCAAATTTTTTTCCCATTATTTTTCATTTCAACATAAACGTTCTTATCACAAGAAATTTTCGAAAACTGCTAAAGTTTATTTGGACAAATATGTTATGTTATTAATTATTTAAATCTTTGTCGAGTTTAATTTATCCAATATATTTGCAATGATAATATTAAATGATCTTTTTTAAAAATATTGACGAAACTTTAGGGAAAATAAGGCAAAAACTCAACCTTTCGCAAATTTGAAAATCGCACATACTTTCATGTCACGTCATCGAAAGGGAAAGAAAATGCTAACAGTACAATAGCAAATGGTGTCCATTTGGAGTAAAATAACTGTCACCGAGATGAATGTCGTCGGGTTGAGGTCAGACCCAGCCGGGGCAGTAAGCCGCGTCGCAATTCATCATATGCCCTACGCAAACCGTCGTCACCGACCCGCGATGGAGCTGTTCATCGTCTCGTTGCATTATTATACTCGACATTGTTCGATCGTTGTTGACAATTTTCGTTTTGGTACATGTCAATATTATTTAATTGAGTTAATTTTTAAACAGATAATGACCTATAACATAATATTATATTATATAATATTATATTACAGATTATTAGAAACTATTTAAACTTTGATGTCGTAGACCATTAATCGATTTATAGAAAACAATTTCGGTTTATCACGTTTTTATTGATCGAATTTAAATGCAAGTTACAAAACAGTTGTTCTCTTTCAAATAATATAATTCAAACTTGTACAACTTTATGATAGTGATTATGGCATGAGGCCAAAAATATTCGTTAAATACATTTGAATAGCCGAGAAATTAAATGGCCGTGATTATATTTTAAACCATATAGAAGAGGAAAGAATGAGGAGTGGAAGGATCGGACATATGTGGAAAAATTAGCACGTCAATTTAGACGAGGCTTACCTTGAGATCGTTTTAGAAACGTTATTTAAATGCGTGTCGGTAAAGTTCATTTTATATTCCCGTAGCTGTTTTAATAAATGATTGATTACAGTATGTTCTGAAATAAATATTTGAATAATATAAATAAGCTGATACTTAGGAAGGAAAATAGAGTATACGAATTAAAAGAAATACGAATATAAATGGAAAATATGTAAATATTGTAGCATCATGAAACCAAGGGGTGAAATTTAATATCGCTTATGCAGATTTTCGAATGAAAATTTAGTTTCTGTGAGGTAATCTTGTAGATCTAGAAATCATACATTTCTATCTGTAGTCAAGATAGGTTGCGTCGTCTCTATGGGTATCTTTTCCCATGTATTTTATTGCATAATTACGTTGTTGTTTGAACAGGTTAAAATTGTAAAAGCCATTTAGAAAATGTAGTGTCAGTTCATTATATGTTCGTAAAAAACTTAAATTAAGATCTAACCAATGGAGGAGCCTCCATCTTCAGCTCTTTTGAAATAAAATGGACTCAAAATAATATTTATGTTTTATAGTGGCTAGTTAGTAAAATATTCGGTAACATTTTTGAAGACATGCATAGAGAATGGAAGATATTTAATCGATTATACTTAATGTTGTCATTAGAAACATAATGGAAACGAAATGTAACATTATTATTAATGTAAAGATGTAATTTGTAATGAAAGGGAATGTATTCAATTCTCGTCTTTATGTTGGATACATCACATGTATTTTTTTAAATATTGAATATATTTGGCGTTAATTTTGTGAAAATTCATTATATTTTTCTCAACTAAATGAAACTACATGATGGAGTATTATTTCTATTTTATTTAAAATCTTCGCCACGGCTTAGGTTCCCTTGTATGACAACATCTTCAGGTGGGCAATTTGTAATGATTGGCGATTGAGGTATATCTGTAATTGAGTTATTAAGAAAAGGTCAAATGGGATGCAGACGCAACCGGATACAGTACGTAAAGTTCGTACAATGTGGTGAAAATTAACGAGAAAAAACTTTTCTTGATCATAACAATATATGCAGTAAAAATCAAATTTTGGTTCTAAAACTGTCTGAATAAACCCGTACTGATTTAATTGAATTGTAATTGAGTCATTAACAATTTAAAATTGAACGTGACACAGAAGCAACCAGGTATGATGGTAATTTTACAGTTTGCTAATAATCATTGAAGAGGGAATATTTTTCAAATTTAAAGTATCTAAACAAGGAGAGTCCTTCTTGTTTATTTGAGCTGTAATAGAGACATTAATAAAAAAGGAAAAATCGAAGGGTATACAGGAATAACTCTGCATGGATATAGCTTTCACTGTAGTACTACGTCGCTATTGCATATCTTTCAAAACTTATTAAATATTTGACATAAATTGCGTTCGTTTTCTTTCATATATGCTGTGGGCTACCATTTGAAAGGACTAATTAAGGAGCAAACATTTTCATAGTTTTAGGCCGTATTTTTATTTCCGAGGGTATATATAAACTATAACAATGATTCTGTATGTCATAGTTCTTGAGATATTTTCGATAATATACAAAGTAAGGAATTATAGATGCGCAAGTTTCTTACTCTCATAGTAAAGAGAAGCGTTTGAAATTTAAATAAAATTTGTAACGCGAGACAAAATTTTGAGGATAAAATGTGGAAAGCTCCAAGTTTTCATTATACCAGCATATTCAAAATATTTAAAAAAAATTTGATTGGAAACCAATATTTTTAAGTTATTTTCTACGTAATTTTTCGTCAATATTAGGACATCGTGTTGTGAGAATAGACTTTTTCAC
Source organism: Druceiella hillmani (assembly GCA_039881145.1). Lineage (NCBI taxonomy): Eukaryota > Metazoa > Arthropoda > Insecta > Lepidoptera > Hepialidae > Druceiella > Druceiella hillmani. Next base: position 2,861,196 of record JAYKKI010000127.1, read on the forward strand.
TTTCTTCTTAAAACGGTACCATCAGTGCAAATAACCAAAGTTAGGTAGTGCATTATATTTTTTATGAGGTACAGCGATGGAGATAATAAATAATTGAACAAAATTGTCACTGAGTTCCCCCTTTTTACCAGACAACGTAATAATCTAACGAATTTTGAAAAATACGGCGCAAAATTATGGTAAAGTTAAGGCCGAGAATAAATTGCGGGTCCGCCGTTAAAATTTACCAGACATTTCTCAAAATGTATTACAAGTGTGACTTCTTCAAGAGAAATAGAAAATCATGCTGGGCCCAAAACAGCCGACCTAATATTCCTATTGCGACGCTGCTGTTTACTAGGATCTATTGATCGCAATAACAAACGACTCACAAATTTACATACTCGAGCGCACTATGAAGAATTTCGCTTCCAATGTACGGATATGTATTATCACAATATGACCCTTTATTTAAATCGGAATTATAATTAAAATATTGATTACAGCGGAAAATTACGTTTGATTAGTCAAATTACCGTATGTAAATAATATTTCGATCGTTTAATTTTTTTATGTTCTATTTATTTATTAGCCATTTATAATAATATAAAACAATTTGTTTGACCTTTGTAGACTTTAAGGTAGCTACTTCTCATCACACGTGACTAGACGCATTTCAAATGTTTTATTCACGTTTGTTTGTTAAAGTTGATTAACTAGCGGTTTCAGTATAATTAAATTGAAAAGCTAACACTAGTATTGCGAGGTACTTGACCGATTTATCTAATATGAAATAATTTTCAATAAAATATGACTGCCTAAATTTGGATGAAATATAGTTCATTTATACGATGAAATAAATAGTAACATCGGTTTTAAAACGGAAAAATAGGTAAAGTTCTGAAACTACAATGTAACAGCGACCGCAGGTAAACATGCAGGAATTATCAAGGCGTAGGTCGCAGTTCGCGTTATTGTTAATGTAATTTGCACAACGCATGGAGACCAAAGAATTATTTCCAATGCCGCAGAACAGACACTGACTACACGTATTATGTATACAGTCCTCTTGGATATTTGCATATTTTTCCAGTCTTGCGTTATTACAATAGTATAAAACGAAAAGTTGTAGGAGACGGTATTTTCTTCAAATTATTAAAAAATGACGCGTGGTGATCTTATGAAACAAATTTTAATTCATATTTCAATCTTTTATTAGTTTCTGTGTATAACGTTTATAAAACTTCAAAATGAACATAGAACGAAGATATAAAAACAGCTATAACACTCGATCTTTCCGCTCATCATATTCACGGAGAAGCTGTGGTCATCTTAACATACAGGTAACAATATCTTAACATACTTAAAATAACTGTCAGGTATGATAAACATAATATTCTCAGGCCTTCCTAAAATATATGTCGCTTTCTTGAGATAGATCGTGTCTCCTATCGCATTTAAGTTAATCAAGCTAAGCAGATCTTAAATCGAGTCTTACTGGCCATGATTGGGCATATGTGTTTTGAGGCCTATGTTAGCCATAGCAAGCAATTAGAGTTTTTAGAGTCGATTATTGTTTGACAACGGTGTTGGGCAAATTTTTCCTAAACTAAATCAAATTAATAAGGTCAGAAGGCAAAAACTCAGAGTTTAACATTGGCGCATTTTTTTCTATTCAATACAAGTTTTACTTATGAAGAATTACTCAGTCGTACATTTATCTTTTATTTCATTGATTACTCATCATAAATTTTGACAAAAAAAAATAAAGTTTGGTGAGTGATTCAAGAAAAGTGTTGGTTATTTTCAATATCTCATCGGTATTATGTCACTCGAAATAATATGTCATGTATGTTGTTCCAAGAAGGGTTTTGTTTTTAAGAAATAAGCATCTTGTAGCAGTCAAATCGCTGAATATTTTGAATGATATTAGCTTAGTTTAGATAATCATTAAGTACAATTCATAAAGTACATTCATGAGTTTCAGTAATTGGGACATTTAAGATAACAGATGAGATATGAAAGCTTGTAACACTTGGTGAATAACGTTACGTCTGTTGAAAACAAGAGAAACAAAATGTAAATTTCCCATAAGGGGATAAAATATGATAAAAATGAAAAAAAGTAGAAGGTTAATAAACATATTCTCTTTAGAATATTCACTCTGAAATAATCCATAAAAATCTATCAAGCAGGCGAAAATATTTAAAATGATCCATGACATTTCTTTTCAAAATTGTGCTATGTAACGTTAAAGTTAATCTAAATTTTTAAATAAAGTTATTGGAATACAGAGTTTGACAAAGTCGTGTCGCATTTAGCTTTAATATAATATTTTTATTTCTTCTTTATAATTCCGCACCTCAAAAGAAAATTATTCTTGTAATACTCATTCGTTTATCACAGCTGGTTTTCTTAAATAGTTGTTGACGAGGAAACTTGAAGTTCACCATGTCGACCCACAAATATTTTAACAATCGTTAAGGCAAAATAATACTTACGTGGACACTTTAAAGGTGATAAATCAAATAATCGATTCTATTTTACTTAAAATATTGTTTGTTGTATCAAATGAGAGTGAAAGTTATAAACAAGGAGTTCAAAACTATTGATCAGAATTTAATGTAAGTTAGTTGGAGAAACATTGGCGAAAATTTTGTCTACAAAAATATATATCTTTAGCAATTTCGGAGACTTAGAGGGATACTCCCATACTACTATAGTTAAACTCATGAAAAGACTGCGTACTCAAAAGGCCACGTAAATTTTATCAAAAAATAGTAATGACGATCCTAAACATTTCAGTTTCTGAGATATCCATAATATTTTTAGGTTGTGTTAAAAAGCTCTTCATATTTCAGTAGGCATATACATCAGTCATGAGACTCGGAATATAGTTCTTTTTTCTTTTTTTTGGTTTTTTTTTCTTTTATCCTTTTACTATTTATTCATAAATACAACTTCTATTTTGGTTTCTACTCCTTGTTAGGAATTAAAGCAATATAAATAAGTCTAACATTTAGATTAAATCATGAGCTTCCTCTTATATAATTAAGCCTCTGTAATATTATCCTCACATCAGACTCTATACTTATAATACAAAACTTCAATATTTACCTCCGTAACAAAAAGAATTCCCAAATGAGAATTTAAAATCATCCAGGAGCATTTAGGCTAATAAATATTCAGAGCTCGTTCCTCGTTTCTTTCTTTATTCAAAATAATCCCCACTAGCGTAAGGTTACGCAAACGCAATCCCCAAATCGTCAGTCATAATAGTAGTACGGTTCTTATATCTATAAAAACTTCCCCGGGGGAGACTTTTAAGCGGAAAATCTTTTAAAAAATAATCTTCACCTACAAAGTTAGCCGGCCGCAGGTGAACGTGCAGGGATTTGTAAAGGCGCAGGTCACAGTCAACGGGAATGTTAAAATAAATTGCTCTGTGCATAGAAAGGAGATATAAAAACATATAGATCAAAAACATGTGGAGATCCCCAGCTAGTTCCCGTCGCAACATACTGTGTTTACAAATTTAAGCGTACGTTCAGAAGTATAGTCATTTGAATGGTGATTTTGATTAATTTTACGTCGAGTATAATTGAAAGGCACTTTTCTTATTTATTATTTATGAAGATATAATAATTTAAGAAATTAACGGCAAACTAAAATAAACCATCAATTAAAGTTCGTTATTCATCATTAAGTATATTGAAGTCTAATTTTATAGAAGGTTTACATTTCTTTGCGGTATTAATCACTATTGGTGGTTCTATAATGAATGCTAACTTTTATTAAAATTTGTAACTCAATAAAGACCGACTTTAAGAATTTATCAGAGTCTGAAAGCTTTTTCAATAGTCCATATCTTGCCTTTTTAAATTGACAAAAATTCTCACGTAATAATTACCTAACAACCTAAATTAAATGGCATTTTAGTATTAAAATTAATTTAATTGCTCGAAATAAGACAAGCCATTAAAATAATTTTTGTACCTTCTCTATTGCATATTTGTTTTAACTCTTTCTTTTCTTTAACTTAATTTCTTCAAATAATGAAATATATTTAAATAAACGCACATTCATGACAGTGTTTAAATAAATAATGGAATTGAAGTTGATTCATCGCCATTCGAAAAACTGTAAATAAGCTAATATTAAGGTTATGGAAGTGACTATATGCCAAGAATATGGAACATGCGTAAATTATGTTGTTTTCCTTTGAAATCAAATGTATCAGAGTGCATCGATACTCCACCATTCCAAATGATATTTCAGTAACGAGTCAGCTAAAAATGTTACCTCTTTGGGATGATATAATTGTTCCATAAGATGAATGTAGCGATCGCGATGGTATCTTTCTTTGAGTGTCCGTTCATATCTTGAAGCTATTCATCATCTTTTATCGCGTCTTAGCTGTCAACGGCCGAAAGGTCCACCGCCATATCGAAATATAGGAATATGTCAATCCATGGGAATTGTAAACGTTTCTTTTTTGTGGCCCATCTGGCTGCTATCTTTTATTTATTATGCTCGTCGATATTAATTTTTTTTTATTTTATTACTAAAACAAATATCTAATTAGATATAAATCAGCGAATTGAAATTTTGAGTACATAATTATGTATGTAAACAAAAAAATACTTTAAATTAAAGGTGTATACTTAATTTCTTTTCTTGAAATAATTCCATAAATATCGCGGGTTCCATAAATATCGCGGTACTACAGAATATTCTAAAAGTTAAGACATTTTTCATACGAGAATAATATTGATATATTTAAGATTTATGAAATACATTTCGCCAATAAAAAATTTTATAATGTTTCGAAATATACATTTTTTAATAGAAACTACCCTGATGTTATTGGTTACGCTTGATCGATACTCATAACTTTGAATAGTAAACTTAGATATTATTACTTAGGTAAAATTCATACAACGAATGTTATCGTTGTAAGCTGCACTGGCCTTTTAACGCTATTTGCACTACACTGCCCACCCAAGCACAACTTAAAAAGGAGGATTACGTTGGTTATTTTAAAGCACCTGGAAATATATTTATGGCTTGTGGAGACTGTAATGCCAAATAAACTGATTGGGGATCACAAGTTACTTCCCTTGAAAGACGCCAAATGCTGTCCGCAAGTCAAAAACAAAAATTTCGTATTAACACGTCGCGGGAATCCATATATTGGCCTACAGATCGGAAACAGATTCCTGCTTTTGTTTACTTTTGTGTTACAAAATATATTACAAACACATACATATTGCAAAACCGTGTCTCCGTACGCTTATCCGTTATGGTAATTCTAAAAATAGAACTGACGAAACTCAAAAACTATGAAGATACAGTCAGAAAACAAACTGGACTCTTTTCCATAGCCTGGTATCCTCCACTATAATTGCAAACCTAGCGCTTAAAACTGATGGTGATGTAATAATGTTTCCGCTGCTATTATTACCATTATTCCGCTGCCATCTTAATGATTCCATCAAGACATCAAGACATCAGCAGGAGAGGCAACGTTTACTCAAAAGGAATTTATACAAACCTCTTGCCCACAAAACCTAAGAGGTAAAATTTCTGAAAAACATTCGGGAAGAAGAAAATGGCATTAGACGTGATATCCCGAAGGTAGGAAAAGATTGAACTACCTCACAGGTAAGTTTAAAAAAATATATTAATAGAGGACAAAACATGAAGAAGAAAAATATCGGATGAAACGGGTTGCTGTGACTTCAATTGATTATCTTTTGTGGAAGGCTACAAGAAAATTAAAGCATCCAAAGTTTAGTAAATATGTATTCCAGACAATTTACTGGCCACAAGTAATTCAGAAAAGGTTAAAGCATTTGCTGCGGATTTTAAAGAGATGTTTAAGCCAAACGTCTGTTAGCAATTTATAGGCGTGATTAAAAATATTTCAAAAATGTTAACGGCAACTCATCAGCTTGATCCATCCATATGTAGATTTACCAAAACTGAAGTATGCAGAGCCACACAAAAACTAGATCAACATAAGCCATTTTCACGACTAAATGAAACTACGTGATGTACTATTATTTCTACTTTATCACAACCTAGGTTTCATTATATGACAACATCTTCAGGTGGGTAATTAGCAAAGATCTTTGATCGTGTAGTTTTATTTAATTGTGAAAAATGAAATTACCATTTATTGCTAAAATCATATTCAGATAAACAACATTCCTTTTCAAAGTATGGTGAAGACACTTTGAACATTCAGGACATCTTCAATGAGGTTCCTTAGGGCGGTGTCCTGCCAACTATTTACGCCCGACTTGCCAGTAACTGATGGTAAGAAAATTAGTGCATTTGCACTAATTTTCGATACAGCTATTCTTGCTCTATTAATATACTTGCCCTTAAAACCTCTGGCCTACTTCAGGCAAGCCTGGGAAACACATCTTTTGGCTCAAGAAATAGAGTATTAAAGCCAATGAAATAAAGTTAAACCATATCACATGCATATTAAGGAAAGAGACTTGCCCTCCTGTTACTTTAAATAATGTAAGCATATATCAAACCGAAGAAGCTAAATATCTTGAACTATACTTATATGAAAGACTTACGGGAAAGAAACCCATATTCACTAAGCGCAAAGGTCTCAACATGCAACTTAGAAAATAGTATTGGATTTTGAATAGAAATTCCAAGTTATCGTTGAAGAACAAAATGCTTATCTAACTACAAGTGTATCATGAAACCAATATGGACATATAGAATTCAGGTATGAAGCACTTCTTTCAATTCAAAGCTGGAAATATTGCAGAGATTACTATATAAAGTAATAATAGTAAATTAACAATTATAACTGATGCTCCTTGGTACATTACTGTTGAAACCATTAAGATGTTATGTATATTAGGTCCTTGATTTTCTCCCCACTGTAGAGAAGAAAATCAAGGACCTAAATTAAACACCGCATTGTAAAGCTCACAAATGATCTTACTCTTGACCTTATGAAGCGAAAATTAATATTCTCAAGACTAAAAAGGAAAACTATCTTGAACTTATGCCAATGATAATTTAGCACAAAAATAAACGTAAAACAAAAATTTATCTATTTGACTGAAGTGGCTAAACAATTCGACTTGGACTTTTTTAAATTTTTGCGATTCGAACACATATTTTATTTGATTTGAATCGGGTTTTTTCGCGGTAATTATCTATTTAATGAGTAAACCTAGATATTATAAACTAAGTACTCATTATGTCCCGACGTTTCAGACTGGTTGCACAGCCTGTGATCACGGGAAGACTGAAGATGTATAGGAGTCACCGCTGCGACGCGGGAGTGTTTTTCAAAACTACCCTCACTTGGTTGATTGTAGAAATCTAAGGCGCGTTCACACTAGACCTACACACTACACTGACGGTTTCATGACACTTGGATTACACATCGCGAACACCTAGTTGCAATAACTGGATTCCAAGCCGCCGAGAGTTTGAATCCGTCTTCACGGTTGAAATTTGGATGTTTATTAATTTGAATCGCTTCCCGTATAATCCTCTTGAAATAATGAGGCTCAGAAGAAATAACCTTGGGGTCATGAAGTTCGATCCAGTGATTGGGCCCCGAATCAACTAAGTGTTCTGCTATAGCAGACTTATTTATCTGGCGGTTCTTCACAGCTGCTATGTGTTCCTTCATGCGTTCGGCAATTGTCCTTTTTGTCTGACCTATGTAGGAAAGACCGCAGCTACAGTCGATTTTATAGACACCTGGCTTCTGCAATGGAATTACGTCCTTTGGTGTCCGCAGCTGCTTGGTCATTGTTGTAAGAGGGGTGTATATCGGTTTTATTGAAAACCGTCTCAGTAGGTTTCCAATCTTACCCGTCACCCCTTTTACATAAGGTAGAAAAGCGGGTTGTCTGATCGCCTCGGCGTGTTTAGTTCCAGTGTGCTTAGCATGCAATCTCCGTGTTCTGTAGCCATTCATATTTAGTACCTCCTGGACATGCTGTAGCTCATTCTGTAGATGTTCAGGGTCACAGAGGTCATGAGCTCTGCGCGTTAGTGTGGAGACTACTGACTGAAGATGAGCAGGATGGTGATGTGATGCAGCGTTTAAGTATCTGTCTGTGTGAGTCGGTTTCCGGTATACAGTGTGAGCCAACGTTCCATCAGGTCTCGCCATTACCTTTACGTCCAAAAATGCCAACGTCCTGTTCTCCTCGAGCTCATAGGTGAACTTAATCCGAGGATGAATCGAGTTGAGATATTCATTCACCTCGTTAGCACTTCGGATCCTTCTGTCCAGGATACAGAAAATGTCGTCCACGTACCTCTTCCATAGTTTTATACCACAGGCCGCACTGTCGATCAGCTGTTCGAAATATTCCATCCAGATGTTGGCAAGTGCTGGGGCTACCGGACTACCCATAGCAACACCATCGATCTGAAGATAGTACTGACCCTGGTAAAAAAAGAAGTTTCCGTCCAAACAATGTTCCAAAAGTCTCCCATATTGGTCTGGTAATTCGAGATCACACAGCATCTGTCTGACCACATCAAGACAGTCTTTTAACGGAACGTTGATAAATAGTGACTCGACATCAAAGCTTACCATTATGTCATCTGGTTCCAACCTTATGTCCTTAACAATGGCGACAAAATGCCGGGAATCCTTGACGAAGGATGAGGTATTTCCTATATGTGGTTGCAATATTTCAGCTACATGTCTGGCCAACCTGTACGTCGGCGAATCAATTTGACTCACTATAGGCCGCAAAGGAACCTCGGCTTTATGAATCTTAGGTAATCCGTACAATTTTGGTGGTCGAACTATAGCCGGCCTGTGTAAATATTGGTATTCATCCTCCGTAAATAGATCCTGAAATTCGTATATAGCTGCCCTTATGCGTCTTGTAACTCTGGCCGTTGGATTATATGATACCGGCTTATACACATTACTGTCACTCAACAACACACGTACCTTATTATTGTAGTCCTCGGTGTACATCACCACGGTAGCATTGCCTTTATCGGCCTTAAGAACTAACAATTCCTCATTTTCCCGTAGGTTCTTGCTAAGTGCTTGCCGCTCACCCGCAGTGACATTGGGTTTCTGAGGACGACAGTTACGCAACACCCTTGATACATCTTGTCTCAGCGTTTCCGCGTCTATTGGTGGTATTCTGTTGCGAACGATTGTCTCCTCTACACCGCTGATAACTTCCTCATACGGTATTTGTTTAGGTATCATAGCAAAGTTCAATCCCTTCTCAAGAACGCTCTGTGTGACATCATCAAAACTCGAGTGAGTTAAGTTAACTACCGTGTTTGTTAACTTGTGTGTTGTATTGTTACCCGAATGCTGGTTCTTCACTACTTTGGTACGCGACAACAACCTATGAAATTTGTTATCATGTCCCTCGGTACACAATTCGAACTTGCGACTAGCTCATAAATACGTAATTCGGTCACACAATTCAAAGTCACTTCTTGATAACACAACACTGCACTCCAAATGAAGGTCATAAAGGTCACACTGTACTTTGTTCGAATTAAACCGTTGATTTCTAATTAATTGTTTAAGAAGGCGGACACTCGCGTTTCGTAGAATCTTATCGGAATATGCAATATCACTACGCGGTTTAATGCGACAACACGTAGGTATGCAGAAGCCAGGTGTCTATAAAATCGACTGTAGCTGCGGTCTTTCCTACATAGTCAGACAAAAAGGACAATCGCCGAACGCATGAAGGAACACATAGCAGCTGTGAAGAACCGCCAGATAAATAAGTCTGCTATAGCAGAACACTTAGTTGATTCGGGGCCCAATCACTGGATCGAACTTCATGACCCCAAGGTTATTTCTTCTGAGCCTCATTATTTCAAGAAGATTATACGGGAAGCGATTCAAATTAATAAACATCCAAATTTCAACCGTGAAGACGGATTCAAACTCTCGGCGGCTTGGAATCCAGTTATTGCAACTAGGTGTTCGCGATGTGTAATCCAAGTGTCATGAAACCGTCAGTGTAGTGTGTAGGTCTAGTGTGAACGCGCCTTAGATTCCTACAATCAAGCAAGTGGGGGTAGTTTTGAAAAACACTCCCGCGTCGCAGCGGTGACTCCTATACATCTTCAGTCTCCCCGTGACCACAGGCTGTGCAACCAGTCTGAAACGTCGGGACATAGTGAGTACTTAGTTTATAATATCTAGGTTTACTCATTAAATAGATAATTACCGCGAAAAAACGCGATTCAAATCAAATAAAATATGAATTCGACTTGGGCCGCAAGAGTTATTGAAAAATAAATAAACCTATTGCTGAATATTCATAACGTGATAGATTGAAGTAATAAAAAGAAACGGCCATAACTTTTGAAGTATTCGTCAGAAAACTAAAAGACGGAATTTAATCTTTCTAATTTTTTCACCTTTAGTAAAACTTAGTGAAAAGTTATGTTTCTTTAAAGCATTATTATGGAATTTATGTAACATGTACGCTGTATATATATATATATATATATATATATATATATATATATATATATATATATATATATATTTATTATTATATATATATATATATATATATATATATATATATATATATATATATATATATATATATATATATATATATATAATATATACATATATATACTTTAAGGATTAAGGTTATTTGACATATTTCAAGGATACTATGGACTAAAGAATTAAACAAGGTTACACTACACACTGTCATGGAATTCTGGAAATGTCGCATGAAAAACCCTATAGGTCTTCTGTTTTGTTTCAATGCTATGATTGTGAATAATATGAATGTAAGGTGGTTATCCATAATTACACCGAGAACCCACACGGATGATATACACTTTTGAGCGCTGTTTTCAATGTAACTCATAATTCTGCTTTTTTTAAATTTATTTATCTAGTACATATTTTATTACATTTATTTGATACATACGTGGGGTTATTGCTACAAAATCAATTTCTTACAGACAATCAGAACACCAGACCAACAACGCTTGACGAGCGACAGGAATCAAAGCCGGAAGCCGCGGTAGGCCACATCGCCAAAGGCCTTATGATCAATCAAACACACTACGGCGAGGACATTTAATTTGAGCTTGTTTTTTACACTTCATTATTACCACTTTGAAATAGCCCATTATTAGATTGCCTTTCTATCTTTGATAATATGTAGTTCCAAATAATCGGCATACAGAAGGTAAAAAGCAATACTGACGACGGAATCTGAATCAGTAATCATAACGAGAAACAAAAAGGGCTAAATTATTGTCTTGGCTGACTTCAGATTGAGTAATAAACGGATTTGATTTAAAATGTTTGAACTAAACCAATTTTTTTCGAGGTGTATGGTATAAATTTATAAAATATTTAATATCAAAATGGTTTATAAATTTAAACTAATAGAAATTTACCCCATTAGGGATAAAGAAAGTACAGAAAAAAAGATAAAATCAACCATGTCATCTTTTATAAAAATATATTTTGAATGTTAATTTTCAGGAACTTTGTTTTGATTGGAACTTTACGGATATCATATTTAGGAACTTTTGGTTATATTCCATTGTGTTTTTAAATGTATACTCTTATTAAAATGGTTTAATATATTTTGTTAATAAAATATATAATTTCCATATAAAACAAACGCTTTGTGTTTACCAATATCCAATTATTCTGTAATTTTGCGTGATTCTGTAGACTGAAAGACATTGCATAATAAACGTAAAACACACAAAAATATTGAGATATGTTAACGGATCCTTTTCCTTTTGCGGCTTAATTAATTAAAGTAAAATTTGGCTCCATTAATAACTTTATTAAGAAATTGATAGCGGGTTCTAGAACAGATAGTATTGGTGTGAACAAATAACATGTGCGGCATGTCAAATTGGCAATGTTCAATGGTCTGAGTGTTACCTATTTAATGTGAGCTGGTTTGATTATTTTTCGTAATGAAAATATTGTCAGTTTCCAGTCTCAGTTCAAGAATATACTAGCCACAAAAAAGTGGAAAGAACGACGAACAAGTTACATTTCCACATCTTCAATTTCCAAATATTCAAAGTTCTGACAATTGTCGTCTGCTAGATTTGCGAAAAGTAATTGAGTGTTTTGAATACAAATGAAACTCTCATCTAGTTTATTATTACGCCAAGATTCACTTATATGATCTTGGTATGTAAGCAATTTTTAATAAATATATTTTTCTACTAGAATACATGTAACCATATTTAGACCTATGGAAAGTTTCTTCGTACACAATGTGGGTGGATGTTATGAGGGCGGTTCAGTATCCACTGATAAAGTTTCTATATCGCATTACAAAATTCCTCTTTAATCTAGCAAGGCATGTCTAACCAGTTACGTTACTTGCGGCGAGTACTAAATAGGACGTGCTGGTCGGTAACAGATTGTGTTTATTTCCATTTATGCGAATGTTCATAATGGCGAAGCGGAGGCTGAAATTGGATATTTTGTGTGATTTGTATTCAGATTTAGCTACAAACATTTTTATTAAGATCTGTTTTGTTAAAATTATTTGCACGAAACTCTTAATGGTATAAATATCATTCAGTTTCTTCGTGTTTCTCTTGTATGACGAAAACTTTTTATAGACGCTTAATAAAAGACGCTTTAAAGTTGTTGACAGAGTCAATATGTTATGATTCCATATTTATGTAACTTAGATGGCAATAAAATGTGCTAAAACATAATTTTCTACTTATTTCGTAAGCGGTTATATTTTGTGAGAAAATAATATTTTTTTTTACTTCGGTGATTTACATACTTTCTTTTTTCTTATTTATAATTCCCAGCACTCACTTTTTTCGAAAACATCTTAATAAATTTGTGTAAACTATAACAGCGAGATTTTATTTTACAAATATTCAGATTTCTATATATATTACATTGAGAGAAAGCCAAATAGACGGATATTTTTTGAAGTAAAACTTCTTTACGCACGCTTGACTTGGGGAGTAAGCTGGTGAATGCGTGACGAGAGCGTTACGAAAAGTGTGATTGGGCGAGGCGAACGGAAGTTGAGAGGGAGATATAAGTTAGTGAAGACAGAAAGAGAGAGTTACGTTTCGTATATTACTGTAGGGACAAGAGAGAGAGGTGCGAGCACACATTTTCTTTCTCTCTTTCTCTCGTAGCCAGTTATGTTTCGTATATCTAAGTCACAGTGCAAACCTATTGTCTGTATCACACTATAGAAGCAAGAGAGGGCAGTGTGCGCGCACATTTTCCTTCTCTCTTCCTCTCATAGCCAGTGCATGAAATATATATATATATATATATATATATATATATATATATATGCGAGTTTGCTAGCGTTACGCGAACGGCGATTTTTTTATTATTTTGTAATTTCATTTCGTTCTTGAACAATTTTATAAATTATTATTTTGTTCAATACATTAAATATTCTACGTTTAAAGTGAATAAAATTGTAAATTCATTTTAAAGTTCATATTTTGTGAATTTGAAGTTTTATTTCAGTCGTGTGGTCTAAATCACAATCACACTCTTCATTCTCATTCTGTTCTTTACGTACTAGCTGATACTGTACAGTATAAGCACTTGTCTGGGTACGAATCCAGTCGCAGCTAACTATATGGTTACGAATCCAGCCGCCATAGAAACAAAATATTTTCTGCAATTTATATTTTATAGTCCAGTACTTAAAAAGAAAAATGGAATCCTCATAACACCACTCACGTGTCCATTTGTTCGTGTGCTAGAGCCTTTTTTCTTTGAAACCGCTTGAAATTTGACGTTATCTAACTCTCAAACACTTACAACAACTCAAAAACACTTCCAGATATACGGTGAAAATTATAGAAAGCAAACAAAATTTTGAAAGAGGGTTTTTAGAGGCCGTAACCATAAATTTAGACGTCGTAGTTTTTGAGATATTTACTTTAATATATATGTACCCATACTTAATTTCACTTGTAATGACATACGGAACCTTTGACCGAGTCAAACTTATTTTATTAAAGTAAATGTTATTGATAGCTATATTGATTCTCTAAGTGAATAGATATATTTGTTTAAATATATTTTTCATTTCCGCTGAAAAAAACGAAAGGTAGAAAGGTTTCTCTGTATGTTTACTAATGTCTCCATATTATTGACATAATTAAATTATTTATTTTTTAATAAAATACTGTACATCACTTAGTTTTCACCAAAATAAAACATTCTTATTATTTTGAATGACTATTAAGCAGCAATTTCATGTAACATTTTTTATGGATATGGATTTTTTATGAAGAACCAACATTTTTCATTTTTATGAAGAAGTAGCATTTACCTTCTTAATATCGCAAGAAGTGAAATAATATATTTTGAAATTCTTTATTATCAAAGTTAAAAAATTTTCAAGATATTTTATCTTAATTCCCTTAACATTTAATAGAGTTTCAATAACATAATATTAATATTATTTAGTAATAATTTTTAGCAGGTCATTGCATAAATAGGATGGCATCACCTTCATTAAGGCGACCTTGCAACAAGAGATAGTACGAACATATTTGTTATATCTATTTTAATAAACGTATTAGCCCTTCGGCGCTACAGGATTTTATGACCTTATTTCCTCAATGACAAAAGAAAAAGATACGTGTATGGATGTATGTTGGTGTTATTGTATATTATGAAGTATGGATTATTATACATGACGAATTATGGATAATTATTATTATACTATTTGAAACGGGAAAATGTTTTTAAAAAAAATCTTTTCTGGCCTACATTATTAACGAAAATCTAATATTGTTATATCTATATATCTATTAGTTTATAAATATCTATGTATATCTTGGGATCTTGTTGGTTTTAAATTGTTAGCACTTAAAGAGATACAACTCAAAGAAATTCACTTGACCGTACTTAATGGATACAAGGACTCTTTATGTAACCTTTATGTGACCAAGTGGACCGATTTCGATGATTTTTCTTTTATTTGAAAGAGGTTACTTTAAGAGTGGTCTCATATATATATATATATAATGATGATTTGATGATGAAGTCCGGAAATAAACGATGAATTCCTTAGCGATTGATTGTAAACCAATTATGATTCGAGAGATACTTGCTACGTATAGTTTTTACTTTGCAACATATCAGGTACAGATACACTACTTGCCATATCAGAGTCTGATCACAAGTTCTGGAGGTGAACAGTGGAACTTCTTAACGGATGTTAGTAAATCAACAATGATTAAAAAATATTTGCTACTAATAAATGTTACTTTTGCAAAATAACTATAACCTTAACCATGCAAGAGTCTGATGATGCATTCTGGAGATGAACAATGGAATAATATTCTTGAATTACATTTGATTTACTATAGGAAGGTAGTAAACCAAACGAAATTCAAGATATTTGCTAATCTCTCTTATATAATAACTGCGTCATCGATCAGGTCAGGATCTGATGATGTATTCCGAAGATGAATAATGTAACTCCGAAATGGATGGTAGTCAATCAAATATTATTCCATATATTTGCTACTGACTAGTTGTTGCTTTAGATATTACTTTGCAAAATCTGATATAGGATTTCGGATATGGAGAACTAAACTTCTCAACTGGTAGTTGTTACTTCCCAAAATCTGATATTGAACTTCGGATATGTAGTACGGAATTCCTCAACGGCCAATAGATAACCAGCGGTAGCTACTACTGTCGCTTCGTTTCTGTGTTGATGATAATCAAATTTATATGAAGATGAAATTATCTACATACTAACTTTTGCCCGTGACTTTTAATAATTATACAATATTCTGAGAAAGAAAATAATTGAATGTGAGTTATAGTGAGAAAATTCATATTATTGATCACTAAAAATTCTAAAATAAAATATCTTAAAAAAACAACTTCAAGAAAAGTGCCTACTTTTCTTGAAGTAAAGAGTAAAAAATAATTATCAAGCAATTAATAAGTTACTTACTTTTGAAGGTGGTGCCAATACCGCCGATTAACTTTACCCAACATTAAATTTTATTTTATAAATTCACACTTCATGAATCTCTTTAGTAATGTGAGTACTTGAGAAGTTAAGGTTTTAAATTTATACTATAAATTAAATTGGCCGACGGTGCTGGCATCGACTTTAAAAATAATTAACTCAGTTCTTTGTTGTTATAAGTGGGTACAAATTTTGTGTTAATTACTTTTTATCTTTTTAGTACCTACTTGTTTTAAAGTCGGTTTTTTAAAAAATATTTTATGACTTCTTCCACTGCGTTGTAATTGATTTTGTTTCACTAATTAACACAAAACAACTAATAGTTCAATTTATTTTATTTACTTATACTAATAACTGTAATCTACAACGTAAAAATACTCTAAATCAATGTGTAAATTGAAAATATATGCATTAAAGGTATATTGGATGTGGTTTGGGTAGATGTGGTGTGAAGTGTTCACTTTTTATCTAAAATATATACATATATTTTTTTATTTTTACTTTTTATTAAATGTTTGCGTCAAAATTGACAAAAATTAAATTTAAAATATTGAAATTTCTGTTTAGTTCAAAATGTAAAATTTTATAGCTTTAAGTTTTGTAACGTATTTGATTAAATAACGTTTTTCATATTTAATTTCCATGTTTTGAACAAAAAAAATACATTGCTTATTTCAATTTTCTATTTTATTGTTAAAATAATATAAATATCTATCTCTCTTTCTTGTAATATTTTTGATTTCAAATAATTAATAATAACAAATATTTAAAAAGAAACTTCAAAGTTTGTTCTGTTTTTGAGGAAGTAACAAACTTCATTGACTCGACTCGGTTATTTCAGCTTTTTTATTTATTTATACAATTTATTTTATATTTTAATGAATATGTTCAAACAATTTTAGGAATATATAACTTTCCTGTATTTCATATTTCCAAACAATTATGTAGGAAACGTGAGATAATTAATACCATCTTCATAATTCATTGGCAGTTCGGCAACATCTCTTGACTATTTTATTTACATATATGTTTATCTTGACTAATAAACAAAATTTTATACTCAAATTAATTTCCTTTACAGAAATGTTTCTTATTTATTTATTTTTTAAACAGGATTTAACAAAAAAAGATATTATTTTTTAATAAGACATTCTTTTATTAGGAAATTTTTCCAGAACATTTTGCTTTTACATTCTTACTTCTTCTTTATTATGAGAGCACTTACAGAAGTTAATCCCAACTTTAGGGATCCTCAATAAATACCGTTTGGAGGTCTACCCAATTAAATAAAAATAACACAGGCTTATATTAAATATGGCTACACATAGACTATTTTGACAAAAACCATTTTGTCTTTTTTAAATAAGGAAATTTATAAATAACAGGCCTGGAGAAATTTTGATATTTTGTTTAACACACGTTAACGTATACATTTTAATATGTAGTTGTAACGAAAAAAAAAATTAATGACGAAAAAAACATAAAATATCGTAGATACTATTTAAATAAAATTAGATACACAAGAAATCAAATGTCGTAGATGTTACTTATGGTAATAAATTACAAAAAAAACAAGCAGCTAATTTTCACGTCAAGAATAAAGATTAAGGAAACAAAAACAATCATGATACTCATTTTAAAAATAGAATATTATAAAGTGAATTTATACCTAAAAATATAAATATTTTTAAAATCTGAAAGTTACTTAAAGACTACATTTTTTCATCGCGAATTTCGTAATTGTACAGAAAATGAGATCATGGAAAAATATAACATTACCACAACTTGGAAAAACATAACACTTTAAATATATCACCGCATGAGTTACATGACTCTGGCTTGGTCAGTAAACCTGAAGTCATTTGTTGACTCAATGTTTGTCTATGCAATCCGAAGACAATATTTTCTACCGATAAGCCTATGATCTAAATTTTTTGTTAGCTAAATTTAAATTCCCAAAATTGTCTTCTAAAAATATTTAAAATCCTCGTTTCGTAAACTAGCTCGTGCGTAATAAGAATAAGGAAATTGATTTCGAAATATTTAGTTGAACAAGAAATATTTAGTTGCACAATAAATTAGCATTATAAACTTTTTGACATGGAAAGACAAAAATAAATTTTGTTTCTACTAAAGTTTTGTTTAAATCACTCATTTTTAACAAAACATACGTTGATCCAAGATTGTTGCTATTTATTGCTGTAAGCAAAATTGCAACGGTTAAGCAGTTTTTGCATCAAACTTGAGTAAACAGAGAGATTATTAAAAAAACACATTTTAGTTTCGGTGAAGCTTAAATAGCAATATGTTTTTGCTGTACAGAGACACTCCTTTTTTTAAAATTAATTCAAATATACATAATTCAATTGGCATAAAAACAGAGATATTTTTGTCTAAGGAATTCTGAATCAATGATAGTTATATCCTATCAAGTTTATTACAGTATTTCATAACTTGTTATTATTTTTGCTAATTAATATTAAGTCTAAATATAAATAGTGATAATGATCTGTTGATTCTTAGTATACAATTTGAACTCAAAGGAGTTTTTATTTCTTCAGATTGATTAAATTTAATACACCTTTAACGTATATTAAATGAATACAAATATTCACCAAACTTATCGCAATATACTATTATCTATGATAAAAAATCGTATATAGACCATATCAGTCTATTAAAGTTATTTGAGCATTTCTATTCTCTTTATTTTCTAGCGATAGAACATAAGTTGTGCTTTCAGAAATTTTCTGCTATTATCAGTAAAAATTGTCAAATAAATATTTTTATTTGTCATTTCTTTACGTTGTTATTGACATAGCGGCAAAGTACTGGAATAGAAGCTTGGAAGTACCGTCATTGGATGAATTTAATAAGGAATATTTCATTTTATTTTGACCAAAATTCCGCAAAAAGAAATTAAAATAAAAATAACTATGAATCCATAAATGAAAGAAAATCAAATAACGAAAACGTGGATTAGTAAATACAAATAGTTTTATATATACAAGTAGTTTTATAATATCAAAGTAGTTTTATAACCACTTTGCTTAATACACAAGTAGTTTTATAACCACTTTGCTATTTGTATAATATACAAATAGTTTTACAACCACTTTGCTATTTGTATAATATACAAGTAGTTTTATAACCACTTAGCTACTTATATTAATAAGATTTATTCTTGCTTTTGCTGATACTGAAAATGAACAAAACATATTGCGCCGAATAGAGATATTTTATTTATATTTTGTTTTACGAGTATTTAGAGAATAACTTGTTGATTCTTCTTATACGAAGAGAGCATTTAGAATCATGTTTTTATCCTACATTGTCGCTATTTAATGCTGTAAGCCCAATTGCAATGGTTAATAAGTTTTTGCTTCATACTCTAATAGACATATAGAAAGGCCGTTCTTAAAAAAAACGTTTCGTCTTAGATTAGATTAATTCAAACTAATTTAGAAACTTAAATAAGATTGGTTCCTGATTGACCCTGACAGGATTAAAAAACATGTATATATATATATATATATATATATATATATATATATAAAAATATATATATATATATATACATATATATATATATATATATATATATATATATATATATATATATATGTATACGTATACATATACGTATACGTATACGTATACGTATACGTAAATGTATATATATATGTATATGTTTTTGTATATGTATATATATATGTATATGTTTTTGTATATGTATATGTATATGTATATGTATATGTTTTTGTATATGTATATGTATATGTATATGTATATGTATATGTATATGTATATGTATATGTATATGTATATGTATATGTATATGTATATGTATATGTATATGTATATGTATATGTATATGTATATGTATATGTATATGTATATGTATATGTATATGTATGTGTATGTGTATGTGTATGTGTATGTGTATATGTATATATATATATATATATATATATATATATATATATTATATATATATATATATATATATATATATATATATATATATATATATACAACGATAATGGCACATATTTCGTTGATTTGTTTGTATTGAATTTCAACTTGCTCTGAGTAACTTAGTACGTAATGCAGTTATTATATGGGATTGTAAATAATAATAAGTACCTTCGATTGGTATATAAATTGATCGCGGGCTGCTAAGCTCACCCACCGATCTCAAATTCTTCTTGCAACACATGTCACGCCCAGCTTACATTTACATATAATTCACTCATTGTTAGACGTTGCGAATAACTATGTATTCCATATAGTTCACAAATTATTGGTGTTATGTAAGCTAAATATATGATGAATATTTGGATGTCTACATTTTAACAGACCTTTCTCACTCGGATATTTTAATGTTTTCTTTCTTTTTAATGAAGGCCTATCTTACAGCCTTAAAAAATGTTTAAAATATCTATTCTATATTAACCGAAATCTTCATCTGAAGTATATACTTGCAAAATCCAATGCAGGTCGATCTGAAACAGTAAAGCTTACGATGGTGTGACAGACCGACGGTACACACGGGCTGTACTGGCACTGTGTTTAACTATGGATATACAAAAAAAAACAGATTTCGGTGATAAATCAGTTTTGAAGAAGTGTATTTGAGCAGATGAATGAATAAATGTAAAATTAATTAATTTACATTGAATACGTATATGAATGAAGAAAAAATATTAAAAAACATTTCCTATCGATATATAATTAACAGAAAAACCCCCTCTTATCCCACGGCAACAAACCGACATCACTGTATCTGAGCTAACATCAGCAACTTGCCAACTGCAAATTAGCTTGAAGAAGCAGAAACTAACAACCAAGTTTCTTTAACATCCCCAGTGGGCTGTTTACACAGTATCTTTCGCTTTGTGGATTTAGTTCCGCGTTACTCATCGACTTGTGCGCAAGTGAAATGTTTTTCTTGGTCGTATTTGTATGAGTAACAGATTTCATTTAACAATTGTGGAATTATTTGAATGCATCGGTAATACTTTGCGTACTATCAATTGTACAAAGTTAAAAAGTATTGTATCTGAACTACACAGCAATGGACGTTTTATATTGGATGGAATTTCAATTCTTTTAGCTACTTATCATATACCCTTAATTAGTCTTGAAGATACCTCGAAATTTTAAATTCACTTATTTCATAAAAGGTAATAATTGTGTTAAGTAAAGTATATTATATTTTAACAGGGAATATTTCTTTTCTTCTAAATCTTTACTTGATAATAAAGAAATGTAGTTGTGAAATTTTTGCTAATATTGTAATACAACGAAACCTAGCTCGTGGTAAAAAACTTAATGAAGGTAGAAATAATACTACATCACGTAGTTTCGTTTAATTGAATAATGAATTTCTACAAAATTAACACCAAATATATAAAATATTGTTATTCTCAAGTTCAACCTCGATAAACTCGTCTTTCATTGACTTTCATTTCAAATTACTAAGTTTGTGGCTTGAAATGAAAATGTTATAACTATTAACTTAATTTCTAGTAATTTTTAAGATAACATATTTACTTTAACAATATTAGAACATTAAGTAATCAAAAGACTGCGCACTATGATGTTAAAAGAGTTTCAACATCGAAGGGAATTTTTAATTAACATTATGATCTTCAGTATTGAAGAATTTATTCTAATTTTTTAAATTGAGTTGATAAATAAAGTTCCTGAAACGAAAAATAAAATTAGTATTTACACAATTATTGGGAATAGGATCATTACTGATAATAAAATAATTCCACTTTCCATAGTTTCTTTACTTAATATAAATAGGTAAATAAGCCATAATAAATTTGTTTTAAATTAAATTATAAAATATTTATTATCTATACAGGTCTCAATCCCATTTATGTATATTTAAAGAAATACTTTGTTTTATCATAATAATTTATTGTTTTAAGGTGTACAAAGTTAAAGGGTAAAATTATCCACCACAGCAGGTTGAATCCTTTGTACTTACAGGAACTGTAATATTTCCTAAAATTGTAATACAGTAAATTAAAGAGTTTTTCTGCAGCTAGCGAAAGAGTAGTTGGCATAGTTTGCCAACAATGCTTTCACAACTCCAACCACGTTCTATCCATACTAACAAGGATTCAAATCATTCTCAAGACACTACTGAAGTTGCTACTGGAGTAAGAGGACAGTAGCAACTAATGTAGGAAGTAGCATGGCTAATACAAAATTATTTCTTAATTTTATTTTTAGCGGAAGTTGACGTTAAGTATAATTTCTATATCGTTTTGATGTCGTAGCTTTTGCTTTCTTCGACTGCATTTATGTTGTAAAGGCACCCCTTAATTTTGTAGCCACTCTTTTTTATTTAACAAATCCACAGACTTATATTTTGCTTAAAAATATTTAAAACGTTTTTTCTTTTATTGCCAGAATACATTGCCGGAATATAGATCGAAAAAAATATTTTCATCGAATATTTTTGTCGTTGTATAGTGATTAGGGATCCCATTTCGTCCATTATGGTTTAATTTTGAAATTTTTATTAATCCACATTTCTAAGGTAAAATTCCGTAATTATGGAAGATTTTGTTTTAAGTTTAACATTATAAATAAGGGTCGAGTACCAACTTACTACATCTTAAAATGCAAAAATTACATACCAATGTAGGTTATAATGTAACATCTTTGAAAATAGCAGCAGCACTCTTGGTCTGTACTAACTACTTGCCTTGCGGTAATTCCCCGCGAAGTATTTTAAGCTCTGTTAGATCACACACGACCCAATGAATATTGAACGAGAATTCAAATAAAGAATGAAGTTCAATATTGTCTAATGACCTGTAGTAAGGGAAACCCCGTAAATTTCGATGCAGGGTGGGCAGTTTTTTGCCGCTTTGGGGAAGTTAGGGAGAAATGCTTTAAAATTGTAACTGGGAACGGCTATAGAAATTAAATATTAAAACTAAATGAACTTGATTTAGATCAGTTATGGATTTTCTTTTAGTTAGTTGTTAATTTGTGATTGTAAAGTTATTGGCCATTGTCACGAAATTATAAATAAAATATAAATCCATGAACTACATGACCGACGTTTCGTTTGGATCATAAACTATACATACTCGTACATGACACAATCATATGAGTCTTTAAACTTGTTTTGTGTGCCTACTAACTTACTTGTTTACATTATTCAGCAATTTTACAAGTATCAAATAATAAAAAAAAATTAAATTTATACTTACAGAAATATATAAAATTATATAAATTACGTATAGTGATACATTTAGAATAAAACGGAAAATATTTTTTCGTACCTTTGAATTAAGTAAATTTTGAAAATATTGTAAATGTTGCAATTTCATAAGATCGATTTAAATAAAAAAAGTTTTAATTTATTTTTAAATTGAATTAAATTTGTTATTTAGTATTATCCTTTCAATATAATTAATGTAATTTTTTAAACATTTCAATGAAATTAATTTTTGTTTAATTATTTTTTTAAATCTTCAGAAAAGAAAACCTTACAGAAGGGGTTCTTAAACAAATGCGCAGAATCTTTGATTTGGGAAAATTTGTTGGGAGAAAATAATATTAAAAACTTCTGGTGGTTCAACTGGAGCTTCACATCCATCAGATATCCAAAAGACCAAAGCAAGACTCCAAAAGGGGTAATCTTTGATCTGCCACTAAAATACTCAGGAATAATTTAGAAATACTAGGAATGTATCTCCGACAAAGAAAATACCATCACTATTCAAGTGTGTTATATGATGACTTGTGTGATCAGAACGGCAGCAATAGATGGAATTCCACGTAACAAATTTTGTACTTCTGAAGACCTAAGACATCTGTTTAAATGGTCTGAGTATAGGTATCAGTGTAATTATCTTCTACAATTATAACAAAAATAGTTCTAGAAGAGAGTCATCAAGCAAAAAACAAATTAATTAAACAATTTAACGAAACAAAAAAGATTTATTATTTTTTACAAATGAATTTCCACTCAAAAAAAGAAGATATTCAAGTAAAGATATTTATATAAAGACTTAAACCTAAAGAAGTAAAAATTTGGGGTTATTGTTATAAAATTGTTAAAACTATATTTGTATGCATTTGAGCTCAATCTCGACGACTTAATTTATTTGGCTACAGACGGAGCCATGTACAACTTAGGGTGATTGATATATTGTATTAAACCCAGAAAACTTTAGGTCTGCAATCTGAATCTGAACCCAAAGATGAAAATGAGGTAAGAGGACTGAATGAAATTGAATAGTGGTCCATATAAAAAAAAAACATTTATTTATTGTGACACGAATATTCACAATGAATAAATGGTTTCTTGATTGTGAATATTCGTATATATAATTTAAATAGTGCTTATAAGATTTTTAAAATGTATTATAAGTGTGTTTCTCTAAATTGTTACTTTATTGAATGCTTAATATTAATAAATTACAATAAATTTTCAGCATATATGTATTTTCATTATTAATTAAACTTCATTTAGATTTTTTAATAAATTTGACAAATCATTATATACACATGTTTATATTAAATTGAATGCCGAATAGTTACACAGGTCTACAATGGTTGTCTGATTTCAGATTTGATAACTGATTTTAATAGATTTTGGGGCGCTGATTACGTGAAAAAAATCCATCATATCAGAATGTTTAGTTATTTAGCATAGTTTGCTTATTTAGCATAGTAGCATAGTTCTTTGCCAAAAGTACATAAGGTTAAGAACTGTTATTTTATTTTAATTATTTCCTTTTGGACCAAAAAACACTGTATGGTTGCAGTAGACAACAATGAACAAGGTTCCATAAATAGTTAGTTAAATATAACGTAATTAACTAAGTGACATACCCTTATTATTGGAAAAAAGGTGTTTGTTTAGGACATTTGTTGAAGACCTCATTTAACCATAATTAACTTAAATCGTTAGAAGAGGGTTAATGGGGGTAGATTAATAGAGTTTTGCGTAAAGAGCAATATCATTGTTTTTACAAAATCAGTTCTTCCGTGCAATTCATAAAACCCCTTAAAAGATGTCATCGCATAAGTGTTTAAATTCAACGGACAGTTTTTGTTATATTGTGGGCAGTTTATGCTGACATAATAGCAGCATAAGATTACCAAATTCATAAGTAACGTTTATAACATGTATTTCGGCCTAGCAATCGCTAATCAATATAAACGGTGTCCCAAATAGAGTTTGCATGACATGCGTTTGTGAACTACAAAAGTGGTCAAAAGGGAAAACAACATCTTTGATTTACGATAGCCTATGTTATGGAGAGAATATCAGAATCACACCGAAGACTGTTATTCTTGCTCTTGCAAGACTACAGGCTACAATTCTAAAAGAAAAAAGGACTTGGTATCTTCAACTGTGCAATCGACTCAACCTAACGTCGCACCATCATCACCTCCATATTTGGAATCAGTGCAAGCTGAACACACGAGCAGTGCAAGTGGATGACAGTTATTTTCGCAGTCAAAACTTAATGACTAAACAAGAGATCTAAAGATGCAGCTGAACTCCTCGACCTGTCAAAAGATGCAGCTGAACTCCTCGGATCCATACTATTGGAAAAAAATATGATTTCTCCTGGCACCTCTTTTCTTGAGTACTGAAGAAGGAAATGAAGAAATTGGTGATAGGTTTTGTATATACGCGAATCTAGATTTTCAGAGATATTGGTTCAGAAAACACCTTGAGAAAAAAATAGTACAGAACAAATCTTGATCTGACTTTAGATTGTAAAACTAGATGGAATAGCATATGAGATATGTTTGGGCGATTTTTTAAATAAAAACATGCTTTATCTCTCAGAAAAAGAATAAAAGAAAGGCGAACAATTACATATGACATTTAACATTATTTGCATAATAATAAAGAAGTTTTCACAACCGCATCTGTTGAAATATTTGAAAAACCGTAGTTAGTTGAAATCAGACCATTTATTGCAAAATTATTAGAGTACACAATGACGGCTAAAACAATCCTAAATTAAAGGTGGAATCACAAGTAGCGATGGTTGGGTACGAGGAGTTAACAACAGTTGTAGAAGAGATACACAAAGCTACGAGAGAAAACAAACATTCCTCTAGAGAAAACATGACCATTACGTATTTAGAGTATTTGAGTCGAAATATGCGTTTATGATAATGCTGTTGACGGCGGATGCGAAGTGTGCCTAATAGCTGCGTACAATTATTTGTTACCTACACCTCGTCGTTCAGCTTAAACATTAATATATATATATATATATATATATATATATATATATGTATATATATATATATATATATATATATATATATATTGATTTATTTACCTACTCGGGAAGTTGAAAGTAAAAGCTAATAAAAGCATGTTACACACAATTAAATGAAACTACGTGATATAGTATTATTTCTACTTAATTTAAGTTCTTCAGCAATCTTTGCTATTTACCTACCTAAAGATGTAATGCAACGAACTTAAAGAAAGTAGAAATAATAAAGATAAATAATGTTTTACAGTATGCAGTCTGCGCTGACACTTTCAAGAGCGGATAGTTGTTATAAAACTGAATAACAAAATATAACATTCTTCATTAATATGATACAGTTTATAGTTACTCATCCGTCACTTTTAAAGTAGAGTATTCTTAAGTTACATGAGCGTGGAAACGCTAACCGGTAAAGTTAAGTGAAAGAAATCGCATTCAAATAATTTCTAAGTTATATAGCAATGAACAAAAAAATTGCATAGATTGCCCTCATAATATTACAAAGAAAAACATCGATATCATGTTAATGCGAAATATATACTGAATATACGCCACGGGGTTTCATACCCCAATAACCAATAAAGTAAAAAATATTAGACCATTAAACTATCAGCGGAGATAGAATAGAAGCACACTACCTAGCAACGTCGAAGCACGTATGAAAAATGAATAGCAGAAAACAGTGAAACCGTTCGTGGACAGAGATAATTTTATCCACAGACGAACAGCTTGACAGGTCACGAAAACAGATGACAGCGCTCGTATCGACCTTCAACTGACCTTCGAACGCGATATTTATCTCGCGCAACAGATACTTCACCCTCATTACTCGTTAATTTATCTGTCCAACTGTCACATCGCCAGAAAGATGAAACTTTATATACCCGAACCCATTGTCACCACAAGCGAACACGCATTGAATGTGTTAAAAAGTTATGAGAATGGTTTGTTACATTTGGTTGGCAACTATTTTAGTCTTTTACACAGTCGTGTACAATGCTGTAATGTACTTATAATCTATGATTAAATTATTCATCCAGTTCCAGTAGTATGATTAAGTTATCATCAGTGCGGGATTTAGTCACTAATAAGGCAAAAGAGATTCATTCCTGTATTTATTTGATACGTATACATACCTTTGGAAATTCTGGTCTGATATTGATACCGCTGTGCTAGAATATGTATATTAAAATACTGTATGTTCGAACGATGCAACAGAAGTTGCGATGCGAATGGAAAAAAGAAAAAATATGAAATCCATATGCAGCACATGCACCTGGAAGGGACACAACAGGAAACGGGGATCAAGATTGGTACGTGGTGTACGTGGCATCGGCTCAAACGCATTCCTAAACCATTTAAAGTAATGAAGTTTTCTGCCGAAAATAAATATATCTCGGTACCAATATAAATTTATTCTACTATAAATTTATTCTACTAAATTTAATTTAATTTATGACGCTAGAATTTATTTATTTTAGTTGCTAACTTATTATAAAAAGAAAAATAATATAATATTATGACTTCCTAAGTAAGTAAATACAAATACTATTAATCATAAATTTGTATGAATTTATAATTGAACCATATGTAACATATTAACAGACTAAATTTTTCTCACGATTTCGTAGGCAATGTTCTGATGGATCTATTTTTATGCCTTTTGACCTTTTTTCTTTTTTTTTTGTATTTTCCTTTCTTTTAATTAATAAGAGCTCCTTTGTACACTGTATTTATAATAATATTATTTTGTAGGAAAAAAATGTGTTGGTTTTCTGAAGTCTTACCCTAGTCACCCCACATATAATCATTGCCACGATAAAGGAATTCTGTACCCAAATTAAGTCCAATCTTTCTAAAAGTTTACCTTAGGATTTATTCATTGTGAGTGTAAATTATAGCTCCACCGGGAACTACCATCATTTCAAATAAAACAGTACATGAGTCGGAAAAATTGTTTATAGGCGGAATATATGTTTTTCAGCAAATCTCGCTGGCTCACCAACACCCACAATTGCAGTCCCAATCAGGGCAGATGTCAGCATGCAGCTGCAAGTACGTCACGATGGGGACAGAGGAAAAGCAGACAGACGGAGGACTCTTCGATAACACGCCGGAGATTAGTTTTAAGCATGTTTCAAATAGAGGTATTTTCATAAAATTTCACCACAAAGAGCTGGTTTCTTGGGACATAATATTGCCTTTTGCAACTAAAACTAAATTAAGAATAACGTTTTCACGTTTTATCTTTTCATTTAAGTAGCCTCCGAAAACGAGTCTACAAACTTCAACTTACAAGCTTATGAAATATAAGCGTTATTTTCCAACTTTTATAATTGAAACCCATCCTTGCAGCAACACCATTGTATAGAATTGGGTAAAATTCCCTCTATAAAAGAATAATAATATATATAAATAAGAATATACATAAAATTGGGTAAAATGACGTGTATAAATAATCCTATCTTTAAAAGTAATCTTTACAATGATTTTAGAATACGCATCATCATCTATCCATCAGTAGAATAAAAAAAAATTGATAGGGAATTTTAAGAATTACCTCGGAATACCAAAATCGCTAAATGTCCTTCTTTATTATTAGTGTCATTTATTTACGGCATTTTGTAGTACTATGAAATAAAATATATGGAATAAATTCATAACCATATGTAAATAAGAATAAAGTACCAGATCTATAAGTATTTCTGAATATAGTTTTGTGTTCCACGGTTTTGATAATTTCATTTACTAGCTACGTGTGTCAAAAGTATGTGGATTATATAATTTCAAATCCACTTATTCTTTTTAATTAATAAATTTATCGTGAATTCGTGAAAATATTATAGACGGGATTGTTATTATTTAAATAAAAAAGCCTTTTATAAGAAAAAACAATAATCATCATTATAAACGGAAGAAATATTGCTACCTCAAGACTATTTGTTGATAAAAACGTTTTTAAATTAATGTCAATTCTATAATCACTTTTTTAACCATATTTTTAAATAAATATAAATAAAACGATTAGATGGTTTTTGGCTTATGAAACAAACAGAATGTTTAGCGTCTGAACGGTGAATAATCCGCAGTTAACTAATATTGAACAAAAGGAGAAGAAAAATAGTATTGTGGTAATATTCCTTAAAACAATCTAACACAAAATTCTGAAAAGATGATATCATATTCCAAAATAACTTGCTCTTTCAATAAACATTCCAGATGATAATTGAAATATACAATAATAATTTCTATTCCAAACGAACTACCCGATTTTTTAAAATCCATGATATATATTATGGGATACAGTTTGAAAGGTATGGTTATTGTTGGTAAAATGTTTTCAAAGAAATTCTACACAATATGTAAAATTATATCCTACTCTACCCCCAATCTTTTTCCGAAAGTATTGAACCTAAAATTATGAAAGAAAACGGTTTTAGATAGCTATAATGAAGTCACATGTTTCAAATATTCAAGATATTATATACTATTAATTAACCATTGCGGTAGAAAGTCCATATTAATGGTGACATATGATAAATAAAGAAATTTCACTTCAAGCACAATCCCCGATGAGCAAGTCAGAAAATTTACCTAAACTACTAAACTATGCAATACTACTGCACATTTTTTCATTAAAATTGAAATGATAATATATTTTTATCACCTAACCATTATTTGTTTTGGAAATTAATAGTTCGAAGTAAGACATTTTACATATATACATTAAAATAATCTCCGTCCATTACGGAAGGAAATGAGAAATATTCAATACTAAAATTTTCTTTAATTTAACTAGTACTATATGTGAACTCAGATAACGCGACTAAACCTAGTCTAGAAGAATTATTCGATGAATTATTTCTACGGCAAGAGCAAGGCAAATGGCATTATGCTTCAAGTTGTTAACTCGTAAAAGAACTCGAAATTTATTCGAAGTCATTTCAAGTAAAATAAATGCATTAGAAGGTACATTAAACATAACGAGAGACATTTAAGTACTTAGATTGCTCTCTTGAACTTTAGCTCAACATCGTTTTATTTAAATGTCAAGGCGACAACTAAACTCGAAACGTACATAAAATCGCAATTTAAATGGAATTTTATGAACTCTTTAGTCATCCGTTGCAGATATTCATCATATTATTTCAGTAAACTTCAGGCTTTTCTAATAATTACTATTACAAAAACAATCAAGAAATACGAGCCAAATGTGAAGGGCTAACGACCAAGGGCTGCTAGTACCAAAGCAATAAAACTATTATGAATTTTCACTTTGAATTATTTAATTTACACATCTCTACGGTACGCCACCTGACCCATGACATTACCTGAATATCTAATTTTTGAACTAATCATAATTACTTTCAAGTTTTATTTCAATATTTTCCAGAAGTTTTATACAAAGTGAAATTTTTGGGAGATTTTGAAACCATGTTTTTGCTGTGCCACAGATTGTAAGAATAAACATAAGTAAATGAAATTTACTTTAAAAAATTAAAATTGATCAGAAGAGTTAAAATAGTACGTTATGTATTTAAAAAAAAGTAATGCAAATACGCGGTCAGAAAGAAATATCGAATGCTCAATCATTTTATCAGAAAATATCTGCAATAAATCGATACTGGTACCGTAAAGTAATATTACAATCAAAATATTGAAGATACTTCTAATTGAGCAAGTAATAACAGTTGATATTAGCCAAAATAGCTTGAACGTTTTTAATCAAATGTTTCTCAAGATTAATAATTCATAAATCAACTAAATAATATTATTTGTTTTTCCGAAAAAATATCATTAGGATACTTTACCATACAAAGCTTATTCGTATAGAAATGTGTTCTTCTAATTCTTTTAATTACTTTTTTTATCTTCCACTTTTTATTTACTACTCATTATTTTTGTATTACATTTACAGCCATATTATTTGTTTTTTTATTTACTTTAATTGTCTGATAACAGAGAAATTTGGATGTTGATTTTATTTGAACAAAATTTGCAAATAATCCCTGATATTCACTAAAAATAAAGTATATTATGGTCAATTGTAACCATCAATCGGTAGTAATAAACTGAATTACTAATATCATGCAAATTTCACCAGCGAAATATTATTTTCTTCTATGAAAATTTGTTTAACACTAACTAAGAAAGAAACTGAACCAGAGGTAATTAGAACAATACTTCGTCGAGGTCCTGTCCTCTTGTCTAGTCTCTTCAAAAATATGTGATAAAATCCTTTACTCACAGACAAAGGAATATTTGATTTAACTTGTCAATTATTAGTTGGTTTAATATTATAATGAACGGTTCCCCTAAATGGATACTTAATTAAAAGCAATGTCTTCAACAAGGGGTCTAAACCTCAGCTCAATTATTTCTAAATAATTTCTAGTTATTTTAATATTACCTGAATTAAAAACAATAATAATAATAAAAAATAACGTAAAAATACACACATGCCACAAATTATATTTAGGATGAAAATGGTCTTTCTTTCGGTAAATCGCACTAATTTCATAAAGAGAAAAATTTGTTTTTAAGAGTTGGTCCCAAAAACAGTTTATCTGATTGACATTACATATTTACCTCCATATAATCTAGTTTTAGTCCAAACAATGACATAGTCATAGTTATAATCTAACAGCTTTTCACCGGCGTTTACGCTCGCGTATACAATTTGTTTTTTAAGCTTCAATCTAATTTTTTACATTCAATCGTTCTGACCACACGTAAAATTAAGGCGTGATGATAGTTTCGAGTTAATCGAAACAAGTGAAATAAATGCGATCGCGCTCCAACTATTACAGATTAAGATAAAAATATTTTTTCCATTTAAAACTACCAGCCCCTTTTCACTCCCTCAACAGTTGAATCTCGGAAAATGCTGAAATATGTGTTTCTTATTTGTAGTGAAGAGTATTGATACCATGTTTGAAGCAAACATTTCCTTAAAAATATTTTTCCCATTTAAATTTAGCCACTCTTCTTCATCCCCTTAAGGGATCAATCTCAAAAAATGTTGATATACGTGTTTCATTATCTGTAATGAAGAGCATTAATATCGAGATTCACGTGAAAATTACCTTCTCGCTCCATCATTATATCCTGACTTTGTTAAGAGGCTGCTTTATGGTATCCTTACTTATATCAGAATTTTAGAGCCTTTATAGTTAGACTATCATTAGACCTTCTACATTAGATTCTTCCAAGTTCGATCAGGGTACCTATGGTTTTCATTGTTGAAGAATTTCATAGTGTACCATCAATTTCGATGACCAAATTCTCCTAAAATTCAATTAAATTTATGAGAAGATACTGGATTTATATTCTTTCAAGTCAATAAAATCATTCATAGCGAATTGTGTCAGCATAGTTAATATCGGTCTCGATTTGGCTTAACAAAATAATGAAAATAATTATCAACACTTGATTCCAATCCTCCAAAATTCATAAGTTTCGCGATTCTTTTGCAAAATTATTATCGTGTGTAGAATTATACATTAAAATGCAAAGTGAAGTTTGAATAACTTAAATTAAACGTACCGTTGTTACTAAAATTAGCATATTTCCATAAAAACTGAAAAAACTTCTACCGAGTATAAAATATTGACTTAAAAATAAAATACGTATCGACTAAATTA
The DNA here is from genome assembly GCA_039881145.1 of Druceiella hillmani. Lineage (NCBI taxonomy): Eukaryota > Metazoa > Arthropoda > Insecta > Lepidoptera > Hepialidae > Druceiella > Druceiella hillmani. The sequence goes on from JAYKKI010000127.1 coordinate 2,894,097, forward strand.
TGCTCGCTTTAATTTGACTACGGCTACACTTATTGTTGTTACTGAGATAGTAACTATATTAAAAATAATTAAACTTATAAAATTTATAACTCAAAGTTATATCAACTCAAGGTGTAAGTATTTATATGTCCTGTTGCAAAATATATTTGAGTAAAAAAACTAATTGCAATTAATGCGTAGCCCAGTCCAATTTAATTAAGTCCACGTGTGAAGAACTTGTATTGAAACAAAGGTAATAGTTACGGGGAAAATTGTGAGGCTTTAGGTCAGAAATAACATTTATCGTTCCTTTATATTTTAAAACTAGGTAATAATTAGGTAATTGTAATTCCGAGAAATTTGTATTGATACAAAAGGTAGTATTTAATTATTCTAATTGAGCATTTGAGCAGGTGGCATTTTTTTAATGTAAAAATTATAAAATTTATAATATATTTAATGATAAGTTCACAATGAATAACCGCTCTAATTAAGTTAACCACTTATTTAACCATATTATTATAATATATACATTGTAATATTAAAAAGAATAATTACCTTAATTCGATTACATATAACATTTTTACACACAGAAGATTAAAACAATTTGCATGACATGAACTAACTGATCTCACTATGGTATATCGGCGAACTGTACGTAATGGGATTAAAAAATAAAACGTTCGATGAAAATACTATATTCAAAGAGTATTATTTGAAACCACATACTATATGTTGTCGTCATATGAAATTATGGAAAGACAAATTCTTTGTGTAATTAATTATATAAATTTCACTGGAGTAAGGGCGTACGTTGCTATACAAACAGACACATTCTCTTATAACACAATATAAGCAGAGTCATATTTATCACAATAGATAATATACAAAAATTTATCCTCTAAAACAAAGAATATTATATTTAACATCATATGTCATCGCCGTCATGTGTTGGTTTGAGCACAAGAAATATGGCCTTTGACGATGCGGTGCATCGGGGGGATCCGGGTTCGATTCCCGGCCGTTCGTCGAACGGGCTGGACTGATCTTATGGTTGGTTATAAGAGATTGCTCATGTAGCAATAAGTCCGCCATATGTATCCATTACATACATTAAAGTAGATAAATACCTAAATAAATATGATCTTCCATGACAAAGGAGGTGGAGAAGACAAACTATGCAGGTGGCTTTCATATTATTTCCCGAGCCCGCTTACTAACACAAGGAGACGTCAGTTATGACAACTTTCAATGTAATTTTGAATTTCGTACCTCAAAAGGAAAAATAATACCTTTAGGATTTCCCTCGAGTGTTCGTCTGTTGGTCTGTCAAAGCAGTTTTTCCAGGAATATGTTTGATGTAGAAACTTCAAATTCGGCATGGCAATAAAGCATATTATGTAGAGAGTGTTCGGCATCGTTTTAAAAGGCTAGCTGTTGGGTCTCAAGAATATATTTCGCATGATTAGATAGTATATTTTCAGAGATATACTAAACAATATTCAAAAATATATGTATACATATATAGACACACGCATGCACACGCACACACGCGGACCCGCGATCACCTGCGATGTGCGCACACACGGTGCGCGGGTGTGTACCGCGTGTGCACACACATTTACACGCTCTCAAGCCCACACACGCACATGCGAACGAGCGCATGCGCGCACGCACGCACACACAATTATTTTCAATTACCGAAGCTATAATTATGAAAAAACATAGTGTTTAGAAGGCTACACAATAACGGTGGGACAATTGTAACGATTATTCTGCATACTATCGTTTTTAAGATAATCACAATATTATTTGGGTCCCTCCTATGTAATTATATTCAGTATTATTAAATATTTATAGCGCTAAGAAATCGATATTATTGTAGACTTTGATAAATAAAGTACTTCTACTTCAAACGAGCTACGGAATACTTTCCAATCGAGCCAGACTATTACTTGGTATTTTGTTTTGCATGTGATCAGTAGGAAATTTTAGAAGTAGGGCTACAAGGTGGAGTAAAATATCATATGAGAGGGTATATTTTTTTTAATTTACGGCTATAAATTCGCAGACTAAAAGTCTCGTAAACATTAGAAGAAAAATTAAAACAATAATCCTAGCAGGCCTTTATAATTTTCAATAACGAAAATAGGACTTTAAAAATTTTCGCTATCCGGTTTTTTAATTCCTAGGACATAATAAATGTAGATATGCATATATTGATAGTACGTTACAATTTTGTTGTTTCAATATTTATAGTGTCCTGGATGCGGAACTTTTGGCAGACAAATTACTTGGCGGCATATTAAATATATCGTTGAACCGCAAGAGATGCAGCATTTTGACTAATTATTGGATCACTCTCTGTTCTAATGCTTTATTGGGGTAAAAACATAATAAAACTTCTTTAGCTTCTTCCTACGACATAAAAACAAAGGCACCTCTATAACAGTATTCACTTATATAGGATGTAAAACGTGCCGTCAAAATAACGCTGGGGGTATAAAAAGCACGCCAGACGATGTCTCAGATTTCATTATAGGGGCGCTTCCGATTCGGGAAAAATAAATACAATTTAAAAACGGAAAATTCATTTCGTTTACTTTGTTCAGTTAGTAATTTTGTTTGATTTTAAATGTGGCGATATCGGAAAATTTTTCTTTGGTGATTTTTATCGGCTTAATGAGGAGGAAATTGAGATGTGATTGGAGTTACGATTGTAGGTACGACCCGCATCATATTACAACATTAGCGCTGATACTCAAATGAAAAGAAAAAAAATTAGAATCTTATATTTAGTATAATAATTTCGTTGCTTATATAGTTAGTTTGGGTTTTTTTATAAATTGTTTTAGTTTATGCAGATAAATTAATTGGTGTAATTTCTTCTTTAAAACATGATTTTATGTTATAACATACATGTATATTTATGAATAAGATCAATTACACCTAGGATTTAATTTCTATTTATAATAGAAAACAGGATTATCTCAAAGTTGTTGCCACCTTTTTTCAAGAAAAATGAAAAACACATAATGTTCTCATGTTTTCTATACGTTCAAAATAAAAGAATCAGTACCTGAAACAATTGATCATAACTGATTTCTCTATTTTTAGAAGAAATGTAATAAAAGTACTTAAAAAATGAAGAGAAGCAAAAATCCATATAATCTTGGGCCCGGGAGTTACAAGAATAAAAATGACACTCTCTAAGAGAGAAACGGAAGAAAATAATCATTAAACTAAATGAAAAATCTTAAAAAACGTTATTAAAAATTTTAGAAGTCGGCTTATTTTTAAAATATGTTGTTTCTACGGAATCTCTTGAGCCGTCAAGATGACCATATACAAATATAACGTACTAATCGATGAAAATTGCCGGTTCGACAGGCTATCGAAAAAGTTAAAGAGCCAAATAAATATTTATTAATAGCATTATATATCTTTTGTTTATTGTAATTATTTAAAATAGTATTCATTTAGATTTTTATTGGTGTGTTTCCTTCTAATTAATAATTCTTGATATATACTAAAAATAAAAATAAGACGTTAAAAATGTTTTTAATTTTTTTTAAGTCAGTTTCTTTTTTATATGTTCTTTCTACGGAATCTTTTGAACCATCAAAATGGATCAAACTAGATATATATACTAAAAATAAAAATAAGACGTTTCTCATGACACTTTTTTTAGTTTTGCATTTAAAGAAGTGAACTCAATCATTCATTGACATAAATCATTATCAAAAGATTAGGATAATGATTTATGTCAATACAATTTACAGGTTTACAGGGGTCAATGTTTAAACTTGTTAGAATATTTCTAAGTTTAATAGCAACATAAATACTATATAGGTCAAGATTTATCACATGAGTATAGAAATTGATTTAACACTAAAAGACTTTGAAAAACTTTAGGCAAGACTGCACAAATGAGTGAATAAATAATACTGCCAAGTATTTGAGTACGAAGTAAACCTTTATATATACACTTTCAAACTCTGACATCTGACTCGGCAAATTCATATTCTAATAAGGAATCATAAACTGCATTTTTCTTTTTCCTTTACAACTCACCTTTATTACGTACATTCAAACAATAAAAAACAAACGTCATAATTAAAAGTCCTTTTACACACCCCTATACATAGCAAGCAAGATGTAACAAGACGATTGCTCACACCAGCTACTATCAATCACCAACCCCTCGACATCAAAATTTCAAATACCAATTCCTTAAGCTATTGCATAAATAAACACCCACTCATGACATTTAACTTTTAATATAGCGAAATAAAGATTTAATATGTCGGTACTTCCGAGAGGCGAACAATGGGCCATCGAAGAGCGAACAATTGTTGGGCGGCGCAATTTGTGCACGAACTCGGGTTCTCATTCAGATTAAAAAGGAAGCGCAATCCGCCTCTATCCTAATAGCGCCATCTATCGGCTAATGTTCGCTTCATACTCGTCCGAGTTTGAGAGCCAGATTTGAGCGGGTAACTGTGGTCAGAGGTTTATTGGGGCCATAAATCCCGGCGCGGATGCCGGTTGAATGCCTTGCTGTCTTGAATGGAGAGGGTTTCAGTTTTTATTAACTTTGTCGTGTTAGCTGCCAATGTCGGTATTTTTCTTGTTCAACCTGATTCGTGCACAATCAAGACATTGCACGATGCCTCTTACAGTTTCGTTATATGGTGTTTGACATATTTTATATTCCAGTGTATTATATACTTCACACTCTCTTGTCCTAAAGATACCGTAGTACTACTTGCCAAATCTGAATAAAACTCGTGACTTCATACAATTAATGTTACAGTTGGATAAGCTCATCGCAAAAGGTTGATGTCGGACAATGATCGATTCAACAATGTTCGGAGAAAACTCATATGACCTTGAATCTATAAAAAATTGTGTGATGGTGAATAATATATTTCGTATACTTTATAAATGTGAAGTGCACATTATATAAAGTATAGAAAATATATTATTTTTTGAATTAGCAGACGAATCATCATTGCCGTCTTCACTAATAGCACGATAAGGTAATTTGTCTAATAAGACATCGATAAATTTCGTGTTAGACTCAAAATATTCGCCAAATATGTGTTTATTTTTGAAGTAATTACATTGTATTATTTCTTAAGTATAATAACTTCTTTTCTCAAAATAATTTTTGATCGTCGAGTTCTATATTTTTCTTAAGTATAACTTTTCAAACGATTTATATTTGGCAAGCTAGAAGGGACAACAAAATCGACAAACAACGAGGTTAGGTCATAAGTGTTCACCTTTTTTCCCCTTCGGTGTGGGAAACTAAAAACAACTGTAACATCGTGTTCTTGCTTGTGTTCCTTAATGGCAAATTTAATTTAATCCTTTAATCGAAATCCAATTTATTCCAAACCAAGTTACGAAATTTTATCTACTTCACTGTATATATTTTTTAATCATTGTGATCTTTTCTTCACAGACAGATCTTCTTTCATCTCAATAACGCAGCGTTTCACGGCAACTTATAAAGAATTCATTTTCTCAGTATATTAAATGACGCTAAGCGAGTGTCATCTATGTACATCTCAAAGAATTTTTATTCTTTAGTGAACCTGACTTTTTCAGAGACAACACGTAATCATCAATGTAGTAACTGTTTATAAGTAGATTAATTGATAATTAGATATGAATTTTACTAATGAATTATAATAATATAATTGAGTTTGTTTATTGTAATATATTTGGGACCGACTCTCAATGGATTTCAGAAAATAATCAGATTATTTAATGTTCAATAAAACAAGGGAATTATACAAAAGGTTACACTTGCTTTATTAATAAAAAATAACTAAAGGTAATAACACAACGTTGCATATAGTGGAAAAAGTGAACATTAAAAGAAAAAAAATACCATGTGGGTCGGTCATTTATTGTTCTCATAATATATTATGTGGATCTCGCTATCTCAATTTTCTCCCCCTCTGTCCTCTGTCCCTCCCTTTTGCCTTCCTTACAATGGAGACTTAACTGTATTACACTTAAGAATTTACATCACCATACCACTTTAAAGAAAGCGAAATCACTTTAAAGAATTTTATGAGATCGTCAGATAAAACTAAACAACAGCCCAGATTTGTAAATAAATGTTAAATATTTAGACATTAAAACTAATTTTATGATTATTTAAATATTTCATAGTTTAGCATGGTTCTCTCATATAACAAGGCAGATTTTCATTAATCCTAATATACTAAACAAAATATGAATTTCAAAAAACCTTCGATTACCAGAACTTTGAAAGTGATTACCGGAACTTTTCATGTAGTCGAAACTGTAAACTTAGGGTAATGATTAGATAGTGTTATATCTATGAAATATGAAATGTTCACCTAAGAATAACGATAAGAAAACCAACAATTCGTCTTTCTTCTATATAACCCAATTAGAGCATGATGATTGAATGTAAACAAAAGACATTCCTCCGATGTTGGTATGTGAGAGGGTATGGTTATTTCCTCTTTCTATTTTCTATCGATTTCCTCTTGGGTATGTTAAATTTTTATTCCTTGCAACTCAAAAGAGATATTGCACTTATAAAATTTATAATCCAGCTATTAAAAAGAAAAGTTCTATGGCCTGTATTATTGAATATACTTTGAAATTTATCTTCTAGTTATTAAAAGGAAATACCATATTTCCTGTATTTTTCAATAAAATTTCATTCTTCGTACCTAAGAATTTCCTGCACTCAGGCAATCATCACCTTTTCGCTATACCACCCTCCAGAATCGAATTATATCGGAATTTTCCAGTTTCTTACGGTATTTAACTATTCAACCACTTTATCGTGGTTGCATCCGAGTGTGATTGGTTTATGATGAATGGAAATAAATTTGTAGAAATATGTCGTGGTTATCTTTTGTAATTCTTGTGTTCTTTTGTATTCAGGTTTCATCTGACAGTTTCTACTTCCTTAATCCATTAATTGTATTATCATCACAAATAGGTTACATGCAACATTTAGATAAATATGTCTGTAAGTAAATAAATCAAATAAAATATCTTTAATACGGGTTAGTGTATGCCGCTAGGTGACATCATTTCAAGTATCATCAAATTTATTGAATATATTTGGCGTTAATTTTATAGAAATTCATTATTCACAATTAAATGAAACTACGTGATGTAGTATTATTTCTACTTTTTTAAATTTCTTTACCACGACCTAGGTTTCGTTGTATTACATCTTCAGGTGGGATATTAGCAAAGATCTTTGCTAATATCTCACCTGAAGATGTTGTAATACAACAAAACCTAGGTCGTGGTAAAGAAATTTTAAAAAGTAGAAATAATACTACATCACGTAGTTTCATTTAATTGTAATCAAATTTATTTTTGCTTTACATTATTGCTTTATTCAAACAAAATATATTTGAGAAAATTGGATTTATATGAAAACAGCGAGACGAAATGAAAGGGTGTGATCTTAATAGTCTACGTGTACATTTATTTTTTAATGTATCAAATTGTATTTTTTCTTAACAACTAAATGACTTGACCAATTTTAATACATGAAAGACATATGGATTTGCTTTAATAAGTAGAATGTTAACCTAAAAAATAAGTTTTAAAAATTTTATTTTAGGTTAACATTTTATGTATGTTATAAATAACCACCACGTTGGTTATTCTTAACTGGGTTGTCTCAGAGACCCTCCAGAGACACGCAACGTTTCCCCCCTACAAAAGAGGGGAGCTTCAAAAATCCTTAATTATATCCCCATTGCTACTCTTCAGCGCTTTCACCCAGCAGTGTTAAGAATTTTCCTTAATCAATAAACCTCAAAGGCCGTAATTAAACTCTCGAGGTCTTTGAGGCCTTTAGAATCTTAGTAAAGTCTCTCGCGTAATTCTACTCTACTAATAAGTTGATGCGTGTTTTCTATCAATTCGCATCGTTGTGCTCATTGCAGTGAAATAGAATGTGATTCAAGTACTGTGTCTCGAAATTGTAAGAAGAAACCGAGCTATTTCTTAGTGCAAATTTCAATTATTTTAGACATTAAAACGTTTAATAACAAAGTTGTTGAATACAACAGCCGTATCATCATGCTGTTTGATAAACATGTACCCCTTAAACAAGTAAAAATTAAAAGAAAAGCAACCCGATCGAGCGCGATCGAGCCAAAGTCAGATCTAAAGCAAACACCAGTCTTTCAACACGAGAGACATTTGCTTAGGAATAGACGTATACAAATATGTAGAAATGCTAAAAATCATTACATCCCCACTTCCATATGCAAATGCTCTTCTTTAAACTGTGGAAGTTTTTTTGCCCTCTGGGAGTTGATAATTCTCATACTTATCCATATTGTCAGCTTAACCTTTATACTTTAAACTTTTTATTTACTAAGCCCACCGTATTACTTGACCCAGTTGTTAAGTTGGAAACATGAAAAGGAATCCATTCTCTCTCTTCTAACCACGAATTTACATTTAGTGATACCTGTAATTCAGAAGTTAAAATCAATCATATGCCTGTAAATACCAATTCTATGGGATATCGCATCCCTAAGCATTAGAGCCCTTTAGCTTATTTTTAGATATTGTGACCCCTGTTATTACTGACATATTTAACACATCTCTGACAACTGCCACTTTCCCTTCTGGATGGAAGAAACCATCCAGAAGGGAAAGTGGCTATATATATATATATATATATATATATATATATATATATATATATATATACATATATATATATATATATATATATATATATATACACATATATATATATATATATATATATATATACATATATATATATATATATATATATATATATAATACACTCACCAAAAACCTTGTCGCCTGTACATCCTAAAGACTTTCGACCCATTCCCATACTACCACTTCTATCGAAAGTCTTTGAGCGCATAGACTGTGCCCAATTTGTTCGATATATTAACGTTCGTAAACATATAAATCCTATAAGACTTTTATATTTTCCTAACTTGTCAGAAATCTTTGAATATAACTCAACACCCATTAGAATGGTTTAGCTCATATCTATATGGACCTCGACAATCCTTGAAGTCTTCAAATGCGTTCTCTGAATGGACGGACTTATCAGCTGGTGTACCTCAAGGAAAGGGTTCTTTCTCGACTTCCTTTTTCAATACTCATTGATGAGGTTGTTGGGAATATACATAGTAATTATCGTCTTTACGCTAATGATTTACAAATATGTGGCCATACGGATGTAAACTCCTTAGCAACCATTATCAATACCCTCAATGAAGACCTCGCTTTAATCGGTCAGTGGGCTCATAGAATGAGACCGTTAGTTAATCCAATTCAGTCACAAGCTATCATAATTGGTAGCCAAAGACTGCTTTCTAAAATTAGGCTATCAGATCTGCCATATCTAATATTAAATACACACGAGTCTAGTTACGTCAACTGTTAAAGCCTTGGGTCTGCTGATCAATCAAAATCTTAACTGGCAACCTCAAGTAGATAGTACTCCCTCAAGCATCTTCAAAATTTTCTAGACGTTCAAACCAAAGCTTACTTTGTCAAACTATCTTACTGCCACTGCTTGACTACGGAGATGTATGTTATCCAGACCTTGCTGAAATTTGTACATCCACTTTGTTTTTTGTTACAAAACATATGACCATATATCTCAGTTCAGAGCGCAACTTAAATGAAAGGAAGTCCGTAATTGGCGCAATCTTCACATTCATCACACTTACACTTCTCTATAATATTTTGTACAATGCTACTTATCCAACTTATCTTAGAAGCAGATTTAGTTACTTGTCTGCACACGATATACAGCTACGCTCTGAAAACCAGCTTAACCTTTTATGAAAAGTCCTTCATTGTCCAAGCTATAACACTTTGGAAGCCACACCAAGCACTATAAGACTTTGGAATCAATACCAGGCACTCGCTCTCCTTAAATGTGCTCAAAGATCGTTTTAGAAAGTTCTTCCTCTCATAATCCCGCAGTCCCACCGTTCGTAATTCCATTTTGCTCCCCATTTTCCTTGTTCCCAATCATTTTTTTATTTTATTTTATTCATATGTAGCTTAGTTTTACTTATTTATATGTTATGACATCTTCGTGTTAATTGTTATATTATAAGTTTCGTTTTTTATTCATGTATTTTACAGTCATCTACTTCATAAAATATTGGAATAGATTTCTCATATAGCAATAAATCCGCCAAATGTAAGTATTATATGTACGATAAAGTATGAATAAATAAAATTAAGGCAATTTATAAGTCACTGCACGAGAAGTGACTTCTTTAGAAAACTCGAATTTTAGACTTAGTATAAAAATATATTATTAATATTATTTATAAGTGCAATTACAAACATGACTTAACTCTACAACTAAGGAATTGCTTGTGAATGCCATCTTCGGGCGGTATATGAGGCGTCCGTCCTCCATTGTTACGTTCTCCTCCGGTCTGCGGCATTTGTTTATTTGTGAAGAATTCTCGGTGGGTCGTGTATGATCAGCAATGTGACCGATTCTTGTCCATAAGCATAAATCATATCGTGATGTCGGTGTTCCACTAATTCATTTGGTATATCGTGAGTTCTATTATATAGTTTGATTTTCTATCTTGATCCGATCTGCTACGTTAGCTTATGATAATTGTCACCGGAGTTTGTATTATCAGTATTGCAGCTACTATTGTCGTCCAGCATAACTCACACCATGAGATCTTGTGGAAGGGACCAAGTGCTTTTAGAAGCTGTGTGTTATAAATATGGTAACTTTTGGACCAGGTCTCATTAAACCACTCAGACACATCAGGAAAAATAATCTTGAGGTATCGCCTTTAGAGTCCTGAAAGATCTACTTAGACTGTCAGTGGATATAAACAATCTCTGAAATGCATCTCTTTCTATCAAGTAGGAGTATGTCTACTAAGAACTCAAGGCGTAACGGGTCAACCTCGAAAGTACTTTTCCGTTCCTTAACGAAGTTAATCGCGCGTTCCATGATATCGGCAAGCAGAAGTCCCACTAAAATAGGCAAAGCGTATGCCGAGTAGGTTCTGTACGCTTTGGTCAAACCCATAAGCGACGCGCACTGTGACTTTAATACAGCCCTCCTAACTGGACCCAGACGTACCGCGAAACCGGCATCGATGGTGCAAAGGCCAATTTACCAAGGTATATTGCCCCATACACCAGTTTAAGAGTTGAAGTATTTAGCTGGTAAGCCAACCTGGCTCAACCCAATGTCTGTGCCTGTGGTAAAAAACTCCGCCTTAAGTCAACAATCACGCTCAAGTATGTGACCTGGTCCCACAGGAAACCAATGAAAATCTGGTGAAATAAGGTCGCATATTCGCCATTTGTACACGAATGAATAAAGAAATTAGAAGTAGCTTCATTTTTAAGGTTCAGTTTTCTAAAAAAAAGGCGAGACTCTTATAAGACCATCACCTGTTCATCCGTATGCCCATCGCTCGTAATCCTTTTTCTCAAGGGACATTTGACGTTGAAATTTGACACATTGAGAAAAACACTATTAGGATTACAAAGCTATTTTTCAGAATGTTATTTCAAATAATAACCAGTTGAAATAACATTCTGAGTAATATACTAAAGAAGAAAGCCTGTGGTCTTTCTCCCAACTAAAAAATTGTTAATCGCAAAATTATGAATAAAAAACATCATCACTGGAAATTTACTTAAAAATTACTGAAATACTACAGCAATTGTTATAGATATGACATTTTTTTTAAGAAATTCACGATATTTTTAAGCCTGTGAAAAGTTAAGTTTTGCCTAGTATACGGACTATACTAGGCAAAACTTAATTTATTTACATGACGAAAAATAATATTGATATTTATAAATTGTTTAATAAGTCCGTAAATGTGTATAAGTACTAATTTATGAAACCCTTACACGGCGAGTTCAACGCTTTCTTAACAAGTTTTAATAATTTCCAACAGATTGTATTAAATAAATTAATTAAGAAATATGGAATCTTAATATAATAGTTGCTGGAAAGAGGTACCAGAAGCTGTATTACTTGATGTAGAACAGATCAAGTAATACAGCTTCTGGTACCTCTTTCCAGCAACTTACTTATCAATGAATTTGGAACTAAATGTAACTAGGTTTTGAAATGACAAGCCCTGTCTGATCTATAAGGCCCATAGATGATCGATAAAGTTACCCTTGGAAAGTAAATTTAAATATTCAGACTCCCTTCATGGACAGAAGAGAGCCGAGCAATGATTTACATTTTATTTATATCTCGTTTATGAATTTCTTCTCATAACTTTACAACTACCGCGAACGTTTTTCAATGAAAATTATTTTCCAAAGCGGCCTTATATTGTAAACAATGATATTAAAACATTAAGTTTCAAGGCTTAATTCTGATTACTTCGTGCTATATAAAACGGTCGTGCTATAATTTATCTTGACATCGTTTCAATCCGTAGAACGTTCAATAAGTTAGCGTTACGAAAGTTAGTCTGCGTATCGTAGGTTCTTTCTAACAAGTTATAAGTATTACATTCAAAATCTTAGTGTCTTTTGCTTATTCCAAGTCTCAGCCTAATGGTAAAACTCTGTTTTTTTTTATTTCTAAATAGCAATTATTGCTAAAAGTGACAAATTTTTTTATGTCCAAATTTTATAATTGAGTTTATTGCAAAAAAAAAAACAAAATAAAATACACTGCGTCGTTAAATGAGCTTCATTTCATTCATCACAGGTTGATATAGGTGACATAGCTTAACCATTTTTGGGGTTCTGAGATATTGTTTGATTTCGACATACTACGGTGACGACTCCAAAGTCATTATTTATATGTTAGAAAGGTCATGTGAGTAATAACTTAGATAAATAAAGTAATTTCACTTCAAATAAGGTCCAGAAACCTCGACGCGCGCACCAAGTTGGCACTGGATTTTATTTTTCATGAAATGTAATTATGATCTTTTGTAGTTCGATTTTTAATCGTCAATATAAAAAGCGGTTAAAGAAAAGAAAACGGACGTGGCCTTACTGTATAATATAGAAAATGGAACAAAAAATATTTTGAAGAATTGTAGTTTCCATCCGGCACCATTGTCCGCCATTATGTATTTTGCTTCGCCTTTACTAAAATATCGAGTAAATAAGTTTTAAGTTTCGTGGTCGGCGTATTCACTATGCCAAAATTAAAAACTAATTAGTTATCTTTTTTAGGTATAAATGTATTCACTTTTAGACAGAATAATCAATCAAGAAAATGTATTGCTTCGGACGTTATTTTTTTATGAAACATCGAGCTTTCTTATCAATTTTAATATTACAAAGTAGACGTGGCATGACACCGGCTGTAATTTGACACTGGCCCATAAATATTTTCTTCGATAAAACAATTAACAGGCGACTAATTATTCTGACGGATCAAGGCCGTAATGAATTTCTTTGTACCCTAGCAGATCTACAACGAGCTACGGTTGTGATAGATAATTATGTGAGAGCATTTTTTTTTCTTTTTTTTTTCTGCTTAGCACAGCAATCTGTTTTTCACATTTAGCTGTTATTATTGGTGACTACAGTCTGCGTATGTAATTTAGCTGTGAGGGGAATCCATCGATCTCTCTCACTTTGGGTTTAGAAATCTGCTATGTAGGGTTGGAATACTGTTCCTTCTTAGTCGTGAGTGTTTAACAGTGCCATCTCCTGATAGTTTGGTAGCCAGCATATTCACATGTTCAGATAGCTTGGTCTGGTATTTAAGACTTCTGGTGGCTATTTCCTGTTTCACAGTTGTTAGGTTCAAATCTCGGAGTATGTATTTGTTACTTATACTGTTTGGGATTTGGAACATATATCTCATTGTCTTGGTTTGAAATCTTTCCAAGATCTCGATATTACTGTTAGATGCAGTACCCCACAGCTCGATCCCGTATGTCCACACTGGCTTTAATATTGTTTTGTAGACAGCCATTTTGCTTTCATTAGATAGTTGTGATTTTTTCCCGATGAGCCAGGACAAGCTTCGCAATTTTGCATCTAATTGTTTACGTTTATTCCAGATGTGTTTTTGCCACGTCAATCGTCTATCTAAGTGCATGCCGAGGTATTTAGCAGTATTTAAGTGCGGTATCTGTTGCCCGTTTAAAGTAATTGCTGGGAAATCTCCTTTTCTGAGACTGAATGTTACGTGAACGGATTTACTGTTATTCGCTTTTATTCTCCATTCTGCAAGCCACGCTTCAACTTCAGTAAGGTGTTTTTGAAGAAATATAGACGCGTTTATTGCTTCAGAATGTACGGACAGTATAGCAGTATCATCTGCATAGGTGGCCATTACTGTGTCAACATTTTTAGGAATATCCGCAGTGTAGATCAGATACAATACGGGCCCGAGGATACTGTCCTGAGGGACACCCGAGTGGATTTCGTAGAGTTCTGACGTTTCAGTGTTGACTTTTACTTCAAAGCATCTTTTATCTAAGTACCTTTTTAGAAGTAGATAAAATGAGTACGGTAGATGCTTCTTTATTTTGTATTAGAGGCCCATGTGCCAGACTTTATCGAAGGCCTGACTTATATCAAGAAAAACAGCGGAGCGGTAGTCTTTGTTCTCTAAGGCTTCGTTAATTGTGTCGATTGTGCCATGTTTTTGCCTGAAGCCAAATTGATGGTCGGGAATTATTTCATTCAGTTTGGGTTGCAATCGACTCAGGATTATTTTTTCGAAAAGTTTGCCGACCAGAGGGAGTAAGCTGATTGGCCTGTATGATACAACTTCAGCTGCTTCTTTACCAGGTTTCAAGATCATTACGACCTGGGCAAGCTTCCATTGGCAGGGGAAATGACAGAGTCTTAGACTTGCGTTGAACAGTACTAACAGATACATTAATCCTTTTTTTGGTAGGTTAGTTAGGAGAGTAGTATCTATCTGGTCATAACCGGGAGCTTTTCTGACCGGGAGAGATTTAATTAGTCTATTAACTTCTCTGGGGCTCACTGGTTTTAATGGAAGACATAATTGACCTGGAGAGTTTAAGAAGTCTGTTATTTCTTTGTCTTTTTCCAGGTTGCTGTTCGGTAAAGGCGTTAAGACGTCTTTGAGGTGTTCTGCAAAAGTTGTTGCCTTCTCGTGGTCCGATCTGCAACAGTTATCTCCTCTTATAGGTGGCATGTGTTCTTTCGGTCGCTTAAGATTCTTAGTAGCACGCCAAAGCGACTAATTACTATCCTAGTAAGGCGTGAGGTGGGCTAGATAATTTTAAAAGTTTAAGTTTTCATGCTCATTAATCATTTCCTTGAGTTCCTCAGTCGCTCTGTTCAGGATTGTTTTATCTGGGGGATACCTAGATCTATGCCATTCTTTCCTTAATCTACGTCTTTTCAATACTTTCTTCATTATGTTCTTAGGATATTCTTTGTTTGTCATTTTATTTATTTTGCTTGTGGAGGTTGATTCTTTGGCTGCTAGGTGGATTATGGAGTTGAATTTTTCTATACTTTTTTCTATGTCTTCTTCTGTTTTTAATTTGACATTGTGGTCAATGTTGGAGGAAACAATTTCTTTGAATGTGTCCCAATTTTTTTTTTATTGTAAATTCCGGTAGGTGTTTTCGAGTAAATAGCTACTTTGCTCAAAGTAAGGATGACTGGAGAGTGATCTGACGATAGATCGTCGCACTTCTCAACATTTGTATAATTTCGACCGATGTTTTTTGGTATATAAAAATCTAGTAAATCAGGTGTTTTATGGAAATCCGTAGGCCAATAGGTTGGCTCTCCATGCGAAATGCATTCTAAATTAAGATCTGTAGTAGCTTTATAGAGTTGTCTACCCTTTGGATTGATCAGTCTTGACCCCCAGGACGTATGCTTGGAGTTCCAATCCCCTCCACAGATAAATGTTGGACCAAGCTCTTCGAAGAATTGCTTAAATTCATCAGCAGTAATTGAGTGTCTTGGTGGACAGTACACAGCGGCTAAGGTTGTCTCCGAATTTTTAAGGATGACTTTTATTATGCTTGCTTGTATCTTACCGGTTTTGTAAGGGTTAAGAGTATAATGTTTAATGTTGTTCTTTAGTATAACTGCAGTGCCACCGTGAGATCTGCCAGAAGGGTGATCGGTCCTATAGATCGTATAGTATTTCATTTTCACGTGGGAACGCTGGGTTAGTCTTGTTTCGGATATCAAGGCCACATCTATATTCTCCGATATCATAAATAGCTCAAGTTCCTGACGTTTTTCAGTAATTCCGATTGCGTTCCAAGTGAGTATACGCATATTTAAGCCCTCTGTGTGGCCAGACCTGTGATTAGTTGAACCATCCGGTCCATCATGCTGTCCATCATGTTTTTCATGATTTCTTGAAATCTATTAAACATTACGTCCAATAAATTGCTGATTTGGCTGTTGTCTGTTGTTGTGTTAGGTGGAGTGTTACTTGACTGCAGATTAGTTGTTTGCTCCATACGGTCTTTGAATTTAGTTTTTAGTGCATCTGAATAACTTCTCGAGTGCTGTACTTTGGTGTCATTTGTAATGGTTTGCGATGGTATTAGGACATCTTCTGAGGGTGTTGGTTTACCCTTGTCTGGTTTTGCTTTGATTTTGAAAATACGCTCTTTGTATTCTTTATATTTCTGACATCCTCTGTAACTTGCCGGATAGGGCCTTGACAGTTTACACATAGGGCGTTTATCTCTGGAGGTTTAGTGCATGAGGTCGTCGGATGGTCATTTCCGCATTTCACACATGTGAGGGCATTAAAAGGCACATTGACCTTGTATCTGCCACTGACGCATTTTTCGCATTATTTAGAACTTTAAAACCCGGCAAAGCCTAGAAAGTTTTAGAATTATAAACAATTTTCATTCGCAATATTGCTTTGCAGCGATAGGTTTCTACGAAATGATTCCAGTGCTTATTGAACAAATTTTTGAAGTTATTTTGAACTAATGTTATATTTTACTTTAATTCAATTTCTTCAAATATTATTTATTATTTTATAACAACCATAAAAAAACAATTTTTAAAAAACATTTTTATTCCTTACATATAATAGCTGGAATTCAGAATGATTTTCTTTTTCTTTTCTGAGCATAAGAAAGCAATAGAATTATCGGCAGCGCGCTCATCGCTTCGAGAATAAATGTGAACTAATACCTTTATTTATTTTTTTTATTTTACCTTAAATTATTTTTATGTGGAAAAAACGAAACAGTGGCAATTTGTAAATAATATGTCGATAATTGTTATACGAAGTAAACTCCTTATGTCGACAAAGTTTCGGTATCCGCACCAATTGTGTTAATCAACTTCAGACAAACTCTTAAAATACTATTTAAATTGAAATTTGGGTGATCAATGCCCGTGCAATTATATTTGGTCGCTGAATTTTATTGAAATAAAAAATAGCAAAGGACTAAAATTTTCACTTCGAGTGAGTGTGCGGTATTTATTCAGATTTTCTTAACAACACAGCATTTATATATTCCCTTAAACTTTTATAGCCCTGATTGGATGGTAAATCATACGCGAATGATTGCACAACCATCTCATTTTTATTGCTCAATACATTTTCTGTAACTCGGTTAATCAAAAAATTTCCCATCGATTTAACACATTACTTCATGGCGCAATGCTCTGAAATGGATTGAGATATGAAGCCGTAAATATATATTTGATCCAGCAAATCCCATAGATAATAAATATAGAGATATTAATTTTCTGGGAGAATTAATGACTTGAAAAGGAACTTATTAAAGTAATCCTGTAAATTTTATTAATTAGCAGATATCTGCAGTTGAATTCTTAGTCTTGTTTCTAAGTATTCTATATAATATAATAAATAATACCAAGCTAAAACCATAATACTCAATATGTTTTATTTTGTCTTTATACAATTTTTAAATACACGGTTTAGGCAGAAATTAACTTGAAATAATTTTAGATTACCATTCTTTTTTTTTCTTGAAAGACAAATGGAATCTGTAAAGAATTTTGCACCTTTCTTCATGAGTGTAATTTATTAAATTCATCTCGTTTTTATAGCTGGTGTGGAGTAGTTTGTTTACGTTATTAATAACTGGAATTGAAATATAAATAATATACATGGACATAACGTTGGCTATAATTAGAAATTTGTAAGGCTCCAAGTTTTGGCGCTACACGTAGAAACTTTGTGGTAATAGTCTTTAAAAAAATTACATACTTTTTAATCAATCTTATCACTAGAGGTAGAAAATAAATGATAAGGCATTTAAAGTCTAGTCATTTCAGTTCTAGTTAGTTTATAATAGGTTGGAACTACGTAATCAATGGACTAGGATCAAACTTATAAAATAACCGCAAACATAATTTTGTTCCCAATATTCTGGTCTCCAGACTAATTTTCCACTACTAGACTAATTTTTCAGTTTATGTACATAGACAGTGTATATTTCAAAATTTAATGTTCTAGGTACATTGAAGTGATTAATAAGTTTTGATAATCTGTGAGTGAGCCAGTAAGTATCAAAATCGGAATTTGAAGAAGCAAAATACTGAATTTCTAGGTTCTAGGCATCTGTGATGATATTTATATTATGACACTATTTTACATCGTACATTCATTTAAAATTCATTAAAAGGGTACTGAATGCTTCAATAAATTTATAAACTACACTGCAAAGTGAACATTATTTTTATCCCCGATATTTTCTCTAATTCGACATGCACCGTTCATACATGCGCACAAATAATTTCTAATAAATATACATATATATATATATATATAGACATATAACTTACACCTAGTTATATTTGGCGAAATTATCGTTTCCAGTGAGGGAAAACTTATAAAGGAGGGACTCAGATATTCTTCAGGGATATTTACGTATTACATTTTGTTTTTATAAAACATGTTTTAAATATAGTTATTACGACTACATATAGAAAACGCTATGTCTTTCTATATACATTTATATATATATACATACATATATATATATATATATATATATATATATATATATATATATATATATATATGTATATATAAATTTAATCGCTTATAGCTTGAGTTCTAGTAAATAAATTTTGGTGTAGTTTTGACTGTCGTAGAGAGTATTTATCCAGAAAGCTAAATACTCTCTACGACAGTATTTAGCTTTCTGGATGGCGCTATCTACCTTGCTTGTTATAAAAAAATATATTCCTGTTGAAAGGAAAGTTTGATAAAAATCACGAATAAAAAATACCAGAAAAGTTTTATAGGTAAGTAACACCACATAAGAAAATACTCACTAAGATGTATATAAATCTACACGATGTTGAAATTGCAACGAAAGACTCGGTAGCCACGCTTCGGGAGAAGTAATGAGAAAAGTTTTTGAAATCAAATTTCCGGCGCTTTCTATGCAATGGGTTAGTTGTAAATGCAGTTCACTGCATTATTTCAATTCAACTCATCAACAACAGCGACGTTTCTCTAATTAGGATCGTGTTTACGAGAATTTCTTGAAGAATATTTCTTAGAATATATTAAAAGAAGAATACTGCAATCGTTATAGTGGACATTTCCTTAAGAACTAATAACTAAATTTGTATTTTGATGAATTCATTTTAATATTATATTTTTGCAAAACACGATCCCAATTTTCTTCAGCAATTTTTGTAAAGGATGGTGTTCACATTTTTCTAAGTGCATATTAACTAATATTTTCCTACCTTGTTATGGTGGATAAGTATATTTGACTAGTTCCACTAAAGAATTAAGGATATTTGCATTATGGCTAAAACCTGAGGCACACTTGTATTATAGAATTTAAATTTTAACAGATGCTTCAACCAAACAACTCCGGTTAAACAATTCATCCACTAACGCAATGATAATCTAAGGATAATAGGAGTAAAGTAGAAAATTACTGAAGTGAAATGAATCATGTAATTCCTACATGCGTAAATATAAAATAAAGGTAATATTGAAAATTTAAACAATATGTTTACATAATTTAAAGCGGTTATTTTTGTTTGCATATATGAAGTTTGATTAAAAATCGGCTACGTTATTAATGATTCCAGCCACGCTGCTAAAACCGATTTGATTAACTTTCTATAAAATCGTCATTAATACTGTATTATCTTCTCAGTATGTATTTTATATAATTTCATCTTCTTTTACACTGTTTGCCATTGTGGAAATTGTTTGTTACTTAACACATAAAATATTACTATTTTTATTATTGTTACTCTTAAGAGATTTCTTAAGTTCATAAGAGTTACAAACGTCTAACGTAAAAATGTACTTACATGTATTTACTCTTGCTTTACGTAATAAAATAATGCGAGTTCTTGGCTCTGAAATTGTTTTCTACGAAATTTTTACTTATTTATTTATATGCAATAAGATAAACTTTAGAATTGTGCACACTTACGTTTCAATAAAGATATAAATATTTATTTTATGATACAAGTTCTATGACAATATAAAATATAAGGATGACACACATCTAGAAATTTATTTTTTTCATCATAAAGAAACACCACTCAAGTGCGACAGCCGATCTGCACTGGTGACTCAACGGTTAAATACCATGGAAGTTCCTAGACAAGTCGATTTTAAATACCGTTAGTAGGAAGTTATTATGTGCATGAAAAAGAAAGTGAAGAAATTACTTTGATATTTTGCATATAATTTTTTATTTCTTTTAACTATATATAATTATGGCAATTGTAATTACCAAAAAAAACTGTACACATGTCATTGTTTCCTCGGACGCATTCACCATTAACTCTAAAAATATTTATTGTGTAAGATAAATATATTTAATAAACAACTTCAAATTATTTTTTTTTCTTTTTAATCTATGGGTAAACACATAAACCGATATTATACATACATGTATGCGAAACTATTCAATATTTTGTAATATGTATATTATTACTTTTTACTGAACATAAAATTGAAAGAAATACGTTTCGTATGACTTTAATAGCAAGTTGTGAAAATAAACAATGCGCTGGATTTGGAGGGTTAATCTTATTTTGCTTTCAAGGGTAAGTTTTTTGTGACACTTCTCATTCAATATTGGGTAGAACACGCAGATAGGAGTAGGCGTTATTGCCGCTATGCTGACTTTCTCATCGCGGTAAGAACGCGGCCAGACCCGTCGTCTCAATTTGTATCTCGTATGCACTGAATTGAAATTCATTGCCAATAATTTTTTTAAATTTAACCAGAAACTTTTGCCGGATCCCATCACCACTGATCGTTATTGTCTATACTAGTCGCTTTCACCCGGCCGATTTCATGATTTTACTTCGAAGAATGGATAACTCTCTATTTTTTTGTTACTGAGAATTTTCCAACCCTGCAAGACATGAAATGACCTATTTAATATTATGAATATAAAAATACGTAAATTGGAGAAAAATATAAAAACATCCCACAGAAGACAAAAATTTTCGAGAAGGCTTATCGGAAAAACTAGTTCCAAATCCTGTTAAATTTTCTTTTCATATTTTGACACGAAACTTTACTAGCCAAATGTAAATTTTTAGTACCAAAAACAGGGATGACTTGTTTAAATTTTCTCCAGCATTGGTTCATTTTCTTGTGTATATTCATTACTTCCTTGTTTTACATAGTATTTGATAATTACAAACCTACTGCAATCTATACTTTTTTTTTCATTTAAGAACCAGTTCCATTGTCATCTGTATACATAATTTTCCTATTAAATGTTATTAAAATTTTCGCACAAAATAAATAAAACCATATAATTTAAATAATAATTAGTCTAAGTGTTGGCTTAGTATGTAAATTTATTAGGAGCTAAAAACAGAGTTTATACACTATATTTAATTAATCTAGCTATGGTTCATTGTTTCGCTATCAAAACCTATTATTATTTTTCTATTAAATACATTTTCACTTCAGCTTGAAAAGTTCCAGGAATAGCTTTTATCGTTTTTCGCCTCAAAGTCATAATATTTTACTGTTTTCCCTAAATAAATTTTGTTCCCATCATCAACCTGCTCGAAATTTATAGCCGTAAAACCCAGTTGTCGATGCTGAAATATTATTTATTTTATTTAGGTTAAATTAATAAAGAAGCCCTTACACAAGTTGCGGAAGAGCTGTTTATTTTGTTTTGTTTTTTTTTTAAATGTTCATCAATTCTATAACTATTTAATTGACATTACAATCGCATATCATTTCATTCCAAACCGTTTATTGTATAGAGTCAGATTAATTTATCTGAACCAAATTTCAACTTGGAGTTATTGCAATAATTTAAAATTCATGTTATAAAACATGGTATATCTAAAAAAAATACTGGTACCATTTATATTTTAAGGGTGTTTTTTTCTTCATAGAATTTCTTTGAATCACATAATTTACATAATACTTCATACTTTTTTCAATAAACATAACGCCCGACAATATTAATGTGATTAGATTGACAAATTAAAATGTTTATAATATTGAATATAAAATGAATAATTTGGAATCAAAATAATATTTTTTCACTTCAACTTTAGAGAGTCTCCTGTCACTAAAAAGACGTTTTACACAATTATATCCAATGATGGGAAAATAAATATTGAAATGTGTCTTAAAAAATAACAAAAATATTTATATGTGAAAATATATATAAATGTATGTTAGTCCACATAAAAAAGGAGACCGGGACACAAAAAATGCAGAACATAAATTTTAGAAAGCTGATATATTTTAGAATATAAAAAATATTTCAGCCGTTAAAGAAATAAAATACTATTTCCGACCATGATACAAAACAAAAAAGATATTTTTATTATGGCGCATACATTTTCTTTTTAGTATGTCAACAATTGTTAATAAGAAATAAAAATAAAAATGAAAATCTTAAAAAGAGCATAATTACTTTCCATAAATATTTTCAAAGTAGAATTTTAAAAGCAATGTCCTGAACATTGCTTCTTCAAAGTAGTCAGGATATTGATTTTCTTATTTGAAGCCTTTGTCTTAAGAACTGCTAATTGGCATTGGTATTCAGTTTGCCATTGTCAAAATGAAAGTATTTTTAACTTTTCTTGAGTTTTACACTATTTCTTTCACAACCCTGTGGGGCTTGAGTGTATCAAATATTAATATGTTTCGCCTATGTATTGATGATACACCAAGATACAATCTGCGTGATTTCTTTTATCTTGCTTGTTCAAAGAGTTCCATAGAAATAGCATTTACAAAACATTATGAAAAATTACGTGACTTTCGTTTAAATAATTCAAGATTTCTCATTTGTCTGATTTAAATAGAATTTCTAAGGTAATTATTTTTTTATTTTCTCTGCCTAAAGTTACAAGACAAAAATACTCACCGCTTTATGAACTATTACAAGTTTCCTTTAATTGCTTTCAATTATTAGCAAGAACTATTGTTTCAAAAATTATTATTGAGTTTTTTATACTTTTTATTTTTTTATAAAAAAAATATTTAAATATAATTGTGTGTTTACTTCGCTTGCGACGAACTCCAATAGGTGGCACTAACCCTAACTTACCTCACGTATTCGATATAAGCTCGTATATTTACAACTTGCGTAAAAATAATCAACTAAAAATTAGGCTTTCAAGGCAATAGAACTCATAAAAGCTGATGATTACTGTATGAAACATTTTAAGAAAATAATATTTCCATATACTCTTACAGAAATTTAATTTTCATTTTAAATATGAACATTGGTCTATTTTGGAAATAAAAGAAGAGTGGAAAGAAATACCATATTACAATGTAACACGAAATCCAAGTGTGAAAATGTCTTATATATGACGGAATCTGTAAAATGGAGACGATGTGATAGAGAATTTTAATTACGACGATAATTTAGAGAATTTTAATTTTTGTAAAACACTCAACTAACTGGCAACTAAAAGTTGATTGCCGGGTAAAAAAAGAAGAAAAGAATTTGACGTTTTGGAAATAAGTTACTAAACATAGTAATAAAACCTTAAGTTTAATTTTTTACGATTTATTTATTCAGAATAAATAAAAAATTGTTACCGTGCAAACAAAAAATTATAATAAAATCACGCAACCCACGTACAAAGAAAGAACTCTGAACTATATTTATATACATCGTGCAGCAACACCTCTATTTAATCCTCTTCGGAAATTGAGATGTTCCACATACATAAAAACAAATAGTATTCAATTTGCCAGCTTATGGCATATATACAGATAAGATTGCTAATCATTAGAATTGTTAGGGTCTCGTACCTCAAATGAAAAAACGAGGCCGTTATAAGATCACTCATGTCGCTGTCTATGTGTATACCTCAGCCATTTTTCACAAAAGTCGTTTCACGTAGAAATTTTAAATTTTGCTTAGTAATAAAATATTTTAACCCGCACGTATCTCAGTACCTGACATTTAAAAATATTTATGTGAAACTTTTATGAAGGTCAAATTAAGTACTCCAAGAAAATCTGTATATAATGTATCGTTTGAGAGGACAAAGAATAAATGTTCTTCAAGTAATATTTCTTATTGGAAAATATGCAAAAATATATGTCTCCTCCCCCTCCTTTATTTTGGGGATTACTTAACCTGAAATTATGAAAAATGGAGTTGTTAGAAGCCTATTTAAAGGTGGTAGTAAAACTATGCAATTGTTCTAGATCTTATAATTCTGACACATGCACCATATTTTTATGTTTGTGAAAGCTATATACTTATGAAAAATCAATATTTGCACATAAGTTAGTGGAAATAGTATTTACCCTTATGTCTATGTGTATCTAAATATTACGTAACTCTTATAGTGCGAGTACTATTCGTGCTTAACAAAGTTTTTTTTTCAAATTGTACAGAGCTGTTCCGACACTAAACGTGTATAAATCAGATACCCAGAACCTAGCTTTTTTTCAAATTGTACGGAGCTTTTCTGACACTAAACGTATATAAATTAGAGACCAACCGAATGTACTGTTCGATTCTTAATTATATTAATAGTTTCTCTTCAAATATGGTAATACTGATAGAAGCGACATAAATGGCAAGATTTTCACTACAATAATTTATATTAATTTATAATTTAAATAAAGATATACACAGAACACTTGAATAGATATGACCTATCGCCTTAATGTCAAACTGGCCATCTTATCTAATGTTACCATAGCGTACTGACGCTATGGCAACATATATAAATATGTCTTAACTTAATAGTTTTGCAATCTATTTTGATTTACATTATCGATATTTTACGAAAAAAAAATGTAATTCTCAAAACCAAGAATACTGTAATCAAATAACTATGAACATATGAAAAAATCAGGAGTTTGTTCAAATTTTTTAGTGATAAATACTTCTTCATTGTTATTTATTTAACAACATTAGAGCAGCTGGTGTTCATTACTAACTATCTTTTACTCGTATTAACAAGATACATATAGTCAAAGAGCACTGAGATATATTGATTGACCATATTATCGGACGGGCCATATTACCCTCATTTACACGGTTATTAAAAGAATACCTATAAGCATTACTGGCTGAGTTACCTTGAATTACTCCATTATTAAGGTAATGTCTATAAACTTTTCCCTACAATCATAAGATAAAATATCATAGGACATAAATATACAAGCAGATGAACAATATCTTTGCTTACACTACCCGAGCAGCACCGGGCACATACAAACGTTCGGCAGCAGCAACATTTCCAATAATTCACCGCCTTCACGCAGGCCGACCTCAAACTTTTTTAATTTGCAAGAGAAAATGATATTTTACTCTTACAGATTTTATCAAATCTTCTGATAGTGAATGTTCTGAATCAAATATTTATATCCTTACTATTGGCCAAAAATTTCTTAAAATAAACTTTTCTTGTTTCGTTTTTCTCTTCCTTGAAATATTGTTTTAAATTGCCTAATTAAATGTTTCTTTCCTAACATTTTCCAGTGTACTCGGAGAACCAAATTCTCAACGTACTAAACAATTATTTTTCATTCACAGCTAATTGTACATCAGGATGTTTTGTTATGCCCAACAATTTATACAAACTTTCTTCCGAAGACCAGTCTAAGTCACCATATGTATATGTAACTTTTTACATAGCCATTTCCTTCATTTCTCACAGCTTCTTATAATTTTTTCTTGATATCTTCTTTTGTACGTAAATACCATTTCTGAATAAATAACTTTTATGTTTAAAGTATGTAAATTAATTTTAAAAAAATCAATATCGTTTTCACCAGTAAAACGTGATTTTATTAACCTAACTTATTCTAATTAAGAAAATATTATTTTTCAGAATTTTATTAAATATTAATAAAAATATATCAATAAATGCATATTATGTGAATACTTACCTAAGTTGTTACTGATTTCATTTTTTATTTTTAAGCAACGTAATACATTACTTGCCTCATATTATAGCCGAAATTGCAGCGCATCTCAACATTTATTCTGCCAGCGACTAAAATTGATTTTAGACAATAAATTGCTACAATCAACTATCTATTGAATTAATTAGAGGGGAGGGGCATTAAATATTTTCTCCCCCCATATTACAATGGGTTTAATCGTTATTTTCTTTTTATTTGACTTGTGATCCGATTTGTTTCGGTCTACCTTATTCCTATTTTCTCTCATCTCACCGATTCCTACAGATATAATAATTGACTCAAGTTTGACACGTTACTTTTTTCCTCCATTTACATACATAATTTTTTTTTCCTGTTATTAAAATGTTATAATGCTTTTTTATTAAAATCTATATCATAATCTATCAACATTTTTATCTCGTATTAATTGTTATATGTAATTTCTCACAAAGTATATTGATTTTACTATATACCAGAAGTTGTTATGTATGTTAATATAACGAGAAAATTCATCTCAAGTCTACAATAAATGATATACTTACTTAATAACAATGAATACAAAATATTTCGAATGGCATTTTGGCGTTTATTCTGATGTCTATGTTGAAGATCATTGTTACACGATACCACGATATTTTATATATTGTCAGTAAATTTCTCTCTAAAACCTAATTTGCTGCACACGTCCAGGCTAACGACATAGAAAACTATTTTAAAAACAGCACGTCCCTTTCGTATCCTTTTCATAACGGATAAAAACGCGCATCGTGTCACGAGCGCGGGGTCATTTACGAATTTTTCTCCTCTTCGGCTATCCTCTATCTCTCGCTTTCCCGGAATGAAGGCCAGGAAATAATCGTTAAGGACCTCGATCGATTGCGGCCACGGGCGTCTCCTTTGTTGAGGCCGGCGTCGGCATCCTTCAAACGCTGCCGTTATTCCGCCTTATCAATACGTGTCTTTTTTCGTGACTTCAACGTGAACAAATATAGCAGAGACCAAACTAATATCTTGGCTACTTTTTGTTAAGGAAAAGTCTAACAAACGGAATATCGTGAGAGGAAAGAGGCTGAAAGTAGATATCTGAATGACGGTGGGCTTGAAAAGGAGGTTATTGTGGATTTGTGCTATTTGAAATAAAACGACTGAAAATTAAATTATTTGATAGGCATATTATGAATACCATGCACAGGTTTAGACTTAACTTCTAACGATTAGTGTTTTAGTTGCGAAAGTATCTTAGTGTGTATTAGGTTTTTTAAACTTTATTTATGATATACAAAATTTCATGTGTTCAAATTCTCATTATTCATTCTCGTATATTACTTAAACAGGTGGTTAAATCTATTCGGTTAAGGATTTTCGGAGCATTATTATACTTCTAAATTTATACGTTATTAAAAATTATGAATTTCTCTTTGATCTAAATGACCAGAAGTAAAATTAGGAAATATTTTTTTATTTTAAAGTGAAACTACCTTACGCGTCTAATATGTTCTATTATGATGCAAAATAAGAAAACACTGGTTATATAGTTATACTCCATTCGTTAGTCCACAAATTTCCATAATTGCACACACATATCTATCATACCTTAAATATTTCTATGTCTAAAACTACATACATTATGGAGATTTAAGAGAGAGATAGATGGATCGACATGATAAAACATAATAAAAATATAAGAATTCCTTAACTCGGAGCAAAGTAAGGAATTCTTACAGTCTGTCATGTGGCCTGTCCTTCGATTTCTTAAAGATTCCAAGTTTCTATAATTTCAGACACAGAAATATTTAATTTATTTCATATTGTATGTAAATTGGGCTGGATAATATTCGCTCATATAATCGAATGATATATTATTGGATAGGTTGTTAGAAATGAAATGAAGGTTTCATTTATCATTGTACGGTTCAAGGCTCTTTCGCAAAACATTAAACTTTTATATGACGTGCAATAACCCTGTTATCTTATTTTTGAACTACCGATTTAAAAAATGTAAAAATGTTAGTTGTCTAATATTATGGAACTCTCGAGTATGCCCTTTATAAACAAAACAGGACATAGGATAATTCACGTACCTAACCGTCTGTCTATTGGTAACAACCGTTTTTCTCCGTTTAACGTATAAACATGAAGTTAAATAGAGTGAAAAACTTTATCTAGCACATATCCATGTGTTTATATACTCGAAATGACTAATAGAAATACTACTATTCTGATAAATAAAGAGTTCTATTGCCCAATACAAAATTTCTTTAGTTTGATTTAAGTTAGATATGAGCTTACACAGTCGCATAATCCCTGGTAAGCTAATAAATATTATAATATATTCATTTCATATAATATATTCATTTTTTATTGGGTAGAATTTAGATATCAGCTATTTTTTTTATCGAGATAGATGTTTCAAATACAAAATAAACCATCGTAAACATTCTATAGCACTGAGACCAGTTTATTAAAAGTTCTAACATTAGACACTCGATTGATGGAGTCGACTCTAAAGTGATCAGGACTAAATACATTTATGAAACGATTCCTTTAAAATAATAATCAGTATAAACATATAATCATATTTCTATTGTATGTAACCATGACTTCTTATCACAAAAACTAAAAAAAATCTAGGCAAAAATTGATTCAAAACTGCGAGAAAACCTGAAATTACTTCTCTGTCACTATTTTTGGAACTAAAAGCCATGTTACAGTATTCGTATCGTTTATCTTTTCCATCGCTATTTCAGTTAATATTTTCTTCCTTAGCGGAGATAGGAAATCTGCTAAACCTTGCAAATAAATGTCAAAAATGCGATGTCCATTATTATGAAGTTTAGGTGATAAGACCTCATGAATGTAAGATGTAGAATAGCTGAAAAGACAAAACAAAAATAAATATATCTATAACATAACTCACGAGATAAAATAAAATGAAAAACATTTCCCCTTTTTGGTATAAATTAATTTTAATCCCTTGGTAAAACTATTCAGATTTTCATTTAATGTAATTAAAAAAAATATTCAATGTAAGTTTGTAACTCAATTATTTTTCTATAAATGACCGACATCGTAAGAATACGTTTTGCTATAGGAACTATTTCCTATACCTCCCAGAAATCATTAGTCTGTAAAATTTCAGCACAATATGGTGGTAAATCAGAGCAAGCATGAAGCTGTGACAGACAGTCGGAGAGAAATATACGAGGAAACTGTAACAATCTCTAAGTAATACCAAAAAATTACAAGACATGTTTCAGGAAAAAAACATTTTCAAGTATCTTAGATTAAAACAATTACTATTTTTTGATGTATAATATAAATGTAGTTAAAATTTACTTATATAATTTATGTATTTTATGTACACATGTCGGACTTGACAAAATTAACATCATTGTCATCCTTCACAAATTGGCGTCCTTCCGCAACAAATTAGTGAATGAAAACCATAAGCGATATATTGAAATAGCCTAGTATAACGCCAAATGTTTTAGCAATATACAAAATTGTACAGTGGTCAAATGAACTGGACACCGCTTATTTGCAACAAAACCGTATTTCTTCTAAGTTGCAATAAAACTACGCTAGTCTTCTACTGATACAAAAGATAAGAAACGAACATAAATTAGTAGGTCGACTTGAATAGCTATCATTTAATGTCTTGAAAGTTAATTTCTTACCTCATTCATAATATTATTGATAATTTATTGGAAGGCTCTTCTATGAAATTATGAAACATTACATATTTATGACATATATAAAATATCAGGGTATTTTTATTTAATAAGAATATTTCCAAATTTTTTACTCGATTGAGGTAAAGGTTAAATTTTTTAAATGAATTTATTTATCTATTATTAATTTATTTATAAAAAAATTTGGTAATATTTTGAAAAATCAACCAAATACTTATAAGAACATATATAGAGTACAATTTGTGGAAGCCTGTATCAGAAAGATATAAATTAACCAATATAGCTATATTTTAAAAATTCTAATTAAAAATAATAACTTTTCTCAGTCACAAATTTTAAAACACGGGGTTAAAAAATTATATGTCACTTTGAAACTTAATGATTTGTAAAGAAAAAATAAAAATGGAAAACGACAATTGAAACCACAATTTCATTTCAAAATGTCTTTCCTATTATACCACACTCTGAGATGAGTGAAAAAAAATTGCTTCCAATTTACAATTATGATGAAGATTATTAGTTTTTCTTTTTCTAAAAAATTAAGTAGCTAATTTCACTTGAAAATATCTATCAAATCTGGAGTAACCCCAGGTCATGAAATGTTTAATTAAAATTGTAATTTGTACAGTTTTAATCCTGGGTTATGAGATATTGCTACATTTGACAGGCAAGCGACCAAGTAGATTAAAATATTTAATACGCAGTTTACTTGACCCACATGAAAAAAAAAATGTATGCATTAAAAAGTCTAAATAATTATTTTAAATTAACCCAAATAAAAAAATCGCAACCACCTTAACCTCCTGGTTCTCTGAAGAAATTTTTTCATGAATATTCTCTGTAATTAATTTAAATGTCAAGAAAAAGATGACATTTACCTTCCAAATGAAGATAATAGATCTTATTTTCTTTGTTAGACAAGCTTAAAAGGCAGAAGTCTGTACATATGTGGTGTACATTATAATTTGGAATCTAGTTTTATTTTTCTTAGATTAAAATCCAAAATAAACTTTGGATTCTAGTCTATCATCATAGATATGTTCATTTTTTAATTCATGCTTTCAAAATAAATAATTAACAGTTTAAATAACCGAAAAAAACACGCTTTTACAAACCAAAAACCCAAAAATAATTATCGAACCTGTTTTCTCTGTCTACTCGGTAAGGATTTTAGTGTAATCCATGTTTGTTATTGAGTATATATAGAAGTATAAAGCGCGCTTTAGGGTGCTTTATTTTGATATCTAAATAAAATTTAAACCCTTCTCATTTCTTAATAATTTGAGAACCAAAATCATTTATTTTTGGCAAAATGCGCCCCACGCTTTAAACTCAAATACTATGCTAGGTAGACAGAGAAAAATATAGGTTCTATAATTATTTTTCGCTTTTCAGTGCAGTATATTGTAGTATTTTTTAGTTTTTTAAACTATTAATTTTATTTTTGGTTTTTTTGGGACTATAATTTTTTTCATTTCATAAATTTATTTTATTGTCATCGGTTCTTGATACGCGTCGATAATCTTAAAGAATATGGACATCTGGGATTGATATTAAATTTAAAAATTCTGATTCTGAAAATTTAATTGAAAAATTCTGTTATTTTTTAGTTTTTTTTTCGTTTTAAAGCAAAAAAAGTAATTTCATGATATTATTGTATTCTCAACAGATCCTGATATCTGTGGAAAATTGTAACTATTTGGACATCTGGAAGGGAGTGAAATTTTGTATTATCTTCACAAATTCACGTAACTGTCAACTTTCATGATAATACGACAACTAGAAGTAGATGAACAAGTTAAAAATCAATAGTTCACTCAATACTTCAAGATGTCACTAACAAGCGTGACTGAAGTCAAATAAGTTTCTTTGGAAATATTTAATTTAAGTTAAACTATTGCCACAGTTTTCGAAACACTTTACTTAAGACACGAATAATACAATTTGTCTATAGTTCGATTTGCCATAGTTCTATATTCGAAAAGGAAAAGGCTGTCGTCGATTTATTACTTTAAAACCATTTCGTTGTTAATTTAGGGAATGTAGTAAATGTAATATTATTTTAACTAGCAGTTAGACTCAGACCTAAACGTATTGTATCAATTTGACTTAAGTAAATATTTTATATAAAAATTCTATTAGAATTAACATAAATTATAAACAGTAACAACGAAAGGAGATAATTACAACCGCTTTATAATATTACACTAAAGAAATTTTTAATATTATTAAGAATATTTTTAGAAATAAAATAAATACGAAGTGGCTAAATAATTTATTTTTCCATAATTTTGCGTCAGTCTTATTTACCTATTTCAATATTTCTAAATATGCAATTATATCAATCCGAGGATCTAATATTCCAATCATTTTTGCTTTAAGGAATTTATAAAACATGCGGTCTTGTTTATACCGACGAATTTACAAGCTAAGTGTTTCGTGCCAATAGCAAACACTAAAAAAAACAACTTAATACTGAACAGGCTTTTTTAATTAAACATATTATCTAACAAATATAACAATCTTCCATATAGTGTGAATTATTATTCTTTTTCTTGACCGAGAGCTATTAATAGACTTTACACATCGAATGTAATTAATTATTATTTCCAATGGAACCCAACTAAGTGGACCAAAACAATTTTACCACTATGCAATCTTAAAAGTTGATATAGTGAAAGGTCATATTGCACCAGTAAAGGAAAAAACACAAAAAAACTATGGGGAATTATATATAGAATTCTATGTAAAATTATATATTATTATAATAGACTATGAAATAAATAGTATGCAATATATTACATACTATACCTTTCATATATTGCAATAAAATTAATATTTACTAATAATTTAATTAGGAATATTATGTACACTAACATTTTCGTAAATAACGTAATGTGTACTGAACACACGTAGTACGATTTCTGCTCGTACTTGACGACTTTTAATTTTTTTAAATTATTTATTGTTTCTTCGCACACTGAATTTGCAGTAAAATAATTATGTAAGGGTAAAACATATTGGTTGTCTGGAGTTCCTACTCTGGTCATGCCATGATAGAAGCACTTTGATCTCAAATCGGTTCCACTTATTCTAAAAGTATGCTCTTGGGATTTATTCATCATGAGAGCAAATTAAAGTTTCAATTTACGTGAAATAGAATGGTACATCGGTCGGAATAATTGTAACATGCAGGATAATGCTTTTTTTTATGATTCCCAATATTGTTGAATTTAATGATTCCCACCAGTTCGCTAACACTCACAATCGCAGCTGCTATCACGGCCAATGTCAGCATGGAGTTGGAAATGAGTCACATGTACGGATGAAGACAGAGGAAGAGCAGTTATACGGGTGAAATTTATTATTTGGGATTTTTAGGTGATATAACCACAGATGTATTTTAATACATTTTACATAGAGATATTTTTGGTATATTTACTACGATATCCCACAAAGGGTTGTTTCCTTGAATTTATCTGAAAATGTATTACTTAAATAAAGAAAAACGTTTTTACGTTTTATATTTTCATTTAAGTTACCTCTAAAATCGATTATACTGATTCTTTTACTTATTACACCACATAATCTAGAAATCTTCTTTTGAAACGTATACGTATTTTCGAATTATTATAATTTTACCTTTTTGGCAATTATCCTCTTCTATAAAATTTAATCTAATGTCGTCTAAAAATAATCCTATCTCTAAACGTAATCTGTGTAATAATTTTAAAATACACATTATCATATATCCATCTGTGAAATGATCTTTGAAAAGAACTCTGCTCTTTTATTGTATTAATAGAAAAAACAACGGCCCTTTGAAAATGTAACTAGTGCCATCTATTTGCGGCATTTTACTGTAAATTGGTTCGTATCTATATTGAAATATTGTAAAATAAAATGTATATAACAATCATTTTAATTTTTATACATTGGGAAAAAATTCTTAATTATTTTTAAATTAGAATAAAGTAAAAAATCAATAAATCCTTCTCAATATATTTTGGGGTCCGGCGGTTTTACCAATTTGATTTGTTAGCCGTCTATACCAAAATTATATAGATTATAATAGTTTAAATCCACTTATTCTTTTCAACTAATAAATAATATTTAATTAATCACAAAGTAATTGCATTGCTACTGAGACGTGATTGCTATTAATTAAAATAAAAAGCACGTCATAAGAGAACAAATAACCCCATTTCTTGCTTACTTTTTGTAAAAACAATTTTAAACTAATTAAAAAATGGTGTTTAAATTTCAATTATGCATTTAATTATTTAACTATATTCATTTAATAATTTTTAAAGTTTCATTTACAAAAAAAATAAAATGATTAGAAGCAATTTTCGAGCGAGAATATCCCAATTTTTCACAAGAAAAAATCTGTAACAAATATCAACTGTACAAACTAATACACAATCAGGTCAGTTTTCATTTAAAATTGCGGGGATTTTGCTAAAATCTAGGCATTTCTGTAAGTAACGTATTTGTTGTAAAACAAAAAACATTACCAAAACTTTTTCCAATACTCAAACATGATACCCATGACGTTAATACTTTAAAAACTCATAAACCAACACAAATATATTCTGATTCGTATCTAATAAGACGATTAAATACCTTTTTGGTGTTTAAAACAAATAAAATTCGTCTGGTACAAATAAGTGTGGACATTCCACAGTTTACGACTTTTGAACACATTATCAGTCAATGTTAGTAGTTTACATAGACTGCGAAACAAACTTATATGAAGTGATTTTCGTTATTTCCAGAAGTTTAAGTTGTATGGGTAAATTATGTTATAATAAGTAAAAATCAAATTAAATAACCCTGCAAAAACTTTATGTCCTCTTCTGTAACGCTATTTTCTTTACAATCTTAACTTTGGCAACTCCCGAAAGGAAAGGAAATATTTTTCGTAACAACTAGAAAACAGCAATACCTTGGACAATTCAAAGGTACTAATAACTTGCTATTTCAATTGATATTCCAGACGATAATTGAAGTAAATAACAAATATTTAAAATAGAAATTAAGAACTCGATTTTTTTTATTTCCATAAAATATGTTCAGGAGCATAGTTTAAAAGGACTCAATCACGAAGGTCTCAATTTTTTTCATAATTTAAATTTTCTTTTCATGCGTTCAAAGATATTCTATAAAATATATATTATTAATAATTTATTGCACTAGTACGTCAACATTAGTGGTCATTTATGATGAATAAAGTAATTTCACTTCAAACCAAGTACAAAAACTTCGATACGCGAACCGCACTCGTACTTTGCCGAATTTTTCTACAGGAGGCAATTTTAAATTTACCTAAACTTTGCAATGTTACTATTGAAATTTGGTCCATTAAAATTTAACTGGTAACACATTTTTATTACATAATAATTATTCGTTTTGTAAATTTAAACGTTTTACTACCTAACAGTTATTCGTTTTGTAAATTTAAGTCATTAATTTAAGTGAGACATTTCACTTGCGCCATGTACTATGACAATAAGCCGCCTATTACTGTAAAAGATGTAATTCTTATTAAAAATTAGCAAAGTATGGAACACAAAATAAATTAAATATTTTGAAAATTAAAAAAGGAAATAAGAAATATTCGAGACTAAAATTGTCTTTAATTTAAACCCTATGGGACTATAAATGAACTCGGATAACGCTACTAAACCTAGTTTTTGAATATATATATATATATATATATATATATATATATATATATATATGTATATATATATATATATATATATATATATATATACATACATATATATATATATATATATATATATATATATATATATGTATATATCCTAAAAGAACTAGAATTTAATTCCAAGTCATTTCAAATAAAGTAAATGCATTACAAGGTAATTAAGCATAACGAGAGTCATTTAAATACGTAAATCACTCTCTTGAACTTTAACTTAACATATTCGTATTTAAATGTCAAGGCGACGATTAAACTCGAAACGCATAAAATCGCAATTTCCATGAAATTTAATGAACTTTTATATCATCCATTGGTGTTGTTCATCTTTTCTCTAAACTTTAGGCTTTCGTAACAATAACTATTACAATAACAAAAAAAATATAAGCGAAACGTGAAAGACTGAACAGCGATGTGTATCAGACCAAACCGACGAAATTATCACAAGGTTTTACATTGAATTATTCACTTTACAGACCTCTACAGAGCGATATATAACTCTTGGTAGTATATGAACATTTAACCTTCGAACTGACCGAAATTTTCTTTAAGTTTTTCAAGATTTTTTCTAGAAGTTTTGCACGAGAGGAAATTTTTGTGTAATTTTAGAATTGTATTTTTTCTATTCTCCAGAATGTAATAATAAGCTCAAAAAAACTAAATTTATTTTGAAGAAAATAAAAATTTATAAGGGTAAAATGGTACATTTTACGTTTTAACAGAAATAACGAAGAATCGCAGCCCGGAAAAAATTTCGATTGCCCAAAAATTAACAAAACACATATAAATAATATAAACAAATACGTAACGTTTAACGTATTCTATTTAATATTAGGATGAAGAGATCCTCTAAATGGGTACATTAATTTCGGTACTTAGTAGAATGAGTTGGCAAACTCGAGTCATCAACTCGAGACTCGAGACATCTATGGGATTTTTCATAAAGTTATAATTATTTTAATCCTACATAAATTAATGACAATGCATTAAATATTCTAAAACAACACTCACCTTGGCCGTTTTGCTATTATTGTGGAGTGTAATAACCGAGCCGCAAAAATGGTGTCACATACTGCATTTCGTCTGCAGTAGATTTGAAAGTTTATTACACCTCAAATTAATTCAAATTGCTTTAAAAATAACTCTCATACATAAATTCATGAATATATAAAATTTGTCCATATTTTAAATTTCACTCAAACTTATATTGAGCTGGTGCAAAAATGTGACACCTTTTACAAACAAATATTTTTGTCAGAATCCTTGTGTATATGAAGCGCAAAAAATTTTTAGTTTCACCGAATTTGAATATATCAATCTTTTAAAATATGACTTAAAATTTTATTTATTATTTTTAATTTTTAAAATTTATTAAAATAAATTTAGTCTTTCTAAAAGTTGTGGCTCCATTTTGTGTTTCGAGAAAGAGCAAGATTAAAAATATGATAATTTATTTTGTCATATATGTAACGAGAAAATATACGAAATATAAATACCTTATCACAGAAAATAACAATACATCATAGATGCAAACAAATACTAGACAAAATTATTAGACATGAAAGTGACACTGACACAAAACTCCCTGGTGCCACGCCTCACCATGATATTTTGATTAAAAAATTTGTGGAAATTCTTTTTTGCCTTATTCAATCGACTTATTTCAATGAAACTCACATTTGTATAAATGTAGAAAAAAAATATTTTAGCATCCATAAAAAGAATATGAAAAAGCTAAAATTAAGAGCGACAAGATTCAGCCCATGCTCTTTCGAAGTTTGTTCATTTAAAACTTTGTTATTGGAGAATAGTCCACAAAAAAAACAGAAAGATAAAAAGTCGCAAATTTAAAAAGATTGTTAAATCGCACAATGCAACGTTTGCTTTCATTTAAATGCAAATACCTTAACTTGAATGAGGATGATATAAAAAAATTATTTTCTTGCGAAGTAAATAATGTGGGACAAATTTTATTTTAGATGAAAACGGTCTTTCCGTGGGTTCCCTTCAGCAAACTTATTTTTGAGGCTTGCTCCCAAAATCAACTTGTCCGATTGAGATGAAATGTTTACCTTTAAACAGCTTAGTTATAATCTAAACAATGACAGCCATAATTACGGTCTAAAAAATTATGGTACATATTCGAAATTCGACACATGTAACATATTAAACAGTTAAGTTGAAATATTTGATCTTTAACTACATTGATTCTAACAATTACGTAAAACAAATACATGGAAGAAAGCTTTTAATATCACATGATTAGAATAATAAAAAATCACGCTCAGTTAAAAGAGAGAAGAAAAAACATAGGCTAAGTTATTAAACAGCAATAAAGGGTTCAGACTTTTGTGTTGCTAAGTTATTCAAGCTTATTTTTGATACGTTACCTTTTAAAACATAAATTAGTAATACATGAACGTTATATAAAATTAACGGTGGAAAATCGTATTAATAAATGACGTAAAACACTATCAGTATTTAAATTAACAATTACATAGAATTTTGGAGTTGTTGGCTTTTTATTTTAAATAATTTAATATCGAATGAGTGCTCAACTCAAGCCTGCAAGAATCCATAGCGATTAAGGACTATCATAATTTTGCCGTATTCGTTCGACTGTCAGTCACAGGTATAACTTAACACAGGTATAACATTTCTCAATATTTGCAATTAAATGATATGGAATTACATATTATTTAATTGGCATGGGCCTTCAAAAATATAACTAATTTCAGTAACACGACTTTTCTTGTTTAGCTTATCACTACCAATGTTTGTTTGTACTACAAATAAAAATTGGTAAAGATAAGTTGCAATATATCATACAAAGTTATATTTGTATGATGGACCAAATTTTAGGAAACAGTAAATAAATGATATAACAAAAAACATTTTTTTTCCTAATATTTCCGCACTAAACAAAAGAAACTTAGAGATGTACTATAATTTTAAATATCGCTATTTCCCGCGCGGACGCCGACAAACAAGAACTATCCTCCTGCATGTAACTTTACCTCTATCGACCGAACACAGGTGCGTGAACAGGTAATTAATTTATGAATATGCTGCCGCGCTACGAAATGTGCGGTCGTATATTGTGTATGATTCGTCGATCGTGTTATTCGTAATCGAAGTATTATCTTATAAGTTTTTCCAATTGTATTTTTGGGGTGAAATACGAATGTGAAAGTTTAGAAAAACGTTACAAGTTTTAGCAGTGATGTGGACTTCACTTCGAAAAATTATTAAAATATGTGAATCGAAGTTGATTAGGTACGTAAGTTTCACTTATCGTCCAATTCGAACTTTTAGGCGCCTGCGTTTGAACTTGAATGAACGTACGAATTTTGACCGATTCCTGGAAACTGAAAGAATTGTGGTAATGGATTCTGACCATTTTTTTTTAAATCAAACAAGTGTTTCTAATTTTTTCAGTTCCAATCAGTGTGGAATGAAAATAAATATGTTTATTTGAATTTAAGCATTGAAATATACTTTTTGATTTTGGGTAAGTATTGAAAAATATTCTTTTATGTAAAACAAAAACAAATGAATTGCTAGAGTTTGAATCGGTGCTAGGTCAACCCTTCTATTTCTCTCGCACATGCATACGCATCCACAAAGAGATAAGTAGCATTTATGCTTGGCACCGACTTTAAAAATGCTTTGATGCAGTAGTACTTTGCAAATTTAATTACGTTTGGAAACGGATATTACACTGCAAGTTCCAAACATGTATTCGTATTTTCATTATTTTATACTATTCAATGAGCCATTTTTCGGTAGCCATATAAAGCTGGTCCAATTTTATATTAATAAATTTAATGTCCCATTATTATAGCAATGATATCTTGATTACTACTCTGAACTTCATCGACTTTCAAAGAATTCAATAGTATCTCATTTATTGAAATTAAAACTGACATTTGTAATTTTTAGTAAACCTGAAGAGATCCATGTTTACCTACATATATTCATAAGTGCATACACAAATACACACATACGTGTATAGAAACGAACATATAAATCACATTCCCTGTGTTGGCTTTACCACAAGCAGTGATCCTTATCTGTATATACGAGTATCTCCACGACGTGCTTAGGTATCTACCCACTTACTAATTTTTAAACTACTTTGTGCCTTTTATCTAGACCTGTACCTATTTTTTCTTATATATAGTTACTAATATCTTAATTTATTCATGTTTTGTATGTGCCGATACAAAGATATCTACCTATTTACTTCGTTACTTTCTCGTTTATGACAAAATAAGTGAAACAATCCAAACTAGATGAATTCACTCCTCATAACTGAAACTTCCAGTGACCACCTTCTCGCTCCATCATTGCTGAAGAACTGATTTACGTTAACTTTAGTAGTGTCGTAACTTTAGAGACTTTATCATGAGATTATCATTAAATTTATATAATCTACATTCGATAACGGCATTGTTGAAGAATTACGTAGTGTCCCATCAAATTACATGGCCAAATTCTAATTAAACGTATGGAAAGATATTGAAGATATACTCTTTCATATAAAAAATCATTCGAATAATTTGACCAATACCAGAGATATAAAATAACATGAACAAAAAGTGAAATAAAATCGAATTGAGAACCTTTTCCGTTTTGAAGTTTAAAAAAATTTAAATTTGTACTCAAATTTTCCACAGCATATTGTGTAAAATTTTCATAATTACTATTGAAATACATTTTATAAAAATCTTCATCAACGTACATAAATTAAAATTTTCGCCTTGTGCCATAGTTTTCTAGATAATGGTTTAGAAATTACGATATTGTTTTTAACCGAGGAAAATTTCATGAAAATCCTTCACGCATTAATGCAGTACGCATCATTACGTGAAAAATATTTTTTCTACGGATTGGAAGTCGGAATGGATCACTAATAAAACAAAAAAATTTATAGGTATAACACCAACAATGACGTTATATCCCGTTACTTATTCCATCATTCAATTTCCTGAAAGATCGAAGACTTGCGTTGTGGATTATATACAATAATGTCGATTCATGAATAATATACGATAACGCACATTATTTTTCTTTTTAAATTTAAGTTATGAACTTTAGAAATAGTTTTGGTAAATTTCTACAACAGAACCTATACACACTAACCACATTATTTCCCAGTACGGTATATCATAAAATATTCGCATCATACGTTGGTATACAAGTTTTAAATAAATAAGGAAATTTTTCTTTACTCAAAATTCTCAAGTACGTGTGCCATATGCAAATTCTATTTCAACACTCTCCTAGGGACTCTCTTTTGACTGAAGTTGCTCTTGTCTTCATGTTACGCGGTTCACCTCTTATTTTTGCATTTACACGAATATTTCATAGTAAAACGAGTGACCAATATATTTTTAAACCCCTTATTGAATCAACGGTATTCCTAGCAGGAATGATTTTATATTAGTTTCATTAACATTACTTTGCTTTAGTTACCTCCTCTGAAAAAATGTGATTCGGATGGGTTTAGAGATAATTAGGTAAGGAGTATGATCTATTATCAATATTGATAATTTTCTCACCTATCCAAAAATAAGAAAGGAATATTCATAAATGTTTAGTCAAAACAATTACTAAATTAATTTTCTTAACTAAAAATGGCTGAACGAAAATATATTTGCCAAACCTGTTTAATATGGGATTTGAAATTTATTAAAAATAATTGAAATCACTTCACGTTCCTTCAAATATGCTAACATTGAACTTCGGTAGACTCGTATAAGTAATGGATGATAGCGAATGAGAACACGTAACTTCAAAATATTTTTTTCTGCAAAAAGCGTTTTTGAGAAATAATGAGGTCAGCAAGCGACTAATTTTTTTTTAAATTACTTTCTCTTCAAATTGCCCACCTGAAAATGTTGTCACACAACAAAACCCAGTTCGTGGTTAATAATTTAAACAAAGTAGACGTAGTTTCATTTAGTCGTGAATAAAAAAGTAAGTTATAATAAATTTGTACAAAATTAACTACATTCGACATTTTAAAAAATATTCCGGACCAATGTCATTTTCATTAAAGAAACTCTTCCCAATGGTTGCCGAATAATTTAATTTCAATTAATTTGACACTTTAAAGTCACACTAAACGTATATTATTAAATTGTGGCACAGAATAGATAGAAAAATATAAACCATTAAAACTTATCTCACTAAATTCTTATATAGTATCAATGCAAGAATAAAAATATATGAATTCAAAACATAAGCTCTTCTTTACGTCGAAATATGACAAGCCATGAATTATTCACTGCCGTACGAATCGTTACACAATACGAATCGCGGCATTTTTCAAAGCCCTTATCGACGTTTCCATAAATTTATATAAAACGCTAGAATCTACTGGGCGATAGTCTGCATATAAAGCACGATACAACTTGTGCCGCGATCATTGAAATGCATCGCCCGATCGGATAGAGAACTGGTTAGAGTGGAATTGAAACTGTCCCGCGACGCTGATTTGCGTTTGCAGCATCCAGTATGTAGCATTATAATAGCGAATTGTGACAGTCCCATTTCTATCGGCTTCGATCTGACTTAACGAAATAATTAAATTAATTGTCGCCATTCGATTCCAATTTGAAAGTTTCGTAATAAATTTTGCAATTATTTTGCGCAATTTATGGAAATTTGTTTAAATACAACTTTACTTAGTAATTTTATTAAATTTATTGCAATATTACCTTTTTACTTCGCAAAAAAACACATTAAACATCACAAATCTATCTACCAGTAGACATTATTAACTAAAGCGACAGCAGAAGGGATATATTTTTTGTAAAATATATTTGTTTCAATGATAGGTTAGAAATTAACCACCTATATACAGCCGATCATAAATGCCTCGTGAAATAACTAAGTTTTCTATTTTAACAAAACTTTCCTACTTTATTAGGTCTTGATATTGATCAGAACGAGTTTGTAAAATAGAATCAGGTTCTTGCGTTAACAATACTTATTAGTTGAATGGTATATTAAAACGTCATGAACAAGTTTGAATAACCAAAATTATACGTACGGTTAATTAAAAGCTGGAAAAAACTGGAAAACTTTTAATGAAATTAGTATTTCTCGCAGAAAAATAAAATATTGCATCGACTAAATTATCCTTACGTAAATTTGACAACGATA
Source organism: Druceiella hillmani (assembly GCA_039881145.1). Classification (NCBI taxonomy): domain Eukaryota; kingdom Metazoa; phylum Arthropoda; class Insecta; order Lepidoptera; family Hepialidae; genus Druceiella; species Druceiella hillmani. Next base: position 2,937,040 of record JAYKKI010000127.1, read on the forward strand.
ATGATTATTGTTATTATTGAAATATTACCTATAATAACAATTATAAAAGTTATTCATAATTTTATAAATCAAAGTCGTACCAACTCAAGATGACGCTGTTGACATATGTTACAGAATGTTTCTGTAAAAAAAAATAATTCAGATTTATGTGCAGTACAGTCTTTAACTATATCTACATGATAGGGTTTGTATATAAATAAAGATAAGAGTCAATGGAAATATTGTGAGACTTTAAATTATAAATAAATTTGACAGTTACTTGTGAGTGAAAATTAGGTAATAAATTGAATTCGTATGGTAATTATAATTCTGAGAAATTTGTATCGATACAAAAGGCAGTAATTGATTATTCTAATAGATAATTAGCGCAAAAAAGCCACCTTGTATTTTTTTAATTAGAAAAATGCATAGAATGTCAAATGATAAGTTTGCCCCTTATTTTGCCATAATATTAAAAAGATTAACTATCTTAATCCAATAATATATGCTAATATAAACATTTCTATCCTCAGGGCAACGATATTTCGCACAAAAAGAAGATTAAAAGAATTTGCATGACATGAACTAACTTATCTCCCTACAGAATATCGGCCAACTGTACGTAATAGGATTAAAAAAGGCTGTTCGGTGAAAATGCTATATTCAAAAAGTATTGCTATATATGTGGTTTTAATGCAAAAATATCTGAAGACAAATTCTTTACATTAATAATTATGATAAATTTCACTGGATTAAAAGCATACGTTACAATACAAACAGGTACGTTATCCTACTACACGATGTAGTCATATTTTATGTGAGCTTATGATTTACTGGTCACAATAATTAATTTACAAGAATTTATCTTCCACAATAAAAAAAAATTATATTCAACATTACGTGGTCTTCCATGACAATGGAAGTAGAAGAAGCAAACAATGAGGTTGATTTTCATATATTTTCCTGAGCCCTTTCACCGACACATGTAAACGTCAGTTATGACAACTTTCAATGTAAACCTTTTTTAACATGTTTGTATCTCAGAATATAAAACGGCATCTTTGAAAGATTACACATGTGTCCATCTGTCTGTCGATCAAAGCAGACTTCCTCGAAACCAGCTTGAGGTTGAAACTTTAAATTTGGTGTAGTAATAAAACATATTTCATACGCAGTGTACAGTATCATTTAAAGAACCAATTACTCGTATTTATTTATTTATTTATTTCTTGAAAACCCCATGCTCAACTTACAATATTATCCAAATCGCTGGGCATGTCGAAGAACATATAACAAAGAGTTATAAAACAATAACGAATAAGAAAATACACTCACAGGGCAATTCCATGCAATTGAAAAGCAGATACACAGTAATTTGGATAAATATCGTCTAGCAATCAGTCGTAAACTACTAAGCAACTCTATGACCCCATTACTGAAACGATCAATGGAGTAGAAAAAATATCTAGACCGCGTGCATGTCGCAACACTGCGTTGAGCAACGTGAGTGTACGAAAGACAGGCGAACGCTGCAGAATATTCGTAAAATATAATGGTCTTAAAAAAAAATTTTCTTAATTTTAGATAGAATATTTTCAGATGTAAACTGAAAAATATGCAATAATTTATATATTCGTTCACAATTACTTTCCAAACTACTTAACCTAAAATTACGAAAAAACATGATGTTTGGAAGTCTGTGCAAAAAATGTGAAGGTGACTCTATCATAATTTTTGAAATAATCACAATAATAAGTGTGTCACGTCTTCTTAACTATATTCGGTGTTATTAAATATCTATAGCGCTATTAAATCCATATTAGTGGAGATTTATGATAAATAAAGTACATTCACTGCGAACAAGGAAGGAACATTCCTCGCAAGCCAGACTATCACTTGGCATTTTATTTTTCACGCGATCGGTATGAAATTTATTGAATTCCAATACAAGCTGAAATAGATTAACGTTTGGAACAGTACAAATCGTATGTCTGCGAAGTTTACAAGCCGAAATCTAATCTAATCTTAATTCATTGAGACTAACAGGTTTTGTCAATATTACAGGAAAAATTGAAACAATGTTCCAGGTATTTATATTTTTCAAGAACAAAAATAAAACTTCTCCTATTCCTTAATTCCTAGAATGTATTCAATGTAAATATGTATATATTAATAGAATATTTTAATTTTGTCATTTGAATTTATATTGTCCCGGTTACAAAACTTTCGGCGTATGAATTCTAGTCGCATTTCACGAGATATTCAAATCATTATTGAACGGCAAAAGCTGCAGCATTTTGTCTAATTACGAGTATTGGATCCCTCACTGTTCTAACATTTCATTGGGTTGAAAATATAATAGAACTTCTCTAACATCTCCCTACATTGTAAAAGCAAAGGAAACTCCATAACAATGTTTAGTTATATAGGATAAGAAACGCGCCGTCAAAATAAGGCTGGAGGTGTCAAATGCACTGCGGGGGCTATCTCAGATTTCATTATGGGGGCGCTTCCGATTCGGGAAAAATAAATACAATTTAACTAAGGTTAAAGTCGGTTCGTTTACTTTGTTCAGTTGATAATTTCGTTGTTTGAATTTAAAATATGGAGATATCGGAAACTGTTTCTTGTTTATTTTTACCAGCTTAATGAAAAAGAAATTGAAAGATACGGTTGGAGGTACAACTCACATCATATTACAATACGCGATACTCAAAAAGATAAAACAAATTTTTTTTTAAACAATGTTGAAAGTGAAAAACATTTGATGTTCTTAATTGTTTTCCTTATTTTCAAATAAGCAGTACCTAAAACTAATGATCACATACTGGTTACGGTGTCCATTTTTAGTGGAAGTAATAAAAATTGCGTAAAAAAGGCGTCAGCAAAAGTTGCTTTAATACTGGACTCAGGACTGAGAACTTGAAGGAAATAACTTCCTTAAAATCTTATTTGTATCATCAATAGGACAAATGAAAAATCTTGAAAAATTTCCTGAAAAGTTTTTTTTAATCAGGTTATTTTTCGTAATAGCATTACTGATTCTATAGAATTCTTTGAACCAGTAACTTAAAACAAACTGCAAATGGTATACATTTGTGTTCTACATAAACAGTATAGTATAATATACTAATCCATGAAACTCGCAGGCCCAAGTAGTCGTCGAAAATTCGAAGAGCAAAAACGATATTTATTAAACAACATGTTTCTGTTATTTATTGTAAACGTTTCTAAATAGTTATTATTTAGATTTTTATTGTTGTACATACTTCTCATTAACAATTCTTGATATGTTAAAAATATAGTATTTGTGCCGTCCTCAAGAAGATTTTTTTTTATGATCACACATTTTATTTTATTTTTTCATCTTTTCGTTCAGTCGCTGAATTTTTTGGTTCTTTATATTCTTAAACTACGAGCTTTTTTAAAATTATATTTCTATGTATCAATTTTCGCCGATTTTATTTCCATTTATAAAATCAGTGCTTGCTATGTTGTAAAGTTATTTTAAATAATGCCATAATTTTAAATGGAACCATAATTAATTGATGTCCTTGTAAAATTCTGAAGACTTGCCACTATAGAAAATATTACAGCTGTTCTTCTCACAAACCACTTGGTGTAGTTACTTGAAATTTGGTATGGTAATATAATATGTCAACCCACATATAAACTCATATACAGAAATAGTTATATGGAAATTTTAGCAAGAGCGTGGGAAAAAATAAGCAAACGGAAATTTTTCTTTAAATTAATTGCAAAATGTGGGCTAACTTTCGGAAGGGTTAGTTACAAAGGTCTTGAAAATATTTTTTCCTTTATTTTAGGGAGTATTTTTAAAAAAATATAAAAAAGAGGTACCTCGCCTAGTAAATAATTTTTTGTCTAAATATAATTAATGTTGAATATATTTGGTGTTGATTTTGTAGAAATTCATTATTCACAATTAAATGAAACTACGTGATGTAGTATTATTTCTACTTTCTTTAAGTTCTTTACCACGACCTAGGTTTCGTTGTATTACAACATCTTCAAGTGGGCTATTAGAATGAACTTGTAAAGAACTTAAAGAAAGTAGAAATAATACTACATCACGTAGTTTCATTTAATTGTGTGTAATTAATGCATCAAATAGTAAATAAAGAAGACATCGATTAGCAGTCCTAACTCGATATTGAACTGTTACGTCAATGTCGATATATAGTATTTTGAAGTTATACTTGGTACAAATTAAAAGATTCACGTAACCTTTTTTAGATATTTTGAAGAAAGTGGTGTGCATATACTTTTGTAAAAAACTGGTAAACACGTATAAATTAAAATTTCGTAGTCATTTCAAAAAATATAGAACCGTATGTATATTTCATAAATTTTTATTTCAACTGAATACGGATTGTAAAACTGAATACTTTGATGCGATTCACATTCGTTATTTTTTTAGTAATGTAATATTTAAAAAATATCTTTTAATAATTCATATTAATTTATCTTAAGTATACTTTCAAACTCAATCGTCCAGTAAGTTTTGATAGCTCTGAAACTAATAAAGCCAAATTACCCGAGACAATTTCATCGCAAAGTTCTTGTCAAACTTATTTTAATTTTTTTTCACATTTTTAGATAATCTTATTTTAAAATGGGAAAGGAAAGACACATGGCATTTATATGACTTTGAAACTGAATATTTCACAAATGGGGCTTATAGAATTAAAATTTAAACTTCATTTCATATGTCTTTCTGGTTACATCCCACACAATGGAATACACCATAAAATGTTTCACCTCTACTTCTTTATAAGAAATACCTTAGAAAGAAGATAAATACATTTTATTAGCTACATTTTGATTGTGATCTTTATCTGAAGCATAAACTTTCATAATTTTATGCGCATATTTTCGAAGCTTTAGAAAATACGAAGGTAAGATAAATAGATAAAAAAACCCACGACCATGATGAAATTGCAACGATTTCGTACTTATTTACTTAATAATGGAAAGTAACACACCCGAGCTTTGAATTTTTAATTTTGTCCGTTTTAAAGTCGGTTAAAATCATGAATCAACTTAACGTTTACTTTGCATTTTCCGCAACTGCATTTATGGAAGATTCAAAAGCGTTTCCGCCAATATATTTTAGGGAAATTTTATTGATTTTTTTAGAGTCCGTCATAATTCTTAGAAGCTCTTTATAATTTTCACCATTTTGCCAAATTAGTTATGAAAGTCGAAGCAGTTACTATTGAGTTCAAGAAAATTGCAATAATATTACACAAAAAAACTTTAATTAACACTCATGGTGCCCCCCTGACCTAATAAAACACATTATTTATTTGTATGATAATGTAGAAAAAGTAATATGTATGCAAAAAACATATAATGTTTATCTTTTGACAAATCATTTATACTTCTAGATTTTTTAGGCTATGTGTTCAAGAAAGTAATATGTATTACTTTCCTGTTATTATATATATGTAACTGTTATAGCATTCACCGACATTACTGAGTTAGCAACATTTAGTTATGATGGTGAAATATAAACATAAACTTTACGTTCGTGTTTCACCATCTGTCATCAAATTACAAATTATTTAGAAACACATACCTTTTTATATATTCAGTTGAATAAAAAAAGTTTTACGCCAGACAAAGATTTGGCAAAAAATTCACTAACTTCTCAATCAAAGACATAATCAGTAAAGAGATTGGGATAATGATTTATATCAATGTAGCTTTACAGATTGTAATATTAAAACTTCTTGGAATATTTCTAAATCCTAAAGTCAACATAAATATTATTTAGGTTAATATCTATTATATAGGTGCAGACATCGAATGAATACTAAATGACTATACAAAAATGTTTACTCGAAACTATTTTAATGCATGTAAAAATAATATTTTACTGTGAAAAAAATCGTTACAAATAAGCTTTGAAACTCTAACTCACAACTCCAGAAATTAATGTTCTAATAATAAATAAAAAAACGACAAATAATTTTTATTTTTCATTACCAACTCACCTTTATTGCGTACACTCAAATGAGAAAAGAAAACATAATAAATTAAACTCTTATTATATACTCCAGCATATAGCAAGCAAGATCTAATAAGCCGGTTACTCATGCCAGCTATTGTTAATTACCGGTCCTCAACATCAAAAGTTCAAACCGCAAGTCCTGATTGCCGAATCCTGGAGCTCTCTTTAGCTATTTCATAAAGAAATGCCCTGAATTGACATTCTACTATTAACATAACGAAATACAGAATTAATATGTCAGTGTCTCAAAGAGGTGAACAATGAGGTCATCGAAGAGCGAACAATTGTTGGGCGGCGTAATCTGTCTGCAGACTTGGGCCCTCATTCAGATTAAAAAGGATGCGCGCTCCGCCTATGTCCTAATAGCGCCATCTATCAGCTAATGTTCGCTTCACGCTCGCTCGAGTCCGAGCCAGATTTGGGCGGGTAATTGTGGTCAGACGTTTATTGGGGCCATAAATCCCGGTGCAGATGCCGGTGGAATGTCTTGCAGGCTTGAAAACAAGGGTTTTAGCTTTTTATTAGCCCTGTCCTATTTAGCTGCCAAATGTTGGAAGTCTTTTTGTTTGACCTCTTTCGTGATAAAAGCTATGGAACGTTTGCGGCCTAGTAGACTAAAATTAAGTTACAAGGCGTTTAACAAACTTTCTGTTATCCTAAAAATACTCACCGTAGAACTTCTTGGCAGATCGGAAGAAAACTAGTTACTGTAGATAATATTGTCACAATTGGATGAGCTTAACGCACAAGGTATATGACAGACAATAATCAATTTGTCAATGTTCGGAGAAAATAAGACGTATGACCTTCACTGCATACAACGTATATAACTTATATTATGTGGAATGCATATTATGTTAAGTATGCTAAATGAAATATATTATTACGTGTATAATCACACTAATCATCATCGCCGTTTTCACTAATAGCACGATAACATCATTTGTTTAATACGACGGCGAAAAATATATTGTTCAACTCAGAATATTCGACAAATATGTTTTTTATTTACAAAATTATTCCAATTATTACTTTAAAATAAAAAATAGGGGTTCACCTTTTTCACATACAACTTAGTTCTACCGCACATTACGATTACGTCACTTTTCATTTAAACCTATGTCAATACCCGGGGACCGTTTTACATATTACTACCCATATATGTTAGGTTTTTTAAATGAAAGATCACCAAATCCTTTCAGATTCTTATTACTTGACGTCGATTAATATATGTTATGATATTTAAATATGTAAGAAAATAAATAAACTTAAAAACTAAATTCGGATTTGCACTTGATAAATACCCATGGCACCCAAGTACCCACATGTACAAAACTTAATATGCCTACAGGATTGCATAGTAATAAATAATGAAACTAACCTCTAGAGGTAGAAAACTATATTATATGTGCAAGTAAATTTAGACATTTTACTTTTAATGACTTTTCGTCTCATTTTGTTATTGCTCTTGGATGTTCATTACAAACCAGTTTAGTACAATCTTTACACCATTTTTGTGTCTTTCTCTGTTTTTTGTAGACACCCTCATAACAGAGACAGTATGATCCTACCACAACTTTTCGTCCGATGGAATCGCTATTAAGTATATTCAATTAATGTATTTCTACATGCGGGATTTTTGCATAGATGCTTTCGATCGCAATCTAAGTGGTAAAATTTGTCATTATTTGAATATCTTGGGATCTTCAATCATTGGCATATATAACTATTTTTCAACAATTTTTATTTTTCCAACTATTTTTACAACAATTTTTCACTTAATAATCGTGAAAATAACCAGCCCTCGCTTGTCTGTTTTTATCATTGTATTATTTCCATAACAAATCATGTCATTGCCGCTAAGCTTACAGATTAGATACATACAAAATATTATGAAAAAGTGAGAGGCCATCGGTTAGTCTACCTGTGGATTTTGTAACGCCCTAACTTCTGATCCATTGTATCCACTCTAATCTTCGTTTTATTATAATATCGAAAAATTTCTCGTTTTTCTTTCTGTCTTGGCAAACTGTTGTATCTGAGTGCATCGTAGATAATAGCATAAAACATTTTGTTGGAACTGTGTGTACCATCACTATCTACTCTGTGTACTATCACTATCTTGTGGAATCAAAATAGAGTAAAAAATTATACGTAATAAACTATATATAATCTTTAGATACTTGCCCTCTGTATGGATAAAGTTGCTCATCTATTGTCAAACATTCCGTTGGCTTTTAAAGCGCTTATAATTGGCATTCAACATTGTCCACATATCCCGGATAAGCGTTGCTTTATCTTTTTTAATACGAACTTCACGAGTGTTCGCAAAATCAAACCGAATAAAACTTATTGTACTCCAAAATTTATTGATACCTATCGCAGCTCGATGTAACAGTTAGAAAGTTGACTTCCACATATCTGATAAATGGTGTTAGAATTATTTGCAGCTGGCATTATGAGAATTCCAAAGAACGCGTAGAATTTTTGAAGAGTTCAATTTTTCTACGTCAATGGCTTTTTCATAGAATTTTCTTTATTTTATACTTTATGGACAGTATTTACCTTCTTCTTTGAACAACGAACAATTAAATTTACGGCCTTTGACGTCGCACTGTGGAGTCCCGAGTTCGATTCCCGATCGCTGCTCATCAAAGATATACGTCATTAGAGGGTCTTTTGACTTGGAGTCGAGCGGGGCTGGACTGATGGAGGATATAGAAACTATTTAATTTATATTAAAACCAGTACATTAAAATATAAACAGCGCATCCAATGTTCGAATTTTTATTTCTTAGTGAATTTAATTAATATACTCACGTAAGAATTTAAATTATGTATATGATGAGCAGAATTTTGGAAAGGGCTATTATAAGGTTTATTTTCCTTTTAAGTAGTATATATTCAGAGGTATGCTGGATAATATGCCATCTCCTCTCTTATTTCCAAAACCACTGAATATAAAAGTATGAAAAACCAAAACCTTCAGAAACCTACGCAAAATGTGTAGGAATTGCTGCAGTAACAATGATTCTAGAATCATTGTAATTATATTAGCTATTATTCAACTTTTTTATGCCAGAAATCACATGTCAATAATGACTTAAATAAATAAAGAAATTTCACTTCAAACAATGCCCAGAATCCTCGACGTGCGCCCCGGTAATACTTGACCGAATTTATTTTTATTCATGAAGCGTAACGATATACTTTTATAGTTCGATTTTTAATCGAAAATATAAAAAGTGGTTCCAGAAAAGAAAAGCGGCGTTTGGATGTGGACTTGACATATATTAGTCAAAATGATACGAAAATATTTTGAAAAACTACAGTTTCAACCCGGCACCGCTGTCCGCCGTTGTGTACTTTGCTTCGCCTTGTCTAAAACATAGAGGCCATAAATAAGTTTCAAGTTTCATGGTCGGCGTATTGAATATGCCGAGATTAAATTCCCATTAGTTATCTTTTTTAGGTATAAATTTATTCACTTTTAGACAGAATAATCAATCAACAAAATATGTTGCTTCGGTCGTTATTTTTTTATGAAATACCGAGCTTATCCTATCAATTTTAATATTATAAAGTAAATGTGCTATAACGGGCCGTAATTTGAAACTTGGCCATAAATATTTTCTATTATAAAACAATTAACAGGCGGCTAATTATTCCGAAGGATCAAGGCTGTAATAAATTTCTTGTACCCTGGCAGGTCTCCAGTGAGAGACGACTTAGATATATTATATAAGGACATTAAGAGTTACTCTAACATTATATCTGACACTGATGACTTTTTCGAATTACTTTGAACTTTAAAATCAGCAAAGCCTATTTTATGGTTTCAGAATAATAAATATTTTTCAATCCCAAGATTACTTTGCAGCGATAGGTGTCAACGAAATGTTTTTAAGCTATTTTGAACTAATATTATATTTTACTTTGTCATAATTTGTTCAATTTTTTTAATCTTTAAAAGAAATATTTTTATCGTTTACATGTATTGGCCAGAATTTAGAATGTTTTCTTTCTTTTTTTATGACAAGAAAAATGTATATTAGTGTAGTTTGTACTTATGAAATAATACAATGGATAATTTCTTTTATTTATCTTTATTTATCAACTAATTATTTTGATATGTAGAAAAATCGGAAAAATGACGACTTGTAGACAATATATCGATAATTGTCACACGAAGTAAACTTTTTATGTAGTCAAAATATTGATATTCGCACTGAATGTGTAAAAATTTTCAGATATATTGTACAATTTATTTTTGAAATCAGTTACAGCCAAACTCCTAAAATATTATTTAAATTGAAATTTAGGCTATCAATATCCGTGTAATTATATTTGAAAAAGACTACATTTAAGTCAAAGATAATTATATTCGCATTTAATTATATTTGGTAGCAGAATTTTATTGAAATAAGTAATAAAAGCAATGTACTAAAATGTTCACTTCGAATAAGAATGTAGTATTTACTCAGTTTTCCTCAACAACCTCCCGTAAACCTTTAAAGCCATGACGAGATAGTAAACTGGACTCGTATTATTACACAACCACATCATTTTTATCGCTCAAAACGTCTTCTGTAACTTGGTTAATCCAAATAGATTTAACACATTACTTCATGGTGCAATGACCAGGAATAGACTGGAATATAAAGCCATAAATATACATATAAGCAAACAAGTCCGACGGATAATAAATATTGAGCTCCTAATTGTCTGAGAGAATGAATGTCTCGGAAACGAATTTATTAACCGAATCCTTTAAATTTTGTTAATTGGCGGCTATCTGCAGTTAGATTCATAGTACTCATTCTTGGTATTCTAAAATTCATATATTGAATATATTTGGCGTTAATTTTGTAGAAATTCATTATTCACAATTAAATGAAACTACGTGATGTAGTACTATTTCTACTATCTTTAATTTCTTTACCACGACCTAGGTTTCGTTGTATTACAACATCTTCAGGTGGGATATAAGCGAAGATATCTTTGCTTATATCCCACCTGAAGATGTTGTAATACAACGAAACCTAGGTCGTGGTAAAGAAATTAAATATAGTAGAAATAATACTACATCACGTAGTTTCATTTAATTGTGTCTAAAATTCATATTCCTGATGATAAGTTTGCGCCTTTATTGAATACGTACTAAGTGTGAAACACCTGCCAAGTCCAAATCTCAGTGATAAATGGAATACCAAGCTAAAACCACAATATGAAATATATTTTATAAAATATATTTTATAATATAATCTGTATAGAACTTTGTTCGTTTTTTCTTCTTTATTAGTTATGGTTATCTTTTTTAAAGTCATTATGAAGTAGTTTGTTTAAGTTATTTATAACAAGGATTGGAATACAAGTACAATATATCTATATACCCTTAAAACTATGTATTTTTAATCAGTAATTATCGCTAAAAGGGTACAAATTATTTTATATCCGAATTTTAAAATTAAATTTATTACAAGAAACAAAATAAAACGCACTGCATTGTAAAACGACTTTCATTTCATTCATCATAAGCTGTAAGTGATACAGTCTAAACCGTTTTTATAATCATAAAAAATTATTTAATTTCATCATATTGTTTGCAATCAATACCCTTATAAAATCACTCACATGACCATCTGATCGTTTGTTACAATCGATTTTCTTAAAAAGCGTATAACGTGGTAACTTAAAGTTATGAAACATAACATGACATAGTGATAAATTATATTAATGCGCATTTATAACACGTGAGTGTTGTCATTTGGATTTTATACATTTTCTATAATTAAAGCAAAGTAGTTTGTTTACTTATAAGTAGGATTGGCATATAAATACATGTACATAACTTGGACCATAATTAGAAGTTTGTAAGGCCTCAAGTTTTGGTGCTCCATGCAGAAAATTTGAGATAATAATCTTTTAAAAAATACACTTTAATCAATCGTATGAGTCGAGGTGGAAAAGTAATAGTGGGACATTTGAGCTGCATAGTTCTAGTTAGTTTGTAACAAGTTGGAACAATATTTTCAATTGACTTAAATAGAAAGTCTTATAAAGTAACCATAATTTTCTTCCCAGTATTCGGGTTTCCAGGCAAATTTTCCGGATATATACGTATATTATACGAATATCCTAAGTTCTGAAATTTAATGTTTTAGATACGTTGAATAGATTGATAGGTTTTTATGATCCATTAAATACGTTTTACGCAGTTTTCACCTTTGTAGAGAGTATTTACCCAGAAGAGCTTTCGTGTATAAAAATTGTAAATGCTTGGTTACAGAACAACATTAATATTTGGGAAATGTGTCTTTGAATGGATACGCATGAAGCGTACGCCTGACGCGACGAAAGCAGCGGTACTGGAGAACGTACGAAGTCATTTTGTTAAAGAATCAATTTATCAAATAATTTTGTCCCAAATTATATCCACAACTCCGGCGGAAATACAGCAAGAAGAATGAAATGAAAAAGGAATGTGAAATCAAAGCTGCTAATAGGTTTATTGAAGAAGTGATAAAGTGTATATTTGTAGCCGGGATGGAAATAAAGATCAAAACATATAATGAAGAAAAATTGTAGGAGCCAAGAATTATGATTGTTAATCTAATTAAAAATAAACTGATCTCAGCAGATGTATATTGACAAAATATACAATAGTGTTAAAATCGAGGCGAAAAGACATTAAACAGTAGAGCGAAAAAATCGATCAGAAAGTAGGGTTCGGTAGTTATATATATATATATATATATATATACATACATATATATATATCTATATATATATATATATATACATATATATATATATATACACGAAATAAAATCGTTGTAGACGCAATCTCTTTTAATGAACAAAAGCCGAAGTGTATTCGCAATGTTAAAAGGCAAATAGATAACAAAACGTGATGACAAAAAACATTGAATATTGAATATATTTGGCGTTAATTTTGTAGAAATCTTTATTCACAATTAAATGAAACTACGTGATATAGTATTATTTCTACTTTCTTTGAGTTCTTTACCACGACCTGGGTTTCGTTGTATTACAACATCTTCAGGTGGGCTATTAACAAAGATTAACTCTTAGGAACATCTAACAGCATTTATATGTTTCAAGTACAGTAGAGGAAGCCGGGTTTGTGTGGGTTTTCCCACTGATTATGTTAGTGAGTTTATTGTAGGGGAGCGGTGTAGGTTTTATTATATTTCCGAGAGTTATACGATATACCAGTATTTTAGTGAGGGTAATAAATTCAATTGTTGTTATTATATAAGGTTATACAATACGAATGTTCTGGTGTATGTAATACAATTAAATGGAAGTTATTCTCGGTAATATATTTATACAAAAGCAAGGGTATCTGAAAGTTAGAACAAGGTTATACCACTTATTCAACATATTTCCGGTTTTATTTATTCATATATATATATATATACATATATGCACATTATCAGTATGACGGTGATGGTTATTTTCAATGAGATGTTTAGCAAAGTAAGATGTGTCTGGTTTGTTATTTCGCCAGCTGGCAATGTGTTCTTTATATATTGTTGTAAAATCTCTTCCTGTTTGACGTATGTTCACACTATTACAGTCGTTACATTTAAGTTTATAAATGCCACTCTTTTTATGTTTATCTATTTTTTCATTATTATTAATAAGGGTTTTACCCAAGTTATTTAAAGTACATGTTTTATTATTTATATTTTTATTATTGGTTAAGAGGTTTCCTAGTTTGCGTGATACATTACCTATATATGGGATAGATTTATAGTAAATATTATTATTATTTGTTACGAACGGGTATATTTCTTGTACTAGCATTTTTCTTAATTTTTTTTGGTACAGTTTTGTAACAATTGATGGGTTATAATTATTAATTACTGCGATTTGTTTAATAGTTTTTATTTCTTTCCGTAAATTAGGTTTTTCTAGAGGGATGGTTAAAGCTCTGTAAATCATCGAATGGAAGGCTGCTAACTTATGGGAGCAAAGGTGTCGAGAATGACCATTAATTATGGAGTCTGCAAATGTGTCTTCTAAATATATTAAATTTATGTTTATTACTTTTGCGTTCTATTGTAATATCTAAAAAGTTTAGTTTATTATCTACTTCTAAAGTGAATTTGATGTTGTTTTGTAGGGAGTTGGCAAAGTTAACAAACTGGTCTAACTGTCGCTGTGTACCTTTCCAGCAGATAAGGATGTCATCAACATATCTAAAATAGTATAATACATTGGTCGCTAATTTACTGTTTAAGAGGCTGGTTTTTAGATTGTTCATAAATAATTCGGCTAAAAGGGGACTGAGGGGGGAGCACATTGCAAGGCCATTGACTTTTTGAAAAAAATGTTTATCAAATAAGAAATAATTTTGGTCCATACATAATTTAAAGAGGTCTCTAATTTCCGATGCTTCAATGGGGGTTAACCGTTTCTTTTTTTTAAAATATCTGAAATACTATTAAGGTAATCTTTTGGTGGTATATTAGAAAGTAAGTTTACTACGTCGAGTGATACTAATTTACAATTGGGTGTTAGGTGTATACTTTTAATTTTATTACAGAGATCATGAGAGTTTTTAATGGTATATTTAGGCGCAAATCCGGTTTTATTTCAAAAGATCTTATTAAGGTGAAAAGCTAATTTTTTTGAGGGTGCGTTTGTATATGAGACGACAGATCGTATGGGTATATTTGGTTTATGAATTTTAAGTTGTCCACAGAGTATTGGGGGTCTTGAGTTTATTTCTGTAAGTTTACGTTTCGCGAATTTGTTAGGAAATATGATATTACAGGTTTTAATTATTTGTTTTACGTAATCTGCAAATGTCGTGGTGGGGTCCCATTGTATCTTTATGAAATCTTCTGGTTTAAAGAAATCATACACTTTATTTTCATATTTGTTCTAGAATAACTATAGTGTTGCCTTTATCTGCTTTAGATAGGATGAGTTTATCTTTATTAATTTTAATTTGTAAATTACGTTGTGTCAAAATTTCGTGGTTAATGTGTGTTTTGGTTTTATAGTATTCTTTATGTATTATATCAGCAGTTTTTTGTTTATTAAGTGCGTCCTGGTTACTGAATGCAATCGTGGTATCTACTACTGGTGATTCTATATTTTTTCGTGAGGGTGCGTTGGGAATATTATTTTTAAATCCGTTATTTAAAGTTCTAGTTCTTTATTATTAAATGTTGATTTTGAAAGATTTACTGTTCTAGGATAAAACGTTTGTTTGGGTGTAACTTTTGGTTTCTGCGTTTTGGCTTTTAGTTTTTTTAATTTTATTTAATTGGTTTTGTGTTTTGTTTTTTATCATGGCACTCACATTATTTCTAACTTTATAGTCTGAAGTATCAAATTCTATAGGGTAAAGGAGATATGTTGAAGAAGAGTGTATTACCTTTAGACAGAGGATTATGTTCTCTCACTTGATGATTGCTCCAGAATTTCTTCCTTCAGCCAGGCGGTGACGGGTTTTGCTGTTGCTTTGTAAGCAGCTCGAGTTGTTTCACTAGTCTTGATGTTCACATGACACCGTGTAAGATTACACTTTATGCACGTTTTGTTGAACCAAATGCTTTGTATCGTCTTCCGAAATTTAATTTGGAGCCGACGGTACAATATCGCCAATGTAGCCAAATCGGCTGTGTTCAAATATTGAATATATTGGGCGTTAATTTTGTAGAAATTTATTATTCACGATTAAATGAACCTACGTGATGAAGTATTATTTCTACTTTCTTTGAGTTCTTTACCACGACCTAGGTTTCGTTGTATTACAACATCTTCAAGTGGGCTATTAACAAAGATTAACTCTTAGGAACATCTAACGATGTTTTTTTACTTCCTTCTACGTTTTCGTATATATATACCATATATATATATATATATATATATATATATATATATATATATATGTATATAACATAATTATATTTAACAGGGTTCCACATTACTAAATTCTCAAATTTAACATGGGCTGGAAAAGAATACTCATCCAGCCATAAGTTCACTAATTTCAAATAAGTATAATTTTATGTGTACATTAGAGTTTTAAATAATTAAATAAAAATAAATATAGTCATTTTGAATTTGAATATTTTACTAAAGCGGTTCTCAAAACCACCCAAAAAAATCCCATTCGACAGGATGTTCGGAAAAAAAAGTTTCGTTCCACAATAAAATTTTAATATAATATTAAAAAATATTTCCAACGCATTTTATTTAAATTTTCCATATTTAGAAACCACCTATTTAGAATTGCATGCATATAGGTCTAAACTGAAGAAATTGTAGAGCTGCGACCAACAAAATGACGGACAGTCAGACGTAACGAATTAACACTATGAATACTACAAAACCTTAAAAATGAAAATATAAAACATCGATATGATTTGAAAGAGCATGGTTCTTAAAATTAAAAAAAGTGACTTAAGAAATATTCATCATACAAAATAGCTAAGGGTCAGTTTGTATAGCACAATGAGGGTTCAGAAATAAGGGGAAGGGGACAAATATTTCTTAAGCTCCTGTAATTAACTATCTCAAACGGTACATTATGTAAGGATATTTAAAATAATTTTTTACTTTTCTTTAATGCGTAATATACCATTTATTTAATTTTTTTTCTAAATATCTCAATTTCGATAGAAATATTTTAGTGCTAGCTCTTGATATAGACTCGGATTAATATTATTTATCACCACGCCAAATTTTTATTTTAACTAAGTACATTAGCTGCAAATTTCATGTAAAACCGCATCTAATCTCGGTTCTTACCATCTACAAAAACAAGATATCTCGCCAATTTCTCCTTCCAACTTGATTTACATAAACTTACAAACATCAAATTAAAAGCACCAACCTATCTACCTCGCTTTTTCTAAAAAAAATTCTATGTAAAGGGAAAGTCTCAAAAAAAATCACCAATAAAATATATTGGAAAGATCTTCCATATGAGTAAAAGTGTGGAAGAAAGTATTCACTAATATGTATATAAATCTACGTGATTTTGAAACTGCAATGAGAGACACGCTAACCAGCTTCAAGAAAGTTAATAAGAAAACTACTTGAAATAAAAGTTTGCGGCGCTTTCTTTGCAATATACTAGTTGCAAATGCAGTTCACTGCATAATTTCAATTAAACTTGCCAGCCATTGTGACGTTACTTGACATTATGTTGCGTTTGCGAGAATTTCTTGAAAAATTATTCTTAGAACAAATTAGAAAATAATACTACAATCATTAATGTAACGGTTTACTTCAGAACTTAATAAATAAATTGATACGTCTCTAAATATGTCTTAATAATTAAATGTTTCTAACAAGCGTGATCCAAATTTTTTCCGGCAAACCCTAATGTTTAAGGTAAACGTGGTTCACATTTTCTTCAGCATATATTTACTAATTACCCGGTAATTTTTTATGGTACATACGTGTATTTGAGTAGTTCTACTAAATAATCAAGGATATTGCTATTAACATTGAAACCTGAACATATGCGAGTTATAAGATTTATGTTTCAACAGATGCTTCAGCCAATCAAGTCTAGTGAAGCAATTCATCCGCTGACACCATGAAAACCTAAAAGATAATAATTTTACAAATACTCATATACTTCCTTCATACGTAAATATAAAACAAGACTCCCACTATTGAAAATTGTTTATTAACGTACACAAAGTTTGATTAAAAATCGGTTATGTTGATGATTTAAGTCATGCGGCTGAAGTTAAGTTGGTTACCTTTTTGTAAATTCATTATTAATTCTGTACTATTTTTTAAAATTGTTTTTTTATTGTTGTATTTGTATCATTTTTTTATTGTATATATTTATTGTATTTGTATTTTGTGTAATTTGTTTTTTTATACCATTTCCAATAGCGTAATCGTTAAATAAGTTAACAAATAAACGCTGTTGTTTTTATTATCATGATTACTTCAGATATTTTCTTGAGTTCACGAGGATCACAAATGTCCAGCATAAAAAGGTAAAAATTGATCTTGATGGATTTTCGTGTTTTACGGAACTAAATACTTTTTATGACGATAAAATTGTCTTAGTGTCATCTATTCTTAAAGAAACCCCGTCCTGTCCATCCGTCTGTAATGGGTAAATTAATTTCCTGACTATATTATGTTTATGTCATTTGAAATTCTAAAAAATTCAACTTCATGTCTTAAAATATTATTTAACTCCACTACTTTTCTATACCACTCTGATTTATGGACGATGGATGATGTTTTTAAATATTGAATATATTTGGCATTAATTTTGTAAAAATTCATCATTCATAATTAAATGAACTACGTGATGTAGTATGTTTTTATTTTTCAAAATCCATATTTACTTTTACTTTTTAATGATAAAACTATATGCCTTAAAATTGTTATATGATTATATTTATACATAAATATTCGAATTGTGCATTTTTACATTGCAGTAAAGATACAAAATCTTATTTTATGTTATAAATTTACACTATAAGACTAAACGATGACACATCTACAAACATTTATTATTGTTTATTATGCACAAACCCCACTCTGGTGCGATAACTGATCTGATATGATCATTTAAAAATTGGATGTAATGAAAGTTCCAACATGATTCAGTTTTAAACATTGCTAGTATTACAAAGACATATCATCATGAGAACGCTTGAAGTTATTATGGGCACAACATTTTACATTTAATTTTTCATAGAATGGAGAGAAATGGAAAGCCATTTCTTGTAATTATATTTATTGGCATAATTACGAATAGTTAAACATAGCTAGGTATATCATTGTTCTTTTTGACGTATCCATCTATAACTGTAATTTGGACAAAAAATGTTTGTGTAAGCTAAACAAATATAATGAACACTTTTGAACTGATAACTTTATATTTTTAATCCCTGAAGTCTATTAAAACTTTTAAACTGACCGTATATTATGATTATTCTTGTCCTTCTACATTTCCTTCGCATTTTATTATGAGCGTGGTCGGATATAATTCACTTTAACTTTGTCGGGAACGCTTTGATTATGGATTTCTTTTATTAGTAAATAATTACGCGGAATAACTCCTTGAGCTTGAGTTCAATAGCGCTTTAGGCTCCTGACTGTTTCATGAGAGGAAGATGTAACAGTTTATTTCACCTACCTAGAGCGCACGCACACATTCTATAACCTTCACTTGTCTTTCCTACATTCACATTATTCAAGAGAGTATCGCGAGAAGCATCCCGTGTAGCTATTTTTTCCTTCTCCATTGATTGGTTTAGAAATGAAGTTTTGGTATTTACAACTAATTACTAGATTATGTTTATTCCAATCCCTGTATTTCTGTTTAATTAACGAACTTATTTTCTTTCTCACTCATTATTATTTTGTAACCATTTATTTACCCATAATTTCTCCCAGGTGCACAAGACTCTTCGTAAATCTGTAAGTTGAACATGGGGTATCCATGGAATAAATATACAAATAAACAAGTAAATAAATATGTATATTTATGAGCATTTTTTGCGCTATTCATAAGTTTGCGTGTTCATAAATATAAACAGACACTATAACCAAAAACTGTCCCTTACTTTGTAACGTTTATTATTTTTTTTAATAAAAATTAAATTAAAAAAGAAAAGTGTAATATAATTTTAATAACCAATCGGGAAAATTAACAATGCCCAAGTTTTGTTAGATTAGCCTCAATTTGCTTTGGGCGTTAGGTTTTTTGTAACATTTTTCATGCAATATTGGATAGAATACTCAGATCTCCTATCTGTTAACTTTATTATCGCTACGCCGACATTGGAGTAGAGGTAACAACGCAGATAGAACCGTCGTCCTAATTTGTATCTCGCATTCATGGAAGTGAATTTCATTCTCAATAAAATTTTCAAATTTAAAAAGAAACTTTTACCGGGTCCCATGACCATTGATTGTTATTTTCTCTGCTAGTTACTTTCGGTCATCCCATTCTGTTATATTTTATTTTGCAGAACCCATACGTCTCTCTTTATTTTGTTTTTACCTAGAATTTCCCCAAACTCTGTAAGGACAGAAAAATATCTACTCTACATATAACTATAAGGGAGAGTTATGTTATATCTTTCATTTTTAACTGCTGTACCTGTTTATAAACCTAAACCTGTTATAACATCTTATAAACCACTTTACCTGTGGCCAGAATATAGTCCGGGTGGAAAATTTAGAATATATCCATTGATGGACATAGGTATATTACACATTTAAGTAATTACAATGCATCGAGTAGCTTTGTTGTCGTTGTGCTAATGCAATGTAAACGAATTTTTGAAAATATTAAATTTACGTACCTTCTGATGGAGTGAACTGACTGCGATAAAATATAAAAATTAATTTTTTTTGTCAAAACATTTCATCTGAATTGTGTCAGTAGTTTTGAAATGATGGTTGTTCAAACAAATGCACAAATACAAAAACGAATAAAAATTCTGGACACAAAAGTATTTTACTTTTGTATTCTATTACTTTTATTATGTGCCCATAAATCATTGTTTTTGTATAATAAGTATCTTCAATGTACAGACGAGCCAATTCTACAATTTCATTAAATGAAAGATTTTATATATATATATATATATATATATATGTGTATATATATATATATATATATATATATATATATATACACATACGTGTATATATCTACATGGTTAGTAATAATTTTTTTCGCGTCCCCCTCGACAGTATGAGACGAAAACCTACTGCAACATTTGTTGATTTGGGCCTTTATTACGGAAACCTAATTAAGGGTCCACCGATAATAATGTTTTTTTATACATTCAATATTATCTCGATAATAATTACATTTAAAGGTGTTATTAACAATGATTTTCTAATTTTCAATTAAGGTGTTACTGATTTATTCTCGTACATTTGTTCTCTTTTATATATTCATAACTTTCTTACTTTACATAGCATTTAATAATTATACACCTACTACAAAGTATCCCATTTTTCCTTTAAAAACCAATGTCATTATCTTCCGCATACATAACTTTCCTGTTAAATATTATTAAACTTTCTCCACACGAAGAATAATACCATATAATTTAGAAATAATTGGTCCAAATGTTAGCTTAGTATATAATTTTATTAGAAGCTAACAATAGGGTTTATAAAGTGTAATAAATTAAGCTAGATGTTGTTCATGGTTTCAAAACCTATCATTATTTTTTATCAAAACCTATCATTATTTTTCCATTACATCCATTTCCACTTAACATTGAAAAGTTACAGTTAGAACTTTTACCGGTTTTTCATGCATGAGTCAATATATTTGACTGTCTCCTTGTAAATAAATGTTGTTCACGTTATTAGTTTAGCAAGAATCTGCTCAAAACCGAAAGATAACCGAAGATTAACATAGTAAATTTTAAGAAATGTTCACACACGGTTCGACTTACGTACAATGTTTAATTAAAGCATAGAAATACAATTATTGATGCTGAAATCCTATTTATTTAAAATATATTAAATTAACAACGAAGCTCTTACGCAGGTTCATACACAAAGGAAATTGAGCCTGGCATGAACAAGATTCAGGACGTAAACAAACCAAAGCTTCTTTAGATTACAAATACGCAATTCAGCTACTGACAATCGGGAAAATTAAAAAAAAAACGAAATAAAACTTGTGACGATAATACAAAATAAAATAGTTATTTTCATAAAATCACCTAAATTTCATTTCTAACATTTCAACAATCGTTAATAAGAAATAAAGATAAAAATGAAACTCTAACAAAGTACGTCATTCCTCTTCAGAAAGTTTTATAAAAATTACCAAGAGATTATTTTTTCTGATTTGAAGCCATTGCCTAAATTAATAAAAATAAACCGTTAACTAGTATTGACATTCGTTGTGTCATTGTCAAAATGAATATTTTTTCAGTATTTTTCGAGTTTTACGTGGTTTTTCTTCACAATCCTCTAGGCCTTGATTGTTTCAAGGAATTAATCCTTGATGTACATTTAGGTATAGATAATGCAACGAGCCACGATTTGCGTGATTTATTTCATCTTACTTGTTCCAGGAGTTCCGTAAAAATTACACATACAAACTGTTATGAAATATAACCTGACTTTCCAAAAAGGAATGCAATTTTTTTCAATTTATCTGTTTGAAAGAAAATTTTTAAGAGATTTATTTTTTGAATATATTTGGCGTTAATTTTGTAGAAATCCATTATTCACAATTAAATGAAACTACGTGATGTAGTATTATTTCTACTATCTTTAATTTCTTTACCACGACCTAGGTTTCGTTGTACTACAACATCTTCAGGTGGGATATTAGCAAAGATTAGCAAAGATATTAGCAAGATTTATTTTTCCATTTTCTCTACTTAAATGGGTCAATTTCATTCTAGTAACACTTGTACTTGGATCCACCACTATACAGACTTTTACCCGTTTTCTTTAAACACTTTCAATTATGACGTGATAAACTCTTATTTTAAAAACCACTTTTGCCTTTCCTACATCTAATTGCAGCTGGGCGGGCTAAGAAAATATGAAAATGATTTCAAAAATAATGTTATCTAATGATGTATTAACTCCATCCAGCTATAATAAATGGCGCTAAGTCTAAAGTACCTTACGTAATTGAGTTTTATATTAATTGCCGAACGAAGATAACCAAGAAACGCTCATAGTGCGGGTTTTACACGAGCTTTTTTTCGATTGTGCTGAGCTATTCTGGAACTAGACACTTTTAACTTAGTGTCTAATATATTTTTAGATTGTTAGTTTTGTTTATAATTTCTATCTAACATATGCCGATATTGGTGGAGGCACCATTTTCATACCGTGTAATCACATTGGTTCGTTATTTTTTCATGTAAAGTACACACAGACAGACATTTGAATACATGCGACACTAACACTTTAACCACCAAACTGACCATCTTACACAATCATAGTAATGATATGGCAATATACACAAAAATCTAGCTTTACTTATTTGTTTACAATCCGGTTTGATGTCATATTCACACATGACCCGTAAAATATTAAATTTAACGAAAACAATAGGAGAAACATCATATTTCTCGAAACTATGAACGCTTTAACATCTGTGAATACGTAAACAAATCTGGGGTTTGCTCTATTTTTTGACTTAGAAAATATCTCCTTTGTTATTTTTTTCACGACCGTATTACCCTAATTTACCCGGTTATTAACATAATAGTTATAAGCCTTTTCCTACAAATATAAGATAAAATATCATACAATGTATAAATATACACATATAAACAATATCTTTGATTACACAACAACACCGGGCGCCTACAGACGTTCAGTCTACCGCAACGGTCTCCCCAACGAATCGCCACCATCACGCAGGTCGACCGCAAACTGTTGTAATTTGTAAGGGTTAATTATAAAAAAAACTTTTATTTTTATCGTCTGTTGCTAAAAAGATAATATTTATTCTTTATTTCCATGTGGCAATCCATCAGCCCCGCCCAAATCGCTGGGCGAAACAAAATGCGAAATAGTCGGCCGTTGGCCACTGAATTATTTCCTTTTAAATTAAAAACAATAAGGCGGATACTCTATAAGGTTTTCCATTAAATGCTATTTTCTTTTAAAATTGAAATGTTTTTCGCTTTGGGCATATTTTATTCATTCTAAGTCGAAGTAGTTACGAACAATGTAAGTTTCCACTAGTTACAGTAGAAGTAAGTATATAATGCTTTAATTTTGAGTATAATATAGAGTAAAGATATTTGTATTTTATGATTATGTAAACACTAGGATAATATTTATAATATCACAATACAATATGAAGTAAAAGCAAAAGGAATCATAATATACCTAATTACATATGACGTGCTTTTTTTCCTTGAATCGGAACCAGCTTGACCTTGTAATCTCTTGTCGAACTTATCGCCTTAGGAATTAAATAATAATGTGTGTTACGGATACTTATCAAGAGCGCTGGTAAGGATATCATTTGCTTTTCTTGATGAAATGACATTTTTGAAATTTTTCAAACTTATACTTAAATTTAGGAGAAATCAACCCCGATTGGGCCATTATTTCTTTCTAATTAAAGAATAATAATTAATACCAAAGACTAATATTTTATAATTTGTTACTTTAAAATCAGCATTTAACTACGATTTTTTTTTAATTAAATTTAAACATTGAAGTGTATATAATAGTTTCTATAAAGAAATTGCAAACATTTTTATGTTTCTTTTATTAGTTGTCCTAAAATATTCATATAAATATTTTTGAGGGAACCGGACATTTATAACGCCTAATTCTAAATTTTCTCAGTTAACGTGGTTTCTAAAAGAAATCGGTTGCATCCGAAAGATAAATGTACACGTGAGTGATCTTACAAGGATCCCACTTTTCACTTTGAGATACGGAATCCATACAATATCCTAAAACTATTGCAATTTCTATATCAGAACTTCTGATATCAATTGAAGAAAAAGTTTATTCAATAGTACTGAGACCAATTAGCATTAACATACAAGTTACAAGCGAATATTCCTTTTGTACCGCACATTCTCTTGAAAGAAAGTGAATGTTCTGAAACCAATATTTATATCTTTACTTCTCGCCATAAATCTGTTAAACATTTCTGGTTACTTCGTTTTACTCTCCCTTAAAATATGTTTTAAATTGCATATTCAAATGCTTAATTTCTAATATTTTTCCATCTAATCGTAGTCCCAAATCTTCAACGACTAAATAATTATTCTCCATTCACAGCTTAATGTTCACCACAATGCTTTTTTAAGCTCAAATTTATACAAACTTTCCTCCTAAGTCAACTCAATAAATTCTATAACTTTTCTGATAGCCACTTCGTTCTTTTTGTATTTTTTCTGGGCGTTTTTTTTATATGTAAGAATCTTTTGTAAATAAATAACTATTGCGTTTAAAATCTGTAAACATTTAATTTTAAAAGATCCAATATACTTTCCAGTAAATATTTAATTTAAAAACAATTAAATATCCTTTATATCGCGGAATACCTGGTCACGTTAATTTTACATGTACTTGTTAAGAAAATGTTACTTTTCACAATTTGATAAAGTAATAATCGAAAATTTATCAACAAATGCGTAATAAATATTTTTATACTTGACTAATGATTTGATTTTTTGTTTCTGTACAAAATAATGTATTACGTATCTTATAATGTATACGTATCTTATTTTATATATCAAAACTGCAGCCCATCTCAACATTTGTTCTGCTAGCGACTAAAATTGATTCTAAACAATAAATCACTGCAGTTAACTGCCTATCGGGTTAGATAGAAGGGAGAAGATTAAATTTTCCTCCCATATTATAAATTCCCATATTACAAATTGGTGTTCAATCGTTATTTTTTTTTATTTGACCTGTGATCCAAGTTGCTTCGATCTACCTTGTATTTGTTTTTCGCGTCTCATCGTTTCCCATTAATAATAATGATTAGCTCATTCTCATGCAAGGCTATTTTATTTTTCCTTTAGCTAAAATTATTTTTGTAAACCTTTTTATTTCTTTTTGTTATTAATTTATTTTTGTATTTAAAATTTAGATCTTATTCCATCAAAATTTAAGTCTTGTATTAAATGTATTATACAATTTCTTAAATGTGTATTACCTTTATTATATACCGGTAATTAGTGAAAAAATACATTTTTCGTGGATATCCAATTACAAATATTATTGAAGTATTCATAAAGCTAAATACTCATTTCATAACCATAATATTAAATATACCCAACGGCACTTTCGTATTTATTCTAATGTCAATATTGAAGATCATTGTTACACGGTTCCACCATATATTGTCTTAAACCCTCTCTGAAACACAAATTGCTTCACACGTCGAGGCTAACGACAAAGAAAATAGTCTTAAAAAGAGCGGGTCCCTTTCGTAACCCTTTCACAATGGACAAAAACAAGCATCGTGTCACGAGTGCGACGTCACTTACGATTTTGTCTCCACGTTGGCTTTCCTTTATCCCTCCGTCCTCGCGGAACGAAGGCCAGGAAATAATCGATAAGGATTTCGATCGATTGGGGCAACGGGCGTCTCCTTTGTTGACGCCTCCGTTGGCATCCTTTAAACGATGCCGTTGTTTCGCCTTATCAATGCGTATCATTCTTCGTGATTCCACCGTGAACAAATAGAGTAGAGACCGAGCTTGGCTGCCTTTTGTTAAGGAAAGGTCTAACAAGCCAAATGTCTTGAGAGTAAAAAGCAATAAGGATATGCGTGCATGAGGTTGTGTTTGAACCGGAATTTATTGTGGTTTTATATTGTTCGGTGTGAAATAATTGATAATTAAGATATTTTGTAGGTCATATAGAGGTGTAGATTAAACTTCTAACGCTTATTGATTAAGTTACAAAGTATCTTAGTGTATATTACATTATTAAAACCTTATTTGATATGTACAAAGTTCCATGTATTCAAACCGCCATTATTTGTTCTCGTATAATATTTGGAGGTGTTGTTAAATATATTCGGCGAATAAAAAAAACCATCATTTTACTGGTATCATATCAGGGTATCTAGGGACTACTAAAGTTATACGTTATTAAAACTTACGAATTTTTCTATGGTCTAAGTGCCTAGAAGTAAAAATATAAAATTGATTTGGTATCTTAATATGAAACTATCTTAAGCGTCAAATAATATACAAAAATGCTGGTGAAGTCATCCGTTACATGCTATCTGTCTGTCAACAAATGCAGATAATTTTTTTTTTATTTTCGTTTTGAAATTGGGAGACATGTTAAATTTGTCATGTCTAAAATTATAGAAACTATGGAGCTTTAAGAGGCGGATGGAAGCATCGACACGACGAAACTACAAGAATTACTTTGCTCTTAGCAAAGTTTCTATAAATTAATTAATACACTTTCTACTGTATACTTTCTTAACCTCTTAGCAAAACGATTCAATTTATATTTTAATATAATTAACTGTTTATTCCGTGAAACTATATAAAATATTGGTGAAATTATAGCCCCGTCTAGGATGCAATAGTCATACAGCACACGCGATGCAACAATATCATTTGTGCTAAAATAATTTTTTCACATAAGAAGTATTTAAAGATTCCTATCTTAATAGAGTAATATAAATTTATGATTCAATATTTTTCTATAAATTATACACATTATAAGAACTAGTTTTGCGACAGGAAATCTTTTCTTATAGTGAGACTCAGAAGTCGTTAGTCCGTAAAACTTCAGTACGATATGGTGGTAAATAAGAGAAACTATAAAGCTTTGACAGACTGTGAGAGAAAAATATACGAGGAAACTATAACTATTTGTAAGGAATCCCAAAAAAATAATAAAACGCGAATCATGAAAATAAATTCAAGCAAACTTACATTAAGATAGTTACTATTTTCTAGTGTACTATTTAAATATATTGAAACTTTACTTAATTAATTTCTTTATTTTAAGTACACATCTCGGAGTTAGCAAAATTAAGTAGACATATTTTCACAACAAGCAAGCGAATGAAAACCATAAACGATATATTCATAATATACTATAGCATACGTATAAACACAAACTTTTTAGTGCTATGAGATCGAACAAATTTATGCAAAGGTCAAACGAAGAGGACAACATTTGTTTGTAATAAGACTGTAGTTCTGGTAAGTTGCCCTAAATTCACACTAGTTTTCAACTAATAACAAAGTAATAAATGAGTTTAAATTAATATATCGACATAAATAACTATGGTTCAATATCTTCAAAGTTTATTCCTGATCGTATTCAATATTACTGGTATGTTATCGGAAAGCTCTTCGATAAAACAATGAAAAAATATCTATATATGACACATATTTGTAAGCAGAATATTTTCATTTGGTGACAAGTATTTTTAAAATTTTTCCATAGTTGGGAAAAAGTTTAACTATCTTTTTGTATATATAATTTATTTATTTATTATTGACGCCATGGCGGAAAATTTATAAAAAATAGCCAAATACGAATTGAAATACATACAAAGTAAGGTTGTAAATTAACCAATATAGTTATATTTTAAATTTTAAATGTCTAACGAATACTAATAAATTTTATGAATTATTAATTTTATTAGAGTTTTCTACAGACCATTAAAAAATTATGCATTTTGAAACTTGATACCTTGCAAACGAAATATAAAAATTGAAATCGACAATGAAAACCACAATGTCATTTTAAAAATCTATCCCATGGTACCACACTCGATAAGGTGAGCAAAAAAAATTCGCTTTCAATTTACAAATATTTTAATAAGTATTTGAATAAAATTGTTTAACATTTTTCTAGGTACTATCTCTACAGGATGCATCTACTTGCCAAATACAACACACACAGATTTAAAACTATAAAAACTGTGAGATTTTGACGGTTGGAGCTCCAACACATGACCAAATTAGAAGAACTACAGGACATGTCGATAAAAATCAGAGAGGTTTTTATTTCATTACGGGACCATAACAACACTAAGGTAGATTTACTTGTTCCAAAACAAGGAAATAACTAATTTTACTTGAAAATATTGGCCAAATATGAGGTACCTACAGGTCATAACGTAAATATTTAATTATTATTTCAGTTTTTACCATTTTAAACTTGCTTTAGGATATTTTTTGTCTGAGAGGCGAACAACCAAATAGATTAAAAAAATTCTTCAGTTTAACGAAAATACAAAGTAAAAATGAAATGAAAAAACAAAAATATTAAAAAGTCCTAAGTAATTATTTCAATTTAACGCAACTAAAAAAATCGCAACCGCCTTAACCTGCTAGTTCTCTAAAGAATTAATTTTTCATAATAAATGGCTCTAATTAATTTAAGTGTCAAGAAAGAGCCGAAAGTTATCTCATAGACAATGGCAGTAGATCTTATTTTCTTTGCGAAACAAGATTAAAAGGCATGAGTTCAGAGTTGGTTTAGAGTCTTGCATCACAATTGTTTTTCATCCTTAAATTTTTCCTTGAAAAATAAAAAAAAATTATATTTAAACGATCGATTCTTCATGATATTAATAGCGGGCGTAACGAATGTCAAATAATTTTCTTTACGAATATTTAATTTAAGATAAATCATTGCAAAAGTTTACAAGACGCTGTCCCGTAATACATGAATCATATAATTATCCCATAGCTCGATTTTGTATAGTTTCATATTCCAAAAGAAATACATTTGTACTATCCCACATTTATCTATTTGTCTCTGTCGTTGATTTATTACTTTCGAACGATTTTGTAAAAACTTAATGAATGAAAAAAAATCTTTAGGGACATTATGAAAAAATTATGATACAGTGAAATTTTACTATACGGGCATACGTTCGCAGGATGCAATAAAAATTGACGGGATGAAGTTGCTCACTAAAAATATATTTACATGTATGTAGTGACTGATATTCATGATAGGTATTAAAGTATTTGTAAATAAACAACACGTTTTTTATATTCAAACAAATCTAAATTATGTCTGCACTTCTAAATATTATTTTTTATTAATTGAAATTTGTAGTGGTCCATGTAATAAATAATGTTGATTTATTGTCAATATTCGTGATAGAAATAGCGCTTAGAAGCTTTTTAAAATATATTTTAAGTGTATTTTACCAAGTGAGGTTAAGTGAAACTTAACTTAGCGATTAGTATACATATATTCCCATTATAAGTTATAAATTATTACTTTGTCATTTATTAAGTACTTAAAATTAATTTTCAACATATTAATTTATTTTCATTGAGAATTAAACTTTATTTAGATTTTGAATATATTTGGCGTTAATTTTGTAGAAATTCATTATTCACAATTAAATGAAACTACGTGATGTAGTATTATTTATACTTTCTTTAATTTCTTTACCACGACCTAGGTTTCGTTGTATTACAACATCTTCAGGTGGGATATTAGCAAAGATTCTCTAGATCTTTGCTAATATCCCACCTGAAGATGAAAGAAATTAAAGAAAGTAGAAATAATACATCACGTAGTTTCATTTAATTGTTTATTTAGATTGTTTTAGTAAATTTAACAATTCATTGCATATATTTTAATTTTTAAAATTTAATTATTTGATTGAATTATTATTTTACCAACCGTATTTATAATCATGATCCGATTCTTTTATTGTTTTATTTCCATTATTTATTTGGTACTAAATAAAGTTATTCTTGTATTATACCAAATAACTAACTTCTGACACGCGCACAAATACACGCACAATTTTTTTTAACTAGCAGTTAGGCTCACACAAAATGTATTTTGCCAAATTAACTTGTAGATATATTTTTTTACTATTCAAATAGATTTATCATGAACTATAAACAATAACAGTGGGAGGAGGTGATTACTGTGGCTCTATAATATTAGTTTATACAAATGCTTATTATTATCAAGGTTATTTTTAGAAATAAAATGAGTACAAAGTGGAAAAATGTTTTTGTCTCAACTCAAAAGTAGTTCTGTCTCAACTCTATTTACTTATTTCAATATTTTGAAAATTTCAAATAATCTGAAATTCAATGATTTTCAGGTTAAAGAAGTAATCAAAATTATGTTCTTGTTTTACCGACAATTTTTATTTTGTTTCTAAAGTCAAGAACAAAACCCAAAAATGTACTTATTTATATAAAATAAAAACTGAACACTAGGATGATTGAATTAACATTTTTTAACGAACTAATTTTTTTTCATTATGCGATGTAAATATGGAAGTCATAAGTATTGTAATACAAAGCGAAGCTGCGTTTGATCTCTTCCTTTAAACTCAGAATTGTATGGTCATGGCTATTTTTATTAGTCAATACAATTTTAAT
Source organism: Druceiella hillmani (assembly GCA_039881145.1). Lineage (NCBI taxonomy): Eukaryota > Metazoa > Arthropoda > Insecta > Lepidoptera > Hepialidae > Druceiella > Druceiella hillmani. Next base: position 2,967,913 of record JAYKKI010000127.1, read on the forward strand.
CGTGGTAAGAGACACATTCAATTTGAACGACTATTGGGCGTATTGACGTCCCTCGCTGACTCGTTCAAAAATTATAATCGAACTACCCACTGTATCAACGAAAAAAGTGAAGTTGGAAGAGAAAGGCAAGTAGGCCATTCTATTGTTTGACTTATGCACTTTATGTACAAAAGGATCCTTTCACTTTTATTATCGTTTACATCTTCTTTAAACTCATTTCAGTGATGTCTCTGTTTCCGAAAATTTCGTTGATTTTTATTTTTGGATATTTTTGTGGTCTAACTAATCGAAAACAAAAACTAGTTAGCTTAACTCCAAAGTTCATTTTAATTATTTACAAATTTGTCAGATATTCAAATTCGATGATTATTGTATTCAAATTTGAATGCATGTAAGCTTATATTTGTTGAAATACAGAATTAATTTACAAATGATAGAACGTTGTCAAAGTTTAAAAGTAGTATGACAGCAAAATAATATTAGGCAATTTTGAAGAAAATCGTCAGAAAGAAAATATTTCATTTGCTATTTTATCTCAAGATATGTGACTCTTATGTTTACGACCTCTTATTGATTTTAAAATTAGCATGACGGGTTTTCGTTGTCTCCTAATTAATAAAAACTACTCGGCTATATTTGACCCTACACTTCATTGAACTATAATATTAACGACATTGATTTAAAGTATAATTTAATAATTTATCGAAGTACAGAGCACGATTTCACTTTAACATTGGCTTTAAGGTCAATTCATTTCCATCAATTCTTGAACAAACTTTGGAATGTTGATTACACAGCCATGGCAAAACGCAATAAAGTTTACGCTTGATTTTGATAATTGTCTCAACTGGTCTATAAGAAGTATGAAAATAATTTGTTAATAACTAGTCGCATCATAAAATATAATGAATATTTTCTTTTTTCTTTTATGGTTTTCTGATCTATGATTTTGATGAAAGTTTTCATTAAAATCATAATCAGTGTCTTGAGTGAATATGTTATTTCTTGTATGGTTATCTAAAAGTGGAAATGCCGTCTTGTAGGTTTTTGTTATTCCTTTCCACTGACCCAGATCTTAGGTATGTTTTACAGCGACGTGCAAGAGCATACCAAAAAGGAGGTTTGTCTCTTCGAACAACGATCATATTTTTTATTGTCATAGGGTTTGTCTTTTTTTTCAAATCTATTTATAAACTCTTCAGTTTTAATTCCTATTATAATTTTTTTTTTTTTAACATACAAACATTGCACTCCTTTTTTGAACATCAGTCGTAATTTTACATATAAAATAATAAGCCAATGTGAAATAATCTTATATAGTACAAACATTTTATCATTATTTATATATACTGCTTTGTTATGCTGGACCGATGGCCCCAGTCATTTTTGTCGTTTATAAAATCATCAATTTTATAATACGCTTTTTGAAGAAGTTGTCACTTAATATGCGCGTTTCTCACAATTTCAATACATTTCTGGTAATTTATTACACTTTCCTCATAAATGTTATAATATTATATTATAATAATATTTGCAAGTATGAAATTGGGAATATCCACTTTACTTTGACCTCTAATATTACAATTGAATCGATCAAAATTTTCAGCCTGAACTGATACATTATTCCTCACATGAAAAATATTTTCAAAAATATATTTTCAAGAAAATGTAAATATATTAATTACTGCACCAGTTCTGTAAGTGAATCTCAAAAACTTTGAGAACTTGAGCTAATAGCTCTCTTTTGCAAAATAAAGATGTATTCAGTATTAGTAGCCCTACACCAAATATACCGTATGATATTGGACTATGAAAATACGTAAAATAAACTAACATTGCGTTCTCTATATTTGTTAAATCGTTTATTTTCTGGCAGACTTCCATTTCATGTTCTGAGAAAGTATACCGATATGGCATCATCAGTGCATCGCAGTTTGTTGATTTTAATTCCACCTATGTTCATTCCTCCCTCCCAATCCTCAAGGGCCTTGGGCATTATCTACTTGTTGTTGATATTTAATAAGACATGAGATTATCTTATATCTTTTGCAATTTTAACAGATCAGATAAAGTTTAGCACCACGCCCCCCGCTTTATCCAACCTATATCCAACACCTGCGAGTACTCGACGAAACGTAAGTCTACTAGTATTTGATAATCGCCAAGACATTGACTTAACAAACATTGAATTATGGTATATTTTACATTTCTGTGTCATAATTCAATAAAGATTTGTTATAACTGTATTAAATTATATTACAGCTTTCAAGCATTATGATATGCTAAAACAGCCACGAATTAACCGACGTATGACTGACAAAATTTTAAAGAAGTTAGGAATAGTATTTTTAATTATATTCAAATAATTAAAATATACATAAAATCACGTCGCAGACTTGTAAAGAATTTGCCGGACAGTGATGAAACTCCACTTGGCGACGTTTTTAGAGACGATGAAATTGGAACATTACACCGCTCAAATTTAACAGAGCTTAAGTAGTTTTATCCAAATATCATATCATTGGAATGCTTTCAAATACTTCAACAGATATTGAGTATGTTTATTATTTTTTTTAGTCTTAGGAGATAATAAGCATTCCGTATTTAAAGAAAAAATACTACAAACTCATTACAAACCAAAATTGAAAAATTTAATAAATGAAATTATATAAGATTAACAATAGGGGATGAAACGTCATTTATTCCTCAAATATATCGATAAACCGTACAAATAACTATTCTAGGATTATCATTATATAATTTACAATAAATATTCCTACGTACATAATAAAATTTTGTATGTGAGAGTAATTTACCATATGCAAAAGCTCTTTAGCTTGGCAATGTGCCAATGCGCCTTTCCTCAGGGCGACGTAATCAACAGGCGGTTTTCCGACAAAACATCATAGTACATGGAATCTGCGCTTTCATGTGAAAATTTTTTTATCCAAACCCAACACTTTCAAAGTTTGTGGATCATTAATCTTCGTTTTTTAAGGCACTCTCTTTTCACAGTTGGAAATGAAACGAGTTTCAGTTAAACTTTGCATAGTTTTCGTTTCCCCTTTTCATTACAAATCTCGCATCATTTGTATTAATAGATAAAATTTATTTTGCTAGTCATTTAATGTATTAAGGATAGCATTTATTATTGGTCTATATTTATCTATTACGAAATTAGTTATGAAAAGTGACATTCAGAAGAAAAATTCAAATTTGTTGACCTCTAGAATGCAATTTCTACCGATTATTGAAATAACTATAAAATCATGGATATCTCAGTGCATTGTCTTTGAAATTTAAACGTTCAAAACTCTTTAGTATTCAGATAGGCAAAACCAACGCATGTTTTCATTAATATTTTAATTAGTATCCCTTAATCGATTTTGTGTGACGCTCTATTGAGATAGGAACAGTCATGTAGATGTTTATACATATAAATTCATTTAATTCGATTGTAATACCACAAAAATATTATTTTTTCCAACAAAGAAAGGTAAAACCGGTTAAATGCATGTCGATACAGACTCAAAGTATCATTCCTTATTTACCTAAATGTCTTAAATTGATCATTTAATTTATCGGAAGTAATTTAATATAAATTTTTTAAAAATGTTTATATCTACTTTCCAGATTTTTCAACCCCATGGATAAAAAATTAGAAAGGAAGAATGGTTATTATACACATTGCACCTTACTTTGAAAGATAATATTGAGCAATGGAGCAAATAGGAAAAGGCGAAACAATTAATAATTACTGCGAAAATCATTTCAAATGGCAAACATTTCAGAGATAATTAAAATGTGTTTTTTTTACATCGACTTTTCCAAAACTGTCGAAGAAATTTATTGCGCATATTGTCACAACTTTAGTAAACCAATAGTTAATATTTAAGAACAACACGTAATACATACAACAAATGTGAATAATTTTTTTTCTGAGGAAAGTCAAACGGTAAAAAACAGCAAAGTGGAATTTGAGAGCTTCACTGCGCAGGTAAGACAGCCATGTATTTAAGGCAGTAATAAATAAAAATATTTATAAGTATCTCTCTTGCCGCTGGAAAGAAAATGCTGTCGCAGAGTATAAATAACATTCAAAACCAGATCTGGAAGTAACGTTACGGGGCGTGTGTCCTCAAATTTTATTTAAGTTTTAACATATCTCGTGTGACGTTAATACGAAAAATGTTTTAAGTAGTTTTTTGTGAGCATAAATTAAAAAAAATAAATGTTCCGTAAAAACTATTCAACTATAAATTTTTGATATTTCTAAATCTAGATAATATTCAATTTTGACCTATGTGCATGCAACTATTTTGCCTACGTCCCTCGAATAAACGATCATATCCTAACATTATAATAATGCTGTATATAAATAAAATATAAAACATTATATCAAAAAATACTTTTTAAAAACAAATTTGCACTTTCGCCAAAATGATAAAGTCATTGAATTAACATCCAGGAGATGTTCAATAAAAGTAAAGAAAGAAGGATTATTTAAAAGGTAATATTACTGGATAAGCACGAATCACATTGGAGCTTAAGGATATGTTAGGATCCGATTGACTATATTTTTTAAAATTTCAAAGTAGTTAACAAATGAAAAAATTTATTAAGTTCTTGAGTTAGGCCACCAAAATCAAAAACGGTACTTTTTGTTTTTTTTATTATAATCGAAAAATTTTATTTGAGAGTAATTTATAACTGTATGCTGCCTGAATTAAGATGTTACAAAGATAAGATATTCAGATGCAATAGTGCTGCTACCTGGAGAAGGTTGTCTGAACAAATCGTACTGCTACATAAATAAAATTGCAGGGTCAAATAGTCCTGCTACGTAAATAAGATTGTCGAAATAAATAGTGCTAAACGTGCGTCAAGAATATTTTTGAGTCAAATAGTACTGCTACGTGAAGAAAATCGTCGGGTCACATAGTGCTGCTACGTCAATAAAATTTTCAGGTCAAATATTTCTGTTACGTGTATAAGAATATCGGATCAAATAAACAAAAAAGAAATGGTGCTGCTATTTAAATAAAATTGTGAGGTCAAATATTGCTGCTACGTGAATAAAATATTCGAGTAAAGAATGCTGTTACGTGAATAAGTTTGTCGGGTCGAGCGCATCACTATACCATATGACACTAATCAGGTTTTCTACTGAGTGAATTTAACCTTGTAATCACAATGGATCTTCTTTTATGACGTTGCGATTTATTTATTTCCATTAGTAATTTATTATAAAAAGAATTATAATGTAGTATTATAACATACTAAGTTTATTAAGTTAAACATTATTAACCATCAGTTTATAATTTAAGAGTACATTTAATCTAATTTACAGACTAAGGTTTGCCCGTGATTTTATTCGCGTGGAACATATGCGTTATCATATTTTAGAATTCTGTCCCTCAGAATGAAAAAAGAGCCTTAAAGGATCACATTGTCGTTTGTTTGTGTCCCCATCCATCTATCTGTCAAAGCCATTATCACAAAACGGCTTCACTAAAGTGTAAGAAAAGTCTTATATTGCTGTAAAACTCAAGATTTTTGGTTCACACAACAAAGATATGACCTTTTAAAGCGTATGTTTTTTTTATTTATACAATAGTTTTACCCGCTAATCATTAAAATTTATAAGTTACTTCTGACCGGCCTTAAAAGTAGGCACAACGGGAGTTCTTATAGCACAAGTAAATAGAAAAATATGAAAAATACATGATTTTTAATTCTATGCGGAATTATATTTTTTTATAGACGACATAAAAATGTCATGTGCATGTGAATCGTGCGTATGGATAGAGAAAGAAAAAGAAAAAGTAGTCGGGAGGATATAGGGAGGGAAATTTTCCCCCTATAATCTAACCTAACCTAACCTAACCTAACCTAAGTTAAGAATAACGTTTTCACGTCTTATCTCTTCATTTAGTTTTTTGACCGTTAACATGTTCTATAAATATTTTTACGATTTTTATTAAGTATGATATAAACATTGAATGAGATATTGATAGTTCTTATTATAGATGGTTTTTTTTACCGTTAACATGTTGTATAAATATTTTTACGGTTTATATTAAATATGATTTAAACATTGAATGAGATATTGATAGTTACTTGTGAGATAAGTAATACATCTAAAAATCTGACAGCAAACACAAATGAAAAATGGATCAAAATATGTACGTGACAGTTAAAAACTGCACGAACAATGGGTATAAAAAATGTTTTACAGAAACTGCCTTACGGAATAAAACTGCCGTACAATTTTAGTTTTAATTTTTATTGGTTTAAAAATTATTTTTCAAAGCGACAATTGCGTGGCGACAAGGATGAGGCCGTCCTAACTATCAACCTCGCCTGTATTTGGTGCAAATAGTTAAGAATTAAAATAATATATTAATTTTCTGAAAGTGTCTAAATGATTGAAAATATCGAATGAGGTTCTGATATTGAACGACAATGGGTGTTTGTGTGATGTTAGAAGAAGCACGTGTCAAGTGGCCTGTGTTAATATAACCAAAATTTCGCCTGTTTGAGAAATGAATAACTCATTTATGATGCTAACACCGGTACTCACAAACGACGCGATGATATCTCACAGTGTGCAAGAAACCATAGACTCACCTAAATCTATTCATAAAGGACACTTGAGTGTCGATCGACACTATTCGTTCAATAAATCGAACGCACAGCTAAGGTAACTAGCGGAGTGTATTATGCAACGCATATTGTCTGTTGAACGTCAAAAGTTAGGTTGTCATTTATATGTATCATCAAACAAAAGTTTCATTGTAATTTGTTTTGTACGATTTCCCGATGAATTACAGCAGTGAAGAAGAATTTGATAATTATTTAAATGATAGGATAATGAACGGAGGAGAGTTTTGTAATGCAATAAAATTCCGGGAAAAAAGAATTTAAAATCCGTTACACACTTAGAAACATACGATTATATAAGAGCATTTACTGCATTTAATATGCTTTTCCTGCCCCAACAATTTTAATAAACAAGATTAAATGTTTAAATTGTTTTTTCTTCCCTATCTATATAAATTTTCAAATATGCATTTTACGCTTATTCATTACTAAGTTTTAAGAAATACATTACACTGTTTAAAATTTAATAACGGATCATTCTTTCCTTCTTAACTAAACACAATGTCCACATTACATAATAGTCTTCAAAAACGCACGTCCATGATAAAAAACTTACACAAAAGTAAATTTTTTGTGACGAAAGATAATTGTTTGCTCAATATACGCAAGAACATGCTAAGAACAGAAAAAATAACGGACAAAATTAACTGCAGTGAATTCGTTGTGTATGCCTAGAACTACTAATTGACCAATCAGAAGCGCTCGCGTAAGTAAACGCATGGCGAAGTGAAATTTTAGGGACGTTTGTGAATATCGATTCATACAAACTCCATTTGCACTGCGTTCATAACTACTTCGCACTGCGAAATGAACACATGGCGTAAGTGTTGTTAATGAATACGAGCGTAAATGTATAGCGACGAATTAATAATAAACTAATCATTATTAGTGCTTATTGAGTATTTCAAGATATTTCGATAGATTTTGAAACAATATCCAATAACCTCCAGGTTTAGGACTGAATTTAGTACAATTGATTGCTTATTTGACTTGAATTGAATTTTAGTACAATTGATTGCTTATTTGAATTACTTGCATTGGTTTTACCGTGGCGCATTTAAGAATTGATTCAAAATACATTGCATGCTTCCATTAATCACTTTAAAGGAAATTTAAAAAATTATATGAAAAGAATGAGTCCTTCAACGATTTATCAATAGACTCTTACAAATAATTTACACTAAAATAAAATAAAATCACTAAATAATAGTAGAATAATTAAATTTGCAAATAATTTCCTACGTACAACTCTTAGCACACTGTATATTTTATTGTAAACCTTCCATATAATGTTATGTATAAATAATCACGATTCATATAGAACGTTAAACACATAGAGTAACCGCACGCTACTATTTTCAATTTTAAATACTGTAGTGGCCGAAGGTAACAAATAACTTTGCTAACAACGTATCGGTTATTTTGCATCATCAGTCAATACTTAATAGCATTAGTAAATTAATATTGGCCACGAAATGTCAATAAAATGCTAATACGTGTTCTGTAATTAGGCACCATCAGCATGCTAAATTCTATTTTAGTCATCCCTAATATCAATCCATTTCTGTGGCCACCAATTTATATAAAATTGTGGAAAATATTCACTCTAAACGTAATTCATATAATTATTTCAAAATATGCATCATCACCTATCCGCAAATGAAATAATATTTAAAGTTGATTGAGAGTTTTAAAAATTACCTCGAACTGACTAATTCGCCAACTCTGCTTCTTTATTATATTAGTATACATAGATAACAATGACGACTTGAACATAGTCAACTAACACAAAATATTTATGGCACATTACTATGTATAGGGATGCACATATATGGTAATATTAAGAAACTGAATGTCCAAAAGAATAATTTTAATTTTTTTACACTATTTATATAAATATATATAGTAAATAAATATATATAAATATATATAGTAGAGTGTAGTACCAGATAGAGAGTAATTCTCAATACATTTTCACATTGGATGATTTCGAAGATTCCACTTACTAGCCTTGTGTGATAATAGTGTATGTATTATAACATTTCGAATCTATATATACACTGAGAAGTAATAATAAATTGATTATTTAATTGTTTAATTGTTATAACGTGATAAGGCTGTAGATTGATTAAAATGAAAAGCCATGATATAAAAAAAAAACAAAATACCATCAAGCATCAGTATTAAATGAGCGAGAAACGCTATTACTTAATTATTTTATGGTAAAACATATTTGAACTAAGTTAGAGAAATGCAATCACTAATTTAATTATATTTGTTTAATAATTATAACCATAATTTATGAAAAAAATTAATTGAAAAAAGATTTCGAATGAGAACAATTTTTTGCAAGAAAAATCCACAAAATCCATAAAAACAACCCTGTTAAAATATTAGGTACTCTTCTAGTGACGCTACTCACTTCATAATCTTAAATTATCAGTTCCGGAAAGGAGAGGAAATATTTTGTTATAATTTGCAGCAACACCGTAGAAGTGCCTTTCATAAAATTCTGAAAAAAATAGCATTATAATCCTAATAACTTTATTTTTCAATTTATACTTTAGGGAATAATTGAAAGGAACAAATAAACTCATTTTTTTTTTCTTTCCCCAAATTATATTGAAAGGAGCTAGTCAGGACAATCTCACAAATATAATTTTCATAACTTTAAGTACAACATCTTCAAAAATGTTTTATAATATTGCAAAATAATATAAACCCCCGCCATCAGCTTTCCGAAACTACTAAACCTGAAATTAAATTTTATGAAGGAAAACGACGTTAGATAGCTAAAACGATTTCATAGATTTGAGATATTCAAGGCAATATTTATTATAAATTATTGTTTGCGCTAGAAAGTTCGTGTTGGTGTTAACTTCTTATAAAGTAATTTCACTTCAAACGAGGTACAAAATCCTCGATAGGCGAGCCATACTCGCATTAGGACGTTTTTTTTCTATAGGACAGTACAGTATGCAAAATCGTATGAAATTTAACAAAACTTTGCAATGATACTGAATTGAAATTTGTGTCATTAAAATTGAACTGATAACATATTTTTATTACCTAACAATTATTCGTTTTAGAAATATAAACGTTCACAGTGAGACATTTTACATGCGCCATGTACAATAAAAATAATCTCCATTCAATACTGAAATAGATGTGTTTCTACTATTCTATTATTTACCAAGTATGACATACAAAATAAGTAAATATATCCAACATTACAGAAGAAAATTCGAATTATTTAAAGCCCAAAATTTCCATTAATTTGATGCTACAGTTTCATTAATCGATTATTTAATTTGAATGCTATAAATGAGACAAAAACAACCAAAAAACACTACTAAACCTAATCTGCAAATAATTCAGAAGCATAATAGAGCATTATGCTTCAAGTTGTTAACTCTTAAAAGAACTCGAACTTAATTCAAAGTCATTTCAAGTGAAATAAATGCTTCAGAAGGTTCATTAATCATAACGACATAAATTAAATATATAGATCTCTCTCTTGAACTTTAACTTAATATAGTTTTATTCAAATATCAAGGCGACAACTTATCTCAAAACGTGTATAAAATCGCAATTTAAATGGAATTTTATTTAATTATAAATCATCCCTTTCTTAATTACGTCATACTATTTGTGTAAGCTTCAGGCTTTCTAATAATAACTATCACAATCATAATCAAGAAATACGAGCGAAACGTGAATGGCTGAATGGCAAAGCATGCTAGTCCCAAATCGATAAAAATTTTGCGAATTTTCACGTGGAATTATATATTTTACAGACCTCTGTAGATCACTACCTGACTCTTGGCAATACCTCAGCATCTAACGTTAGAATTGACCAAAGTTTGAAGGTTTCAAATTTTTTTTAAGATTTTTTCTGGACGTTATGCACGAAACAAACATTTTTGGGAGATTTTCGAAACATATTTTTTTTTCTCAGCTTGTAAGGATAAATTTACATAAATTAAATTTGTTTTGAGGCAAGTAAAACCTGTTAGTTTTTTGTGTTTTGATTTAAATAGTACAGAAACGCAGAAATAAATAATTATCGAATGCTCAAAAATTTTGACGGAAAATCTGTAATAAGTCGATGCCAGAATTCTGAAGTAATATTGCAAATAAATAATTACATTAATCAATGTTTTAAAAAATCCACAACGTTTGATATCTTCTATTTAAGATTATTTAAGTGGATCCTCTAAATGGATAGGTTCATATTGCTACTTATGAGAATAAGTTGGCAAACTTGAGTAGTTGAAAGCAATGGCTTCAGCAAAGTAAATAGGCCTAATGATTTCTAATTAATTTGGTCTTACGTGAATTAACCACAATGCATTAAATATTCTAAATAATATTCAGATTAACAGTTTTGCTTGTGCTATAGCATGTAATGCACAAGTCGCATAAACACATCGTTATATACTCGTAAATTGTACAATCGTTATGTGCTCGTAAAATTTACGTCAACTTAGAAAAAAATATTGAAAGTGTTTTCAAAAATAATTCTTATTTATCAATTTTTTATTATATCGAATTTGTCAATATTTTAAATCTCACTAAAACTTACATCGAGCAACGGCAAAAAACTGACATCTTTGCAAATGTATATTTGTGTTAGAATCTCTATGCATAAGAAGTGCGAAATGTAATTTTCTGTTTCAACGACATCAAAAATATTAACCCTTCCAAAAACGTCTGAAACAATTTTCGGGAATTATCTGGTATGTCAATTTCTAAAATGTTAATTTATGTTAATTGACATAAACCTACAATTTCTAAAAATTGTGGCTCCACCTTGTGTTATGAGGAAGAGTATGATTGTAAATGAGATTATTCTGCGCTGATTAAACATATGGTAGTGTTTAATGAGAATGCACAAGATATATTATTAACCTATCACAAAAAAAACAACTAATATAAGCAAAATAGTAGATAAACCTATTAGACATAAAAGTCTATTGATGCTGAGATAAATCTCCCTGCTGGCCTGCCTCCCAATGATCTTTTTGTTTAAAACCATTTGGGAATTCTTTTTCATTCCATTCAATCAAAACTATTTCAACAATGCACGTATTGTTAAAATATGCGTTTTGCTGAATATGTATACTTAGGTAAAAGAAAAATATTTCAACACCCCTAAAAAACAGGAAAACGTTAAAATTAAGACTAAGAGGACTCAGTCCGTACTTTTTCTGGGCTTCTTACCTTTAAAACTTTGTTATTGGAGAATTATCCTCAAAAAACTATTAAATAATAATGGCTATATTTCACTTGTTCCGTGAACGAAATTTACACTGTTTTACCTGGTTTTCCACGACAGACATTTAAGGCGTTTAATAAACCTATATTGGTCCATGCATACCTATATACACATATGCTTGCACACACATATGCACACGTACCTACTTACACACGGATATACAAGTCACATTCTCTCTGCTAGCTTCATCCCAATCAGTGGTTCTTTCCTGTATATATGTCTGCTACTTCACTGTTTCTATACCTGCGTATACTGCATTATATCTAAACCTGTAATCCTCATATCTGAAGAATTCTTGTCACCACCTTCACTTTCCGTCATTACACCCTGATTTTAGTAAAGGACTAACTTACGTTACTCTTAATCGTGCCAAAACTTAAGAGATTTTATTGTTGTATTATTAATAGACCTATATTATTCAAAATCGATCATGGTACTTATGCTGTTAATTGTTGAAGAATTCTGTGGTGTGCCTTCAATTTCCATGGTCGAATTCTAACCAAATTCCAACAAATTCATAGAATGACTTTGGAGATATGCGTTTCTATATAAAAATTTTTTGATGAACAATCCGAATTTGCAAAAAAAAAAGAAAATATAGTCGACTTGAGAACCTCCTCTTGTTTGAAGTTGGTTAAAGAAACATAATTTTCAACTCAATTTTCCGGAGCATATCGTGTAAAATATCCTCAACAGTTACCGAATTAATTTTTAAAGAAATCTTCCTCAACGTATATAGATTTAAATTTTCTTCTTTTACCGTAATTTTCCGAAAAATATTTTAAAAGATATAACAATGATATTAAGTAAGAAATATTATATAGGCAGATAACCTATATAATATTTATTGTATATAGGCGTCATTCAATGCAATATGTTGAATTATAAGTATATGCAATAATACGCAATATTTTTTTAGATTTTAATTTAGTTTTAGAAATTCTTTTTATAAGTTTCTATGACAGAGCCTGTACATACTAACCATGTCAATTACCAGTGCGGTATCTCAGTTCATTAATTATTTACATTACACGCGGAACTCGTACACAAGTCTTATGTAAAAGTTTTAAATAAATACAGAAAAGTTTATTTACTCGAAATTCTCCAAGTAAATGTGCGGTGTCTGAAGTCGCTCCTATATTCCTGTTCCACGTCTCTTGATGCTCTTTTCACATATGTGTCATGGCAAAGTGGGCAACAAATTAATTTTTGAGTCCCTAATTAAATCAACAGCTACAAGCCTAGCGGAAATGGTTTTATGAATTAATCGCATTAAATTTCCTTTTCTTTAGTCATCTCTTCTTATAAATTAATCTCATTAAAATTCAGTTTCTTTAGTCGTTTCTTCTTAATAAAATGTGATTCTGATGGGTTTAGAGAAAATTTTGGTATGGAGTTACACTCTGTTCTTGATAATCTTCTCCCCTATCCAACGACGAGAAAGAGTTTTTGTGAACGTTTGGTCAAAATAAATACTAAGATAATTATCTTTCTTAATAATCGCTGAATGCAGTTATATTTCCCAAATCTGTTGAAAATAAAGTTTGATTTTTTATTTCAAATAAAAACAATTATTAAAACAATGAAATTTATTCAAGTAAATATTGTTTTCATTGATTTAAATGAATTGCATGAATGGTGATGGTTGACAATCTCCACATAAAGCACGATACAACTTATGCCGCATTTATTGAAGTGCATTGACCAATCTCACCCATTGGAGACAAAACTCGTTAGAGTGGAGTCGAAACTTTATCCTGCGACGCTGATCTGCGTTTGCAGCATCCAGTCTGTAACATTCTAATAGCGGATTGTGCCACCGTAGTTTCTATCGTCCTCGATTTAGTTTAACAATATAATAAAATCATTTCTCCCACTCAATTACAACTTGCCAAGCTTCAATAAATTTCGACATTATTTAGCGAAATTTATTAAAATTTGGTTAAATATAACTTGACTTTGGTTAAATTTGGAAAATTTATTGCAATATTTTATTTTTGTTAAGTTAAGTCTAGCTACCAACAGATTATACTAACTACTGCAAGATAATAATGGATATTTTTTTATAAAACATATTTTTTCCAGTGAGAGGTTAGAAATAAGCCACCCTAAATGCAGCCACCTATGAAAATATCCCGCCGATGAGGTTTTCTACTTTAATAGAACTTCCCTACTTTATTCGGTTCCAAATTCGTCGGGATGTAAAGTGCAATCCGTGCCTTGCTGCTTTTCCAGCTTTAGGAAATGGCATGATAAGTAAATAACACTCATTTATAGAATGGTAACAAAGTATATAGAATGTTAAAAAAACAAATTTGAATAACCTTAATTTTACGGACGGTTATTGCTACTACTAACATATTCCACAAAAACTGGAAAACTTCGAGCGTATACAATATTTATCTTAGAAAAATAAAATATTGCATAAACTAAATTATATTCGCTTTAATTCGATGACGACAATGTTTATTGTTGTTATTGAAATATCTCCTATATTAAATATAATTAAACTATTATGTGTTGATGTGACTTTGATTTCAAATCCAAGTCACTTCAACTAAATATGAAACTATTGACGGTTGGAGAACATGTTTGAGAAAAAAAAAATTTGTTTAAATTTATGTGTAGCAGAGTCGAATTTAATTGTGTTCACGTGCTTATACTGGAACAAAAGTAATCCAAATCACATCAACTAAATATGAAACTATTGACGGTTGGAGAACATGTTTGAGAAAAAAAAAATTATTTAAAGTTATGTGTAGTAGAGTCGAATTTAATTATGTTCACGTGCTTATACTGGAACAAAAGTAATAGTTAGTGAGAATATTTTGAGGCTTTAAATTATAAATGCATAAATAAATATATTTGATAGATTAGTTTGTACGTGAAAATTAGGTTATAAATTGAATACGAATTTTAATTATAATTCCGAGAAATTTGTTTTGATACGAAAGATGGTAATTAATTATTTTAAAAGATAATTTGAACAATAAAAAGATAAGACGCATTTCTTATTGCGTAAATTTATTTTATTTATAAAATATTAAATGATAAATGCACAATGAATAACTGGCGCTGTATATAATATATTCACCTCTTATGTTGCCATATTGTAATAAAATACATATTGTTATATTACAAAACAAAATAATTACCATAATTCAATTACGTATGCTACTCTAAAAAAATTTTTTCTCAAACCAATCATATTTGGCAAAAAAATAAAAAATTTGCATGACATGAAATTACTGATCTCAGTACAGAATATCGGCCAATTGTATATGGGATTAAAAAAAGATTTTCGGTGGAAATGCTTTATTCAAAAAGTATTATTTGAAACAACACATTATATGTGCTCGATATGTGAAATTATGGAAAGGCAAATACTTTGTATAAATAATTATGATAAATTTCATGGAAATAAATGCATATGTTACAATAACGGATACATCACGCTACAATACAATATATATTGTGTTGTAGAGGCCATATTTTTACAGAGTACTTTACGTAGGAGCTTATGATTACTATCAGAATAATTGAAATAAAATGATTCATCTTCTAAAACATAGAAAATGTTATCTAACATCACATGGTCTTTCATGATAATGGAGGTGGAGGATGCAAACCATGCAGATGACTTACATATTTTCCTGAGCACTCCCACTGACACAAGCGGACTTCAGTTATTCACAGTCAACTTTCAATGGAATCCTTTTCTTGAATTTCATATCTAAAGTGGAAAAATAGAATCATTAGAAGTTCACTCACATGTCCGTCTATCTGTAGGTCAAAGTAATTTTTTTAGGAAGCTGCTTGACGCAATCTTGAAATTTGGCGTTTTGATAAAACATATTTCATATACAGTTTGCAGTATAGTTTCAAAAGGTTAATTATAAAGGTTTTAAAAATATATTTTTCGTAATGGTAGGGACCCTATTTTCAGAAATATACTGCAAAATATAGAAAAAAATATATTCATCAACAATTATTTTCGAAACTGCTAAATCTAAAATTTTGAAAGTGCACGGTTTTTGGAAGTCTACGCAAAAATTGTAGGACAACTATAACTATGATTCTGGGTATCTTAGTTTATGCGATAGTTACAATAATATATGTGTCACGCCTACTTAATTATATTCGGTATTATTAAATATTTATAGCGCTGTGAAATCTATATTAGTGGAGATTTAATATAAATAAAGTACATTCATTTCAAACAAAGTACGGAACATTATCCTTGCGAGCCAGAGTATCCACCACTCGCTATTTTGTTTTGCATGCAGTCGGCACGAAATTAAGAAGCGGGTGCAAGATCAAGTAGAATGACGTATGGAAGGTAAAGTTTTTTTTTATTTAGGTCTAGAAATTCGCAAAAAAACATATATAAAATTTACATGTTGAACACCTTTAACTAATTCAGACTACTAAAAGGTCTTGCGTATATCACAGGGAAAATGAAAACGATAATCGAGGCAGGCATTTATAATTTCCAAGAACAAAAATAAAACATTAGAATATTTGTCTTTCGGAAAGCCATTACGGAATTAATGGCTGAAACATTATTCATTTATAAATTTATATATTGATAGATTGTTGTAATTTTTTCATTTTAAATTTCATTTTGCTGAATACGGAATTCTCGGCGTGTGAATTCTGATCGCACTTAGCGGGATATTGAATTATTGCTGAACCGCAAGAAATGCGGAATTTTGACCAAAGATTGTATCACCTCTGTTCTGATGCTTCATTGGGATGAACATATAACAGAACATTTATAACATCTTCCTTCCTTGTAAAAACAAAGGCAAAACGTTCACAACAAAAAAAAGGTAAAGGTTCCGTCAAAGTAAGTACCGAATAATAAGTATCGAACGCACGCCAGGCGCTGTCTCAGATTTCATTATGGGGGCGCTTTCGATTCGGGAAAAATAAATACAATTTAAATAACCGTAAATTCGATTCGTTTACTTTGTTCAGTTGGTAATTTTGTTGTTTGATTTGAAACATGGGAATACCGGAAATTTTTTCTTCGTTGATTTTTACCAGCTTAATTCAATGAAAATTGATATATAGTGGGAGTTAAGGTTTTAGATACATGACGTATGTATTAAAATATCAGCGCCGATATTTAAATGCGAAGGAAAAAAATAAAAATCTTATATTTTAAATAAAAATTTCACTGCTTAGTTTGAAAAGCTATGTTTTCAGGATTGTTCTTGTTATAACGTACATGGGTATGTACGAATCATGTCAACTACAACCACAATTAAAATTCTTTTTTATAATAAAAAACTGGATTATCTGAAAATCATTGCTACATTTTTAAGTCAAATACGCATCATATTCTCAAAACGTTCTCTGTATTTAAAGAAATAGTAGGTGAAATTATTAATCACATAATAACGCAAGGGTCTGTTTTAGAAGAAGTGTAAAAAATTGCTTAAAAAGGAGACCAGCAAAAGTTTAAGAAAAATTTAAGAAAATAAACTCCTTAAAAATTTTATTTCAATCAGCAAAAAGGCAAATAAAAATTTTTCAGAAATTTGATAATTTTTAATAAGAAATCTGGTTATTTTTATAATAGTTCTAAGTAATGTTTCTATGAAGTCCTTTGAACCAGCAAAATAGAGTAAACTGCAAATTGTGTCAATTTTTATCCTCCATACGCAGATGTAACATACTAATCCATTCGACTCTTAGACTTAGAAAATTCTTGACATATTACTAAAAATACAACGTAAGGCGTTTCTCAAGATAGTTTTTCTTTTGTTTTGTATTAAGTAATCTAATAATTTTGAATGATATCCTAATCAAATAATTATTTTATAGTATTCCAAAATTTTTATACTTCAATATTTTTTCAGAATAAGTAATCATTAAAGTAATATGTATTATTTGTCTTTTACTGCAAATTCATAATTGTTATTGAATTCACCAAAGTCATTTAAATAGCAACATTTAGTTATGATAGCGAAATATGAACTAAAGATCTACGTTCTTATTTCACTATTTCATATTTATTAAACATAATTTAGAAACACATGCATGTAAAAAGATATGTAATGTGTCTAATTTTATTGTATTCAACAAAATAAAATAAAATTCTTCCAACATACGAAGAGTAATGACCATGACCAGTGAAAATATTAGAACATTGATTTGTGTCAATACAGTTCACGGAATTACCGGGGTTAATATTATAACTTGTAGATTATTTCTAAATCTTATAAGCAACATCAATATGGTATAGGTCAATATCATAATTATATGAGTATGGTCACTGACCTAATACTAGAGAACTTTTAAATACTTTTCCCAAAGCTATTTAAATACCTGTAAAAATAATACTTCCAAATGTTTAAACGAAGAAAACCTTTACAAATATTCTTTGAAACGTTGATATCTAATTCAACTAAATCATGTTATAATAAGAAATAATAAACTGCAAATTAGTTTATTGTTTTCATCATCTACTCATATTTGTGTAAAGACAAACATAAAAAATAAAAGTTCTTTTATACATCCCGATATATAGCAAGCAAGATCTAATAAGCCACGAAACATATAGCAAGCAAGATCTAATACTGACGCCAGTCACTATTAATCAGCAGCCCCTCAACATCAAAAGTTCAAACCGCAAATCCTACAAGCCCTCCGAAGCATCCATCCTTAAGCTATTACATAAATAAACGCCCACTCAAGACATTTAGCTTTTAATATAGGACATTACAGAATAGCGAAACTCCAAGAGCGAACAATTGTTGAGTGGCGCAATTTGTTCGCGGAATAATGCAATGTTTGACTTTGTATTCCGGCGTTTTACATACTACACACTCTCTTAATTTGGAAATACTGACCGTAGAACTTCTTGGAGGATATAAAAAAAACCAGTTGCCTCAGATAATAAAAGTCTAAGTAGGATAAGCTTAACCCACAAGGCAGATCACCAATAATAAATTGGTTCGATAATATTCGGGAAAAAAGAACATATGATCTTCAAGGCATAAAGAGTAAACTACTTATAGGTACTGGAGTGGAGTACACATTATGTAAGTGTACGAAATGTGTTATATTTGTATTTGTTAAATCAGACTATCATTCCTCTAATACAACATCGAGAAACACTATGCTCCACTCGGAATATTCGACAAATATCTATTTATTTTTAAAATTTTCCAATTAATACTTTAGGGGAAAAGAGGGCGAAGGTTTTACCTATATCACTTACAATTAAGTTCTACTGCATAATACTATTACATCAGTTTTCATTGCTATTTATCACACTGGAATTAAAAAAAGCGCCTTCGAAAATATTTAAAATAAAATGTGATAATTTCTTTTCCCAAATAATTTGGCATCATCTTTTGGCATCATTTTTTTCTATATTTGTCTTAAACATAATCTTTATACACAGCATGTATTTACAAAACTGCGAGTAGCATTAAAATCTACAAATAACGTCTGTTCGTATGTGTTAATGTTTTCATTTTCAGTTTGGAAAATTAAAACCAATTATTTTTTTTTCGTTAATTGCTTATTTATTTTAATCGAGATTCATATTCACTCCAAATCCAGACAATTCTTTCTACTACACTCTGTGTTTGGCCTACGATCTGTGATTTTAAACCATTGTAAACTTCTATTTTATGACTATTTTGAGTAGAAATGCTAACAAACCATAAATGTAAATGTTATTTATAAATAACATAAGCAGGTGCGGCACACATCTGCAATTCTTCACTACCGTACGCAGCGTTTAATAGCAACTTATTAGTTTCGTTGGTTAAACTTGGAAAATGTTCATTACTAAGTTTAAATAATTTTGAAAATTAGAAATAATCCGTTATCTTGGTATATTAATCGACTCTAAGCTAGTGTTACACACATCAATAAATTTTTCTTTGGTCGACTTGGCTTTTGCAGAAACATCATGTTATCACAAATATAGTTACTGTTTATTAACCGATTAAATAATAATTACAATTAATTTATATATATATATATATATATATATATATATATATATATATATATATATATATATACATAAAAACAAAAGTATTAAAACTGTGCTGATACCAATATAATACAAATGAGTCGGTTTATTGTAATACATTTAGAACACAATCTTGATGGATTACAGAAACTAATCGGATTATTTGATGCTCACTGAAACAATGAAATAGTACAAAGAAAATATACTCGCTTTATTAATAAAATAAATTACGAAAGCTAATAAAACAATTCTGTATATTTCGGGAAAAGTAATCATAAGAAGAAAGACCAATAGCATATTAGTCATTCGTTTATTGTTGTTATTATATATTGTATAAGTCTCGCTCTCACAATATACTTTACCACCCTCCTGTCCCTTTTTCTTTCCTCTTTCATCTTCTTTGCAATGAAGACTTAAGTATTAAGCATTAATTGTTACATATTTATATTAAATATTTGTATCATGTTATAGAAAGCTAAATCAATTTGAAGATTTTTATGATATTCTCAGATAAAACAAAACAATGGCAAAAGTTTTTAAAACAGGTTTACAAATGAAATATTTAGTTATAAGAAAGGATTACAATGAAGTGAAAAATACTATACATTTATAATAACCTACGATTGCCAGAATTTGAAATATTTTAACCAAAACTTGCTAAGTGGTTGAAATTGGTAAACTTTTAGGTAATTATTAGACCTACGAATATACTTTATTTATGATAATTTTTACCTAAGAATAACGATAAGAAAGCCAACAACTTGTCTTTCTTCGACATAAGCCAATTAGTACTTGATGATTGAACGTTTGCAAAAGATGTTCCTCCGATATCTGTATATGAGATAGTGTGGTAATTTCCTATAGATTTCCTCTTGGGTAACTAGACAATAAATGTATGGTAATGGGTAACTAGACTAAGACATGTTGCGCTTATCGAATTTTTGTTTCTGAAGAAAAAATATAAGGCTTAATTATCATAAGGTTTTTGCTACACCACCCTCAAGAATCGAATTATATCAATGCTCTCCAGTTTCTTGCGGTATCCAACTACTCCCCAAATGTATCATGGTCACACTCTAGAGTATAATCTATACTCTAGAGTGTAATTTGTACATGATGAATGGAAGTAAATTTGTCGAAATATGTCTTGATTATATTTTGTTATTCTTGTGTACTTTTGTATTCAGGTTTAATCTAAAGGTTTAAAGTTTGTTGAGACATTAATTTTTTCATTAATACGAATAGATTACGTAGAATATTTCGAAAAAATTATATGGTTAAATAAATTAGTATGCATTAGGTTGACTTGTAAGCCTTTAGCTAAAATTTCGGGATTTTTCTAGAAAAATTCACGAAACTTCTAGTTTTTTCTGTACGGTATAAATAGGCCAAATTAATATCAGTTAAGAACATTCAGCGCCGAAGCGTTAAGTAAATTACATAAAAGATGCTTTCTATTGCTTAACGAATTCCGTCTGAGTTATTATGCAGATACTGCCACAAATAATGTATATATCCTGCAATGGGCGAGGCCACGATGTCTTATGCGATGACAAAGATTTGGTTTAGAAAGTTCATAAATGAGGACCTTCACGGACGCCCTGTTGAATTGAACGTTCAACGATTACAACGTCTAATTGAGATGGTACCTCGACTCACAACTCATCAGTTGACAGATGAATTCCATTGCAGTCATGGCCCCATAGAAACATATTGGCACCAATCGGGAAAATTAATAATCAAAATACGGTGTGTGAACATCCGACGAGTTGCCATCGTATCGTATTGATATTGAAACGTAACTTCCCCCGGCTCGATAGTAACTGGTTATAGTTAGTAACTGGTGATGAGAAGTGGGTTACATACATTAACCATATACGCAAACATCAATGGCTTAGTGTCGAAGAAACAGAAGTGTCAATATCCAAATCTGAAATAAGTGCTAATAGGGTGATGCTCAGCTGCAGGTGGAAAGTCAAGGGCATAATCACACAAACACACGCGCGCGCGTATGCCCGCACGTACAGACACGCGCATAAATGCACACACACTCACGCACACAGCATACGTGCAAGCACGCACACACGCACACGCACACATTTTAATCCACACATATTTCAATATTGCTAACACTCAAAATCATCTATATGAAAGTTTTAAGGACGGTAAATTAAACACTCGAAGAAATTCCGTATATAGCGTGAGATGTCGCTTGAAAGGGCTTATAATAAAAGACACAAAAATATTAATTTTTTTCCTAACTTTAAGTAGTACATCTGCAGAGATGTACTGGAAAATATGCAAGGAAATACGTCCGCAACTCCTTAGTTTGGGACTTATTTAACCTAAAATAATGAACAAATTAAGTTGTTGAAGCTTACGTAAAAATCGTAGGCAACTTTAATAATTGTGCTAGATGGTATAACTTTTTAAATACACACCACGCTTTTTATCTGTCAAAGCTATAAGTTGTGAAGGATAATAGTCGTCTTCTGGTACTGACCAGAGACTTGTAGTGAAAGAGCACGACAATATGTCGTTTGGCCGTCTTATCGGACGAATCTCATTGCACTGAATTACTCAGTGATTAAGGCAATGTCTGTAAACCTTCCCATATAATCATGAGATAAAATATCATATAATATAAATATCCAAGCCGATAAACAATATCATTGATTACACTTCACGAGCAACACCGGGTACCTACAAGTGTTCGGTCCACCGCTAAGGCTTCCCCAATAATTCGCCGCCTTCACTCAGACCGACCGCAAACTTTTGTAATTTGCAAGGGCAAATTATAAAGGAGAGTTTTATTTTTCTCTTCTGTTGCTTAAAAGACAATAATTATTCTTTATTTCCCTGCGGCAATTCATCACGCCCCGTCCGGACCGCTGGGCGAAACGAAAGGAGGAATAGTCGGAGAGTTGGCCGCTGAATTATTTTCTTTTAAATGGAAGACATCAATACGGATGCCCTATAAGATTTTTCATTAGATATAATTTTCTAATAAAATTGAATTTTTCTTCATATTTATTTCTTTAAATTCGCTCTATGTACTGCTAAATGGTTTGGAATCTACATTTCCTATTTGAGGTAAGAATATAATGCTTCTTCAATTTTGGGTATAATATGGAGTAAGGGTGTTTGATAAACTGACAAATTTTTTAACACATTTACATACAAATTAAACTTTAAACACTAAAGGTTACATAATAGTTTCTATGACGGGATTGTAATTTTTTTGTGTTTATTTAATTATCTATCTTAAAATATTCATACAAATATTTTTTGAGTAAACCGCACATATACTATGTCAAATTTTAAGCTTCTTAGTCAAGCGGTTTCTGTGAAAAAACTGCCGCGATCAAAGGACAAACGTACATGTGTGTGATCTTACAAGGGTCCCACTTTCTACTTCGAGAACCTTGACAATATCTAAAAACTATTGTAATTTTAATTACAAATCTCTGAAATCAGTCGAAGAAAAAATTTGTTCAATAATACTGAGATCACTTAACATTGACACATAAATCACAAGCGAATTATAATCCTTGTGTACCGCATACTTACTAATCTCTGAAATTGAATATCTCGAACCAAATTGGTCAACTAATAAATATATACGTTGCTAAAAACTACAAATGTCTCTTTAATCTAAATGTCTAGAAGTAAAAGTACAATTTTTTTGATATCCTATATTGGATTTACATCATGCGCCGAATATTTTCATAGAGAAAAATAGTATAGAGAAAAATAGGAAAATATGGTCAAACTAACCGCTATGCTCTATAGTTATACGTCATCCGTTAGCTCCTAAAGGTAGACAATTTTTTTTTCGTTTTGAAGTTTGGAGATACATTAAATGCTTCTATGTCTAAAACTATAAAAGCCAAGGAGGCTTCAAAAGGCGAGTAGACAGGCCGGATTACGAAACTATAATGATTCCTTAATTCGTAACAAATTAAGAAATTCTTATAGTTTCGTCATGCTGGCCCGTCCATCCGTTTCTTACAGCTCCAAAGTCTTTATAGTTTTAGACATAAAAAAATTTAATGTATCTCTCAATGGGTTGAATAACCTTATCATTGCTCAATTCATCGAGTAGGATTTTATTAGATCGGTCACGTGAAATGAAATTAAGGTTTTACATAAAAATTTTCGGTTTTTTTAGACTCGTTTGTAAAATGACTCATCAAATGAACATCAACATTATATGCTATGACTCCGTCGTCTAATTTTTCAATTATAGTTTTGAAAAAAGTAAAAATTATATTTATCAGCAATTGATCAGAACTTTCAATTACGCGCATGAAATTTTTTTAGGATACCTCAAAATACAGAAATACTTTTAAAATATCACTCTTGTGTTTAACCATCTGTCACTGAGACCCGTTGTACTAGAAGTTCTAACAGTCGTGGGTACTTATTGGTTAGCACCACAGCTAAGAGGTATGTTGCAATATTTTTACGATTCTGAATATCGTATGGTCGTTTATTTTTTCCATTGCTGTTTTAGTGGACACTTAGTTCCTTAGCGAAGATTATAAACCTGCAACAAATTACGAACAAAAGTCAAAGGTTATGATGTTCGTAATTGTCAAATTTATGTAACAAGGTCTAAAATATATAAAATATGGGATAATTGAAAAGATGAAAAAAAAATATGAATGTAGCTAACGAGGCAAAATTATATGATAAACATATGTATTCTTTGGTATAAATTAGTTGCTGGTATTACCCTTTCTACCTGTATGCTTATATAATTTTTTGGTAAAACTATTCCAATCTGTATATGGTCCATTTTTCATTTAAAATAAGTAAGTAACTGCAAAAAGGATACACGGAATTAATTCCCAACTTGAGCTAAAGTCAATTGATTACTAAAAAACTATTCAAAAATACCAAACTCTGTAGGGAAATAAAAATTTATATTTCAATACTTTTGCTATACATAAATCAACCTCATAAGAACTAGTTTTGGAAAAGGAAATATTTTATTATCGTTAGCCTCAAAAATAATTAATTGGTGAAATTTCAGCACGATATGTTGGTAAAGCGGGGAAACTAGGAAGTTGTGACAGAGAGTCAGAGAGAAATATACGCGGAAACTATGACAATCTCAAAAGAATCCTAAACAAATATGTGAAACGCGAATCAGGAAAATCAATCCAAATATGAAATATATAAGACAATTAAAATTTTCCAGTGCATTACAAACATACAAAATAGTAGAAAACTTATTTTCCGTATTTTAAGTACACGTCTCTGACTTAGCGACAATATTCTTCCGCAACTAGAAAGCAAATGGAAACCACGAGTGATGTATTAAAAAAATCTAGTATTGCGTTAATAGTTCTATTGATATAAAATTGAACAAAATGATACAGAGGCTAAACAAAAATGACGCAATTTATTGATAATAAAACTGTACTTTTGATTTGTTTGTTTTATAGAATCATGTTTAATAAATTTACATTAGTTTTCCAATAATACTGAATATTATAAATGAGTATAAACGAGATTTGATGCCTTCAAATTTTATTTACAATCCTATTCTTAATGTTATTTACATTTTATTAAAGAGCTGTTTTGTGAAATTATGAATAAGACGCAAATATAGAATACATAAAAGTTTTAATTTCATTTTTTGTATTTATTTATTTATCAATTTCTTTGTTATCAATAACATTATAAAAAAAATTATAAAGAATTTCCCAATATTTAAAACAAAAGACAAATAAGAACACACATAAAATATGGTTTCATAATTGCCTAGCAAAATTTTAACGGATATTAACCAAAATAGTTACATTTTAAATTATAAATTAACTTTCTCAATTCTAATTTTGAAAATTTTTCAATGCACCGTTGAGAAATGACATTTAATTTTTTTAAATTTATACTTCGCAAACGTAATCAATTAAAAACACCAATCAAAACCAAAATTTTAAAAGATATGTTAAATACCACATCCATTACGATAAGCAATAAAAATTCACTTTCCTTTTAGAAATAAAGTGAGGTATATAAATTATTTGAACATGTTTCTCTGTAAGTATTTTAAATCGGTAATGCGTCTATGTAATGCGGCTAATTTCCAAATACTATGCATATAGATTTAAAGCCATAAAAACTGCGGGATTCTGATAGGTAGACCTTCAGAGCATGATGAAATTATAAGGAGACGTGGAAAAGAGGTTTACAAAAATTAAAAGGGTTCTTGTTTCACTACTGTACCCAAATAATCCCAAAGTTAGTTAACTTTATCCAAAAAAAGAAAATAACTAAATTTACTTGAAAAGTCCAGCCAAATCTGAAGCATCTGCAGGCCATTACTTCATTGTTTAATTAATATTTTATTTTCTACCGTTTTAAGCCTGGTTTATGAGATATATAAGTGACAGGCAAGCAAGCAAATATATTAACAAAGTTCTTCATTTTAACAAAATTAAAAAGTAAAAATGAAATGAAAAAGATGTAAGCGTTAAGAAGTCGGATTAATTATTTCAAATTAACACAACTAAAAAATTCGTAACCACCTTGATCTGTTAGTTCTCTAAAGGAATTATTTTCATAAATAATCGCTGTAATTAACTTAAATGTCAAGAAAGGGCCGACAATTATCTCGCAGAGAATGGCAATAGATCTTATTTTCTTCATGAAACAAGGTTAAAAGGTAGGAGTCTCTAAAAATGGTGGAGTAAACTGTGATTTGATTCCGAGTCTTGCGTAATAATTGTTTTCGTGCTTCAATTTCTGTTCTATAAAAAAAAATTATTACTCAGTCATGATTTAAAAATGATTACTCGTTATGATGTCAATAGCGAGTGATTAAAGTCAGATAACTTAGTTTAATCATATTTAATTTAAGGTAAATTATTGCAAAAATTTACGAAACCTTAACTTAATACTTGAATCACATAATTTTGCCTGCAGTTAAATTTTCACAGCTCCCTATTCCAAAAAAAATATCTTTGTGCAATCACCCATTTATCTGTTTCTTTTGGTCTGTAATTCATTGATTACTTTCGATGAGTATTAGCCGTAAAACTTAGGAAATTTGGTAAATGTATTATTGAAGTTATACTACTTTAGGCGCATTATGAAAAAAATTACGAGTGTGGAATTTTACGATGGGCGTATGCCCACGCAAGGTGCATAAAAATCGATGGGGCGAAGTTGGTCACGATGTGTACGATGCAATAAAAATTGACAGTATGAAGTTGCTCACGATGCAATGAAAATTGGCAAAATAAAGATACTCACTAAACATATATGCGTGTAGTGATTGATGCTACATTCAAGATAGTATATTCATACAAATCTAAATTATATCTGTGCTTTTAAATAATGTCTTTTTATTAATTGAAATTTAGTGGTGGTCCATATGATAAGAAATATTTATTAATTGAAAATATTCGTCATAGAAATAGTGCTTATAAGCTTTTCAAAATATACTTTAACTCTATTTCTCTAAGTGAAGTTAAGCTTCGGTATATATTTATTAGCATTATAAATGATTAATTATTACTTTTTTTACTTTATATTTAATTAAATATTTAAAGTTAATAACTTTTCAGCAAATTCGGTTATTTCCAATGTTATTTAATATGTATTTAATTTTTTTAATAAATTTAACGATTCGTTAAATTATGCCAAAGTTAATCATTTCAATTAATTAAAACACATTTAAACTTAACAATTATTATAAAACGATTTTCTCTACTCCCAAAGGTTAAGGTACTGTATTATAATAGTAAAAATTCAAATAAACAACCCTGTTAAAACTTTAGGTACTTTTCTAGTAACGCTCTTTTCTGCATAATCAATCAACAATTAACTTTATCAGTTCCGGAAAGGAGAGAAAATATATTTTGCGCTAATTGACAGCAAGGTCTTAGAAGCGTCTTACGTAAAATTCTGAAAAAAAATAGTATTAGAATCGTAATACCTTTCCTTTCAGCTTGAATTCCAGGGGATAATTGAAAGGAACTATTAAAATTTCGAGTGGAAAATAAGTACTCAATTTTTTTTTCATTCCATAAAGTATATTGAATGGGGCTAGTCATGAAGATCTCGCAAATATAATTTTTATAATTTTAAGTTCAAAGATATTTTATAAAATTGCAAAATAATATAAGCCCTCCGTCCCACCCCTTCAAAACTACTAAACCTGACATTACGTTTTATCAAAGAAAATGGTATTAGATAGCTGAAACAATATCATAGATTTGAGATATTCAAGATAATAAATATATTATAAATTATCATTTGCGCTAGAAAGTTCAGATTAGTATTGACTTATGATAAAGTAATTTCACTTCAAACGAGATAATAAAGCTCGTTGCGCGGGTCGTACTCGCACTTGGACGTTTTTTCTATAGGAGTGCATAGCATACAAAATCGTATGAAGTTTACCAAAATTTTGCAATGATACTGCATCGATATATGTGTTAATAAAATTGAACTGATGATTTAATTTGTTTTTATTATCTGACAATTATTCGTTTCGGTAATTTAAACGTTCAAAGTGAAACATTTTACTTGTGACATACAATAAAAATAATCTCCATTCAATACTGAAAAAGACGTGGTTCTATTAAAAAATTTACCAAGTATGATATGTAAAATAAGTAAATATATCCAATATTACACAAGATAATTAGAATTATTCAATACTTAAAATTATCTTTAATTTGAATGATGTAGGATTATAGATGAGTCTAAAAAACTACTAAAAAACATAACTAAACCTAATCTACACAAATTATTCGATGAATTATTCCTACGGCAAAGGCATGGCAAATAGCATTATACTTCAAGTTGTTAACTCGTAAAAGAACTCGAATTTTATTCAAAGCCATTTCAAGTAAAATAAATGCATTAGAAGGTACATTAAGCATAACGACATAAATTTAAATTCAGAGATCGCTCTCGTGAACTTTAGCCTAACATCTTATTTAAATGTCAAGGCGATAACTAAACTCGATGCGTATATAAAATCGCAACTTAAATGGAATTTTATTTACTTTTAAATTGTCCGTTCCTTAAATTCGTCATATTATTTCTATAAACTTCAGGTTTTCTAATAATAACTATCACAATCACAGTCAAGAAATAGGAGCGAAACGTGGATGGCTGAATGGCAAAGCATGCTAGTACCAAATCCTGTTGCCAATTTTCATGTGGAATTATTTACTTTACAGACCTCTGCAGACCGCCATCTGACTCTTGGCAATATCTGAGCATCTAACGTTAGAATTGACCAAATTTACCTTAAAATTTTTTTACGTTTTTTCCGAAATTTATGCACGAAACGAAAATTTTGGGAGTTTTTCGAACCATATTTTTCTTTTCTGAGCATGTAAGAATAAACTTACATAAATTAAATTTATTTTGAGGGAAACAAAAACTGTTAGAAGAGTGAAAAAGGTACATTTTGTGATTGTTGAATGCTCAAAAATTTTAGCGGAAAAACTGTAATAAATCGATACCAGAATCCTGAAGTAACATTTATGTGTAAATAATTACGTTAATCAATGTTTACAAAAAATCACAACGTTTGGTATCTTCTATTTAAGTTTATTTAAGTGGATATTCTAAATGGATACGTTCATATTGTTACTTATGAGAATTATGAGAATGAGATTATTATGCAAACTTGAGTAATTGAAAGCAATGGCTTCAGCAAGGTAACTAAGCCTAATAATTTTTAATTAATTTCTATTTATTTTAGTCTTACCTGAATTGACGAGAATGCATTAAATATCCGAAATAATACGCAGTTTAATCGTTTAGCTAGTGCTGTAGATTGTAATGCACAAGTCGCATAAATATATCGATATATACTGGTAAATTGAACAAATGTTATATACTCGTAAAATTTACGGCAACTTGGAAAAAAATATTGAAATTGTTTTAAAAATAATTGTTATTTATAAATTTATCATTGTATCAAAATTGTCAATATTTTAAATACCTTTGCAAAGTTATGTTTGTGTCAGAAACTTTGTGCATACCAAGCGCGAAATGTAATTTTCTTCTTCCAATGACGTTTGAAATAGTTTTTGGGCGTTATTTGGTGTATTAATTTATAAAATGTTAATTTTTATTAATTGAAATAAACTTATAATTTCTAAAAATTGTGGCGCCACCTTGTGTTATGAGGAAGCATATGATAAGAAATAAGGTCACTCTTCGCTACTATATGTTTAACGAGAAAGCGTAAGAAATATTAATAACTTCAGAAAAAAAACAACTGATATAAGCAAAATACTAGATAAAACTATTATATATAAAAATCTATTGATGCTGACACATATCACCCTGACACTAATCTACCTATGATATTTTGATTTAAAACCATTTGGAAATTCTTTTTCACTCCATTCAAACAAATTATTACAATAATATTCGCACACTCAGGTAGAAAAAAATTGTTTCGACACCCCCAAAAGAACAGAAAAACGCTAAAATTAAAAGTAAGAAGACTCAGTTCGTACTGTTTCTACGCTTGTTACCTTTAAAACTTTGTTATTAGAGAATTATCCTCAAAAAACCATTACATAATTATGGCAATATTTCACCTATTCCATGAACGAAACTTACACTATTTTCTTACCTGGTTTTCCACGAATTTGTAAATGCAAGATATATCAAGAAACACAAAAAAAACTACAGCCGATTTGAGAATTTCCTCCTCTTTGAAGTCGGTTAAAGAAATATAATTTTCAACTAAATTTACCGAAGCACATTGTGTAAAATTTCTTCAACCGATATTGATATAAGTTTTATAGAAATTTTCCTCAACGTATGTAGATTTAAAGTTTTCTCTTATACCGTAATTTTCCAAAGAATAGTTTAGAAGGTATACTTATATTAAATAAGAAAAATTATATAAGCATTCACCCATGGACGCGGCACGTATCAAGATGTGAAAAATGTTTGCCTACCGGTACGAAACTAGAATAGATCACTAAACGCTTATAACAAAATTTCTTTACGCGTAACTCAAAAGTATCTCTTTACAGATACAATTCCAAAAATGACGTCATACCCTTTTACCTATTCCGTTATTCAATTTCCAAAAAGATCAAAAATTTTCGTTGTGAATAATATTCAATAATATTGGATTATAAGTAATAAATAATAATACGCTATATTTTTTAATTATGAGTTTTAGAAATTCTTTTTATAAGTTCCTATAACATAACTTGTACCCTCTAACTATATCAATTATCAATGCGGTATTGCAATTCATGAACTATTCACATTATACGCGAAGCGCGTACACAAGTTTTAAATAAATACAAAAACGTTTATTTATTCGAAATTCTACAAGTAAATATGCGCTGGGGAAAATCAATAGCCTCGTCAGTCAGCCACGATCCTCTAAGAGAACTGTGTCTGAAGTCGCCCCTGTTTTCCTGTTCCACGTTTCGTCTCTTGATGCTCTTTTCACACACGTGTGATAGAAAAGCGAGCAACAAATTTGTTTTTGAATTGATAATTAAATTAACAGCTATAAGCCTAGCAGAAATGGTTTTATAAATTAATCTCATTAAATTTAATTTTCTTTAGTCATTTCTTCTTAAAAAAATGAGATTCTGATGGGTTTAGTGAAAAGTTTGGTATGGTGTATTGTCTGTTCTTGATATTGATAATCTTTTGCCCTATTCAAAGAATGAGAAAGAAATTTTTGTAAACATTTGGTCAAAATAAATACTAAGATAATTGTCTTATCTAATAATCGCTGAATGCAACTATATTTGCCAAATCTGATTTGGTTTAACAAATTAATGAAATAAATTCTCTCCACTCAATTACAACTTGCCAATCTTCTATAAATTTCACCATTATTTAGCGAAATTTATTGAAATTTGGTTAAATATAACTTGACTAAGATATTTGGTAAATTTATTGCAATATTTCATTTTTATGTAGAAAAAAGCTAACTTAACTATTACAAGTCCAGCTACAGTCAGATTATATAAACTACTGCAAGAGAATAAGTGATATATTATTTACAAAACATATTTGTTCCAACGACAGGTTAGAAATAAGCAACCCTAAATGCAGCCGCCCATCCAAAATCCCGTCGATGAGGTTTTCCACTTTAATAGAACCTTTCTACTTTATTAAGTTCTAA